>CAIGQQ010039888.1:2187666-2227496 GCA_903798035.1 Danio albolineatus
ATATATATATGATATGAGATGGCTTTTATGGTGACATGAGATTTTTGTCATATCGGCCAGCCCCAGAACACGCTGTCAGAACAATTTCACAGGCTTTCTTCGGTTGCAACACCGGAACAATAGCCACATTTGAAGCTCTCTCACAAAGAGAGAAGCCGTGAATCGACCAAAGAAATAATCATGATTGTTTCAAGTAGTTCATCTTTTATCTATGACATTGCAAAATCCCACAATTTATGCAGGCATTATGAGATGAGCCTGTGTGACTACCAGCCACAATCTTAGTGCATTATGCAAAATAGCAACAACAAAAAGTTGTCATGTACATGTTTGAGTAAGGTCCGTACTGCAACTTGGAATGGTATGACTGAGACAGTGTTGTTGTGGAATGACAGAAGATAAAATAAGTGTTGATGTTTGCATGAAGATTACTGGTATGTTGTAGGAAGGTTGTCTGTCTATTATCTGTTAATAGTTATTTTTAATTTTATTAGGAAATAATGAACATTACACACAAATGCTATTTATAATATCTACTATCATATTTAGCAGTAGGCTACATCTTTTTATTTGTAAGACAACCTAGAATCATGCAGTGTATTATCAGGCAAAAGGTAAACAACAGTACAAACCTTTTATTAGCCTGTGTCACTGCCAATCATTGCATAATTTTGATTCATGTTAAAAATAAATAAATAAATAAATAAATAAATATCTCTCAGCTATCCGGATTAAGGCCTGTACAGAGACATGGAAGGATGTAGAGGTTTATGTCAGGTACAGACTTGTAAGGACTAAAGATAAATAAGTGTTGATGTTTGCATGAGAAATCTTGGCATGTTGGTGGGAGGTTGGCTATCCCAATCTGTCTTTATTTGAAAATAACACCGTTAAGAGTGGATGATGTAACAAATATTATTAAAGCTAAATTTCATAACCAATGTTTTATGATATAGTTATTTAAATAGGTAGCCGAGTTGCTTTGGAAAGTCAGCAAAAAGGGTATTATACAGGGAATAAAATGAAATACTTCAGAAATTATGAATAGATTAAATCTTATTTCATTACTTCCTTCCTTTTCATTTGGGCCTTGATAAATATAATAAATGAAAGATAAACTTGGAATAACCTTACCATGGCAATAAATTCTACTGCATGTCAGATTTCACAGTTGTGTTTTATTTTATATATATATATTGTTATTATTATTATTATAAACTGTCCTCTATTATCTTCTTTTCACAGATATAAAATAAATATCATAAATACTAGTACACCTTAAAGGAATAAATCCCTAAAAAATGAAAATTCATTAATTATTTATTCACCCATGTTCATTTTTTTTCTTTTTGTACTTTGTAAAAAAAATTTAAAAATCTATTTTTAAGAAGGCTGTAATTTAAAAAGACATTCTTCGAAATATAATATTTTGTGTTCAACCGAAGAAAGAAACTTAAACCACATAAGGGAGAATACATGATGATGTGATTTTTTATATTTGGGTGAATCATCTCTTTTAACAATCAAAAAAAAAAAAATGTCAACACAAAAATGTTTTTGAAAACTGCCAGTGCTTCCACGAGTCCATAGTTAGTCACTTTAGTACTAGCAATGTCAAAGGTGTTGAGTTTGGTACCAATCTAAAGTTTTAAAAATGTCAGTACTTTATTTTATCTGTAAATCCAGCCTGATCTCATGAGGAAACCTAACTATTTTACGTTTTGTCAGTTTAGTGGCTAATTCATACAAATTTGTTTGAGTTCAGTTGTACGAAAATGTGCACGTTTTAAAAAAGGAGGCGTGGCATCCAACCTCACCCCTAAACCCAACCGTCATTGGGGGATGAACAAATCATACTTAATTGTACGAATGAGATCATACGAGTCACTAAATCTGTTACGAGCTCTGTGAGATTGCGTTGGTCAATCGGTATATACTGATTCAAAAATCTATTATGCATGACTATTTATTCAGCTGTAATGATAATGTCATCTCTCCCAGCCCTAAATGCTGTTATCGTTTTATTAAGAGATAATCGACATGCTTTTTACACATGAATGCTATTTACAATATCTACTGTCGTTTTTAGCAGTAGGTTACATAATAGTAAAATGAGATGCTGCATTGTGTGAAATGAAACTCGGCGTTCCACTAGATTGCAGTGAATTCGCTTTCCTAACGAGTGGGTGCTCGTCTCTGTGTGTGGTCAGTGACGCGTCTCTGTCAGAGCTAAGGGAGAATGTGTAAATCTCTGACCCCTTTCAAAGAAAGTAAAACGTAGGATGAGCTTGAAATGGTTGTTGACTTGCTGAGACATGCACATGGATAAGCCCTGACATAGACAAACCTGTCACTAGCACTAGCACACCCCCCTTCAACAGACCCCAGCCTGTCTGATGCCTGAAAACCAAAAGATAGACTGCTTGAAAACAGCTTGAGAATGGACCGTTTGCTTGCATTTCTTCAGTTAGTCATAGTTGGTAGCATAAAGCAGAACTTGACAGTTGTCGTGTTTATTTTGTTGCCAAAACAGAATGACTTCTGTAATGCAGTGGTTTGCTTGCCATGCTAGCTTGCTAAGTGCTTAATAGCGAGCTGCTGTTATTAGCAATGTTTTTATGTGGTGAAATCCGCATTTAGGATTTTGTTTCGTTCTGGATTAAATGTATGCCTTAATGGCACTTTCATTTACTACTTTACTGCCCCCCAAGCTTAACAGATGGCAAATCTGTGCTGAAAACTGATACTTTACACACCCTATGATCAGAAGCGTGTCTGGCTTCAGATTTAACACTGGTGTAGCATTTTTTTTGGTGTGCGCCATAGTCAATTTACTCATTTTTTTACACAAGATGCCCAGATACACACCAGGGGTTGGTTTGAGTATAAGCAGATCACTCTCTATGCTACGCACGCTTGTGATCTCAGAGACTCTCATCTGGGTGACACTTTGGCCTCCTTGTTTCTTGCATAAAGGGCATGACATTTATAAGAATGAGTTGTGTGGCTCCTGCATAGAAAAGACGATTTGTATTAATGTATTTAATAGGGCTGCTGGATAAAATGAAGAAGAGCTGAGGAGGGAAGTCAGAGGGAGAAGTATTATGTACAATAAATTACAGGAATGTGTGTTTAAGTAAACGAGGGTCAGATTGATTTCATATTTTAGTTGGTGGTAATGTAGCAGGTAGCTCACATACTCACAGCTCATTTGTTGCTGGATGAAAGCAAACATGATTTTTAAAAGATTTATTTCTGATTTAATTGACTGAAGATTCAAATTTTTATTTGTTAATTTGTTATCATCAAGCATTCTAGCATCTATGCAGTATTCCAAATTGCAAATACATAAAAAAATAATTGCAAATACACAAAAAGATTGTGATTTAAGCACATGCAATTTCTAAATTGCATGAGGCTGCAATTTTATCTATTAATTTATTTTGATTTTTGTTCGCTTTCTTGTGCGCATGATTTTAGTATGTTAACCAATCAAAGCTGACGCAGCACACCGGGCAATTGCAGCTGAGCTGAGCGGGAAAAAGATGTTAACCAATCAGAATGAAGTTGAGCGGGAAACCAAATTGATGGTTTTGATTTACGTTAGATTTTATTTATTGTTTTGACTGGAATTGAGGTTAGTTCATCTTTATTTTTTCATGTTGTCTGTTTTTAAGACAATTTATTACAGTTTTGTTTATCAAGCAGTAGTACTACTGCATACAGTATGTTTTTAACTAGAGTTGAGGTTAGTTCATAAAGACAGTTTTGCTACAGTTTTATTTATTAAACTTAATACCATGTTATTTCATTGTGAAATGTTTGCAAATGGTTGCCAAAATTGCAAATAAAATCGCAATATTCGTTCAAAAAATTGAAATATGATTAATTTGTCCATATTGCACAGCCCTAGTAAAAAGTTAGTTGTCTAGAAGGGAATATTGTCAAATTTGGTATGTTTATGATTTCGTGGGCACATAGAGTAGACCAATATCCAGCATTCCTCTTTCAGTCATATTGTATTTTGTTGTGAAATGCGATATTTTGCATTTTATAAGCTAGTTTTGTCATATTGAGTTTCAGGCCAACAGCGGTTCATTTCAACTGTTCTTGTATATCTCGCATTGATAAATTTGATATCAAGATGACAAAAAAATGTATCTTCTCTACAGTGCATCGAGCTGCAAACGATTATTCAGCTTTGTAACAGACCGTATAACCAGTTATGATGTACTGACACTTTTCTGACATCATTTGCTGTAGTAGCATGCTATGGTGAGGAAGGTGAGATGTGAGTAATTAAAAAGGCTCCTACTATTTTAAAATGCAACACGCTGAAGGTACAGTAGAACCTTTTACCCTGTGAAAGAAGCTCCATCTCTCCCACACATCGTCATCGAGCAGCGGAACACAATGAATTTAATTTCACAATATGACTTGCGTAACTGTTTGAAAATAATTTATAATATTACATAGATTGGGATAATTTTGTAGAGAAGGGCATCTATGTAAAATATCCAAAAATCTAAACAAAATGAAAATTAAAAAATAAAATAAACAGCGCTTTATGGTTTTGGGTGGAATCTAATAATATTGAGTTAAAAAAATTCAGTTATCAAATCTAAAATAACACATGTAGTCTTTATTTTATGAATAATTAAACAATTATTGTTTGTTAAAGCGGTTAACTTTATATTTTTTGTGCTGTAAATGATTTAAATTAGCTTTATATCTGACAATTGCAAGTAAAAATCTTTCACACTATTAGATTAAGGTTAAAATTCACAATGACTCCACAAATCATGTGTACTGAACTGTGGTTCCTGGTTAATTATAATGCCAACTTGACATTGCAGGTCCTGCGACAAGACTATTACAGATACGCACATTGCCATATCGGTGCTGAAATAATACATAGTGCAGCCCTAGTTTGTATTTATTGACAAATTTGTATACATGTGAAGTTAAATTCAGGATTATTAATGCATTGAAGTATTGAATTAAACTGAATGGCTGACATGATAATTGTAAACAAAATAAACTGTGAAACCAGTTTGAGTTCACATACCCCTAGCCTTGTTAGGATTTTGACATATGAATGTCAGCAATTATGCAAATAATAACCATGCCCTGACACAACAGTCAATCTGGTATTAATAATTTTGGTAATGGGCCTTCAAAAGCAGTTGTAAAAACCATACATTGTTTACATTGTACTATTGTTGCAGTGCTGTGTGTAGTTATTTAATTTTGAATTTAATATCTATCACTAAGTTTGGCACTTTTAATTTTTAAATAACTATCAACACAACTATCTAAAAAAGCAGATAAGAATAAGAATGACTGATTTTGAGTGCAGTCTTATTTCTGCTCATTGCGTGTCTGTGCAAATTGTCAGCTGAAAACCTCTCCTTTAGGCTGTCCATTTTTAAAATGCGGGACAGGTCCATCTTGGTACTGTTACATAGGAAATGTCTGGCAGATCTAACGGAGGGGTCATCTGTGCAGCAAACCCCCTCCAAATGAGAGGTCGAGGCATCATGCAGATGTCGGGAATGCAGTCTCTCCCATCAAATCTGTCTGGAAGGCACCATTAGGAAGATGCTGTCGCAGCCACCCATATAGTTCGTTAAATGTGTTCGGAGGAGCATGCGTCACCCTGCAACATGGCAGCAACAGTGCTGCACTGTCAGAAGTGTCCGTCCTTAAAATTCCATCTCGCATACTGCTGCGTCATACTCCGCTTTTATGGCCAGTCTGTCTGGCACATTAAAGATTTTGGCCATCTCTTTGGCCATATCTCAGCCGCCGCGGTCAGCATTCTGCTTAAATTGCACCGAGCAGAGTTAACCAGAGGAATGGCTGCAAGGAGACCATATATCTCTTTATATTTAATTAGAAGCCCCCGAAGCACGACCATAGAGACTGAGACCAAGAGAGAGGAACGAGGCAGCATATGGGGGGGCCATATGCTGGAAATCCTGCAAAGTCTAGACTGGGTTCAGGGATTAACAAGCTGCCAGTACAGTTGAATGAAATGGCTCAGTGGGGTTCTGAACACAAACAATATCGAGGCAGATTAGGGGCAGTAACTGTCTCTTCTCGTCATGAGAGTAAGTAGATTGCTTGACCTTCACTGGTTCCCACATAGGCCACGTCTACGTTAATCTGGATACATTTGGAAATGGCTTTTTCGATTCAAACTCACTTTGTCTACTTACCCTTCAAAATGATTTTTTTTGTCTGCTTTGAAACATTGGAAAATGCATAAGTCATCTAGCTATACATGCTTGGGACTAAATATCACTGAGATGATTATATTAATTTGCTAAAAATTATAATAATAATTATAAATTGTCTTGAATAAATAATAACACAAATAATGAAGTTGTCATGATATATTGGTAATAATATTTAGCAGAATATCTCACTGCTTACTGGTGTGTCCAGGACAGGCTCCTCAATCACCGTTCCATGTAAGACTTCATGTAGTTGTTGTTATGTTTGTCATTATAATGGCTTTTTAATATACAGCATATTATCCTATATTAGGGCTAAATGATTAATCACATGCGATTGTCGGCGCATTATACTATAAAGACGGCTCTGTAATCAGCTGTGAATTTCCAGCACCTGTGTTCAGCTGCAGCAGCCTTTAATGCACCAAATCAAATATCTCTGTCAAACTACGCAAAATAAAGCATTCAACATCATCCTGCAATAGTCACATCGCTAATACTCATTCTGCAATATTGACAGCTGTTTGCATAGCTTTTCTGTGTACAACGGCCTTTTGATGTAAATACTGCTAATTTGCATCTGCAAATACCACATATAATGAGGTTTTTGCTCAAAAGTTACTAATACCTACAGTTGAGTGGTTTGAATTTAGTCCTTCTGTCAAATTATGCGAAATTATTCTCACACAGAAAAAAAACACAACTTATTTATATCATAGCATTCTAAGCAGTGACAAAGGCATTGCATCATTGCATTGTTGTCATGGTGTGTTCATTAATTACAATGAATCAAATGAAAGCAATTATATCTTGTTTATCAGGTAGACTTTCAAGTAGACTGGTGTTCATGGTTTTCTTTGCAGCAAGTTTGGCTTTTCTGTGCGACATGTGAGAGAGAGCACCAATTGGCCTTCAGAGTAAATTTGATAAATAATATTAATGATAATAATATACAATATTAATGTCTTTGTAAGATCATTTTAGGCCACTGATCATATGATTATAACATAATAGTGCAATGTTTCTAAATATTTTTTCAAACTCCGATTAACTTTACAATTAGGGCTGGTATTAGAAAAATCTGGCATTGCAATATTTGTTTTCTGTCATATTGCAATATGAAGAATATACACTTTCACCAGATGGCTTGAAAAGCTTTATTTGTAAAGAATTCATTATAGTTTAGGTTGATTCTGTCATTCATAAATACAAGAAGCAAAGTACAAGCATAGAAATATACAGTAGAGCAAATATTAAAGTAAAATATTCTGTGCTTTATGGTTTTTCCATGGAGTCTATCAGGGTTCAGGGTCAGAATTTGTAAATAATCAAATGTAAAGGAACACTGCATAGTTTTGGTTGAATAAATAACTCAATAAAATCTATCTTTATTAAAGTTACAAATGTTGATTGTGCCTGAGTGCTTTAAACACTCTTGAAATGCCCACACATTTACAAGGTCTTATAAATGCATAAAATTGATCACTCCATTATGCTTAAATTCCACAAAACCGCACTGTGATTTGACTATTGTGGATTCCCACATCGAGATGACAATGCTCAAACTGTATATTTTGCATTCCTACCCTTAATTTTACATTACCCTGACTTAAAATGAAGTGTTTACATGTTTTTACTTAAATGGTAATAAACTACCTTATTAATTTATTCATTCATTTTCTTTTTGGCTTAGTCCCTTTATTAATCCGGGGTCGCCACAGCGGAATAAACCGCCAACTTATCTAGCATATGTTTTACACAGCGGATGCCCTTCCAGCTGCAACCCATCACTGAAAAACATCCACACTCATTTACACACTACGGTGAATTTATCCTGCCCAATTCACATATACCACATGTCTTTGAACATGAAATGCCAACTGACCCAGCCAACCCACTACCCCACCGTGATGCCCTTAAACTACCTTAAATGATAAAAAAATTAACTGTCTATTGTGTAAAAACTACCTTAAATATATATTATTTAATATTAAATACATAACAAATCCATGATTGAAAACAAATGGAGTCAAACACATCAGGTTACATTGCAATGTTTTTTTTCTCCTATTGTAGAAATAAGAATGTCACAGGAACTTTGAGAGCATCTTCATAAAGCTTTCGTCAATGGGCCAGAAAGCCAAAACTGAGAAAGATGTATTTTCAGGTGCATATCCATAGGTCTCACAACATATATAGTACATCTTTTGGGGTTCGGGTTCTCTAGTGAGTGGGACAAAACATCAGTACTATGATGGGCCAGTCCCAAGGGCCTTTTTTTATTTGACGGTGGTAGAAGGCAGTAGAGGAAGTTGAGCTCTTCTAAGTCACTTTCAAAGGAAAAAGATGAAACACTGCCACAGGCAAAGCTGTAAAGGGTCTCGAGTCAAGTTCAGCTCTCTCTCCATCCCTTTCCCTCTCACTCCCTCGGTTTATCATTCTCTTTCTCAGTGTGGGTGGTGAGCGAGCAAAAGTTCTCAGCTGAATAGCGATTTGTTCTTTCCAGTGTAAAGCGAAAACAACACCCTCATCTCACACTTAATGCTTTTATCTTTCCACACCGTCGTGCTTTTAGCAGACCTGTACACCCGTGCCCTCTGAAAAATGTGCTGGCTGATTCAGAATTGTTGTCTCATTCCTGTTTGAGCCTCTCGTTTGTTGCTGCATTCTTTTCAGATAATAGACCAGATGCTGGATAATCAGCAACATCAAGATGTGAGAATTTAAAGACAGGCTAGATGACAAAATCTTCCAGTGTTGTTACATTTACCACTGTAGTTACCAGACGGTTTATGAATACTAGAATGGCCATAGCGGTCATTCTGGTCATTCATATAATGACCAAATTGAATTATTGTCACGTCAAATTTACATTCAAAGCTGCTATTGAGATTTTTTAAATAAGCTTTGAACATCTGTTGTCATATTTTGTCACTCCCTAAAATATATTTGTATTTTATAATATACCCTGTCATCATGCACAATTTATTAAGTGTGTTCCTCACTTTGTGCATCAAGTGGGAGAGCAAAGTTTTATTTTTTTTAATTTATAAAAAATATATATATAGAGACTAAAAGCATTGGAAGCAGAGAGAGAGTGGAAGCATTGGTGGAACTTGAGCCAGGAATTGAACTTGGGTCACTGTGAGCACTTCAGTGCTGTGTCGACGCACTAAGCACTAGGCTATTAACGCTGACGTTCACCGTGTTCACTTTATCTATGAAGTTATGTTTTTGCTATTGGAAAGTAGCAGACACTGAAATGCATACAGTCAGTTGGACCATTATGGCAATTCAAGGCACTCTTTTGTGTCTTCTAATTGTAATAAAATAATTAATTAACTCATTCATTAGTTTTCCTTCGCCTTAGTCCCTTTATTCATCAGGGGTTGCCACAGCGGAACGAACCACCAAATTATCAAGCATATGTTTTCCAGCTGATGCCCAGTATCCATACACATTCATATGCACTCATTTACAGACACTATGGCCAATTAAATTTATTAAATTCACCTATACCGCATGTCTTTGGATTTTAGGGGAAACTGGAGTATCTGCAAACACGAGGAGAACATGCAAACTCAACACAGAAATGCCAACTGAGCCAGCCGGGACTCAAACCAGCCACCTTCTTGCTGTGAGGTGACAGTGCTAACCACTGAGCCACCATGTCGCCTTTAATAAATAAATAATGTTAGAATGAAATATACACACATTCAGGGAAAGTCATGGAACTATAGCTGTTTTTACAGTACTGTGCAAAAGTTTATGCCAACATCTATTGTTTTACTGATGATGTGTGACCCTTTCTTATATAAAAATCTAAGTTGTTAAATCTCATTATCCAGATATGCATTACACAGGGATGACCAACAATCTTCAATGCAGTGTCATTCTAGAGCAACCCTCAAGTTGTTTTGTCTACATCCTTGTGAAACTGGAAATTATTCACCCTCACAGTTTCAGCAGTAATGGGACTCTTTTAGCCCATCCTCCTCATATAGACTAACCTAGTTCTCAGAAGACATTTGAGACCAGAGGAAGTGTCAGGTGTTACAGCGTCGCTCATTGAAAGAGAGATGATGTAGAAAACTGATGTATTAGATGAGCCGGGGGAGGATCCACCTGTTTGTCCAGTTTGGTGGGGAAATCCATTAGCAGGCCTTCTACATGGAAGTCATTTGGTTCCTCTTATGCTTTTCATGTGTAATGTAGTTAAGCAGATCACAACATGTTTGATCCAGATTGCTGTGCGCAAGAGAGATAATGTATTACTATTTTGAAATTTAACTCCATAATCATAACTGGGTCAATGACTTGACATGCTAATTAATTTTTTTTTTTAATTTGAATTGCAATTAATGCAGATGGATATCAAATACAGAATATTTGTTTATAAAAAAATTAAAAGGACAATTATAATGTCATATAAATGTGCATGCATATTAAATAATACATGTAAAAGGATACACACTAAATAATCCATTGCCAATATCATAGCCATTATTCGTTCATCTCATTACATGTTTGCTAACATTGTGGGTCACAAATGTTCTCTATTTATGTAAATAATTTCAGTCCTTTTATGTATACTTGAAGGGAAGTTTTTCAAAAGCTGTCACTTGTCCTACTTTCGAGATCTCCTCAAAGATCTGAGATCTTCTAAGATTTCCAGTTTTTCGCAATCACCCCTCTGCCTAATATGATACAGCTCTGTATCCACTGTTATTCAGCTTCATTAATGTGAACTAAGGGACAGGGGTCATCATATAAACAGGGCAAAAGTCATATTGGGTCTGAGTCAGTCTAATCATGCACCTCTCTCCAAATATATTGCCATAATGATGCGTGAATATGAGTCAGTGAGCTGGATTTTAATTATAAACATCTTAACAAAATCCTATAGGAATTGTATTCGTGTGTTAGAAAGTTTATTGGTGAAAAAACATCAATAAAAGAATGGACTAATTTCCACTCACTCACTTCTGCTTATTACCTGCTTGATCAGAGGTTGTGGAATGAATCACAGTTTTCTCTTGCAATTGTTTTACAAAGCGGACGCCTTTCCAGCCACAGCCCAGCACTGGGAGTACAACCCTCATTGCTGGTAAACACCCACCCACTCTCCCATTCACACAGTGAGGTCAATTTAGTCTATTTAGTTCATCTTTACCACATGTTGTTCGGACTGTAGAGGAAAGCACCTGGAGGAAACCCATGAGTGGGTAAGGGGTAGAATCAGGATTAGGCCTTAATGTTCACGCAACATTTAGTCGCCAGTCTTTAATCTTTACCAGCACATGTGACAGGATCGGCACATTTCAACATTTCAGCTTTTTATTTTTAAGTAGTTTGAACTAGAGCTGCACAATTAATCGTAAAAAGATTGCGATCTCGATTCGACCACCTCGAAGATCTTAATTTAGCATTTATACGATTCTGTCAATCATATTTTCAAGTTCAGGAGAGAAGCAAAGGCGGCCGCACAAGTCTTCACGTTGTTTTACATACAATGTTCAGCAACAGGAACACCTCCAAGTGTTGAAAGAGTCACATACTGTATTTATAAGGTATAATTAACCCAAAAATGTAATGTCTGCAGGGTTCAACGCTAAGGATTTTTTCTACTGGCCCGGTCGGGCCAGTGGTTCAGATTTTTACTTGCCCTGCAAAAATTTTTTACTGGCCCCACCAAACAAAAAGTAGTTAATAGCCGTTTCTTAGCCACATATTTTTATTAATGTGTCAAAAAACAGACATAATTGTATACATACGCTTTTAATTAATTTATTTATTCTATTGAATTAATCAATCTGTTTAATAAAGTTGGCTAGAATTATGCATTGTAGACTTAAATTATAGAGAGAAATAACAGATGAAGCGGTGTTGTGCCAAGAAACACACCCTGCCGTAAATTGCACCCCTTCTGAAATGTGCATATATTAACTTAAATGTATTTAAATTAATATTAGAGTTATGACAACAAATGACAGTGACTGAGGTGGGTTTCATGAATGGAACCCTTACCTTATAGAAGATTGATATTTAAATAAATAAATAGATTTAATTTAAATACCACACTGATTAAAGTGAATTGTTTAGTGTGTGGTTTAGTTGAAAACTACAACAATGTTATGTTTTTCATTTGTGTAAAACTCTTCAAAATGCCTAGTTTTAGAAACGGGCTCATCACATAAGTCTATACCACAGTCAATATTTTTATTGTTCTTTTATTTGTAAACCTAGTTTTAAAATGCATTTCACTTCTTGTTCTTGCTTGATTAGTCTACGTTTTAATCAATTATGGCCTTTTGATTTGTGTGTGTGTGTGTGTGTATATATATATATATATATATATATATATATATATATATATATATATATATATATATAAATAATAATAATTTATGTAGACTGCTAGAATAGAATGCTAATGAAAGTCTATGAAGGGGGTGTTTTTCTCGGCACAACACCGGGACTACAGTAACATCATAAAGCAGATGTTGATTTTTATCTCGAGGTGTCAGTGCAGAAATGAACAACACAACAGGCCAATATACAAAATATTATAAGATTAAAATATGAATACGATCAGATGGTAATTTCGCTCAATTTTCCAAACAGGTAAACAGCGCTCGGTAATATTGCAGCATGCTTTCACTTTCATATTCAACACGAAATGCACATTTACTGGTAAGAATGATATCCGCTCTACTCATAATTCCCTCTTCTTATGGCTATTACACAACCATAATACACTGTGATATAGCCTGCTTCGTCAGTTCGATGGATTGTTTTGTTTGTAAAACCGAACCACTCTAGGTCGTTTCAATCGAGCCCAGATCACCTCATCAAAGATGTTTCATTCTATCCTCTATTCCAAATAGAATGGACGGTTAACGCTGTTATAGTTGCATAACTTTCTTTATTGACACAACACATTTGATCAGTACTCTCCGGCCGCATGCATTGGAGAACATCAACAACTTGTGTTACACACAACACCGTCCGTACTGCAACAACCATCCTAACACAGGCGATCTCAGACCAATTGATTTGCCGTGAAACCGAGCGCTATTGCGGGATTCACAAATGCTAGACGAACCGCGCTTACAGGGCAAACGAGACAGGTTCCCAAACAAATGTCTGGGTGTTAAAGCACCCTGTATTTGCACGCAACTGATAAACAGTCGCACCAAATTTCACTTTAGTAACAAGGCAGCACTGGCCCGACCGGGCCAGTGACCATCATGTATACTGTCCCGAGTGTCTCGCACGCTGGCCCCGGGCCATCGGGCAGTCCTTATTGTCGAGCCCTGGTCTGTCTTCATGTAACGATGTTCTTCATGTTCGCGGCCCCGAAAACAAGTGACGTGAGCTGACCACGAACTGTTACAACAGAGAGGGTGGGCGCACACGTGCCTGTGAATGATGCCTAGTGAACAGAACTTGCACAGGCTGTAAATAACAGCTAATAAAGTTGTAAATAACATTCAGTTTGTGCCACAGAGCGATCGATTGGGAGCTGCACAGGAAGTATGAACTGCACTTAGCAGTGAAAATAAAACTGAAAGCGGGCACATTATTTAAATGATCATATCGCGTTTTAGATGAATGATTATGACAAGCATTTAATATGTTTTTCTTTCATAGCGAACACAGTGTTGTGCATTATAATAAATGTTTAACAGCGTCAGTATAACTATAGCCTATATAATGTTAAATATAATGCAGGAGGGAATCTGAAGAAAAACATGGTCTAATAATGTTGTCAATGTCTCAAACATAACAATTCAACATCAGAATTTTGAATAGTTGTATTCTGAAATAGCAGTAATAATAGCCTACTTAAATTAACCTTATTTTACATCTACAGAATCGTGAGAAAATCGTGGTCTTTATTTTAAGCCAAAAAAATCACGATTCTCATTTTAGCCAGACTCGTGCAGCTCTAGTTTGAACAAACAGCAAGCTTAAATTATTGAGTATACTGTATATAACAAATTAAACTTAATATTTTAAAGACATTATCATAAGAGCAGATACATCATGTGTAGTTGATAATGAAAAATCATCTCAATATTTAATTTGACACTGATAGTGGTTCGTGAAGCACAGGCTCTTCGAAACCTTGCTGTCTTTGAAGATCATCAGAGGAAATACCAGACCGTCGCACTGAGTCTAACACGGAGGACGCTGATGATGTAATCCCTCCAGAGACACAGGGCTTTGTTGTCATTTTGTCCTCTGCATGCTTACGCGCTCTACTGATGGGTTGGGTTAGTGTCTCTTGTCTGACAAGCCACTGAAACTGTATTCTCTTTGTATTTCCACACCATGTGATTTACCTGTTCGGTGACCTCACATGCTGATATGATTGCATAGTGCCCTTTAGCTCTTTTTTTTTTAATTGGACTGCAGTGGTTGTGAATGGGTGTTCCTCCCCGAGATGATGTTTTGACATGACCTCATTTGAAAGTCAGTGATTTAGATCTTGCGGTGTTGATGTGGTGCAGTGTTTTGTGGTGGAGCGTGTCATGAAGTATGTTGAAGCAGCTGCAAACAGACACCAGTGGAGCCAGGACACTTCTCTCTACTCTAGAGGAAGTGACTTTATTATGATCATGTACATTATATGTTAGGGCTGCACAATATATTGCGATAATAGTGCTGAACTGTTGTCATGTATATGCAATTTCTGCATTGCAGAGGATTGCAATAAAATAAATGTATTGTCATGTGCCAAGCATTGCATGTATAGATTGTTGATCCAGATTTGACCAATCTGATGGTGCTTTATGTTTTTTTATACTTGTCCTCTAGTACACGGTAAAACAAATCTGTTAATTAACAGCTTCTGTTTTTTCTGTTTATTTACAGTCATGGTACCTTAATCTCTGCTCTATCAACTTTTGATGTTGAAAATGCAATTCTGCTGTTTGACATGGTGACTTGAATTGAAATTTCAGTTGTTTGAAACAATATATCATATATATTAAATACATATACAGGGAGTGCAGAATTATTAGGCAAATGAGTATTTTGACCACATCATCCTCTTTATGCATGTTGTCTTGCTGTATAGGCTCGAAAGCCTACTATCCATTAAGCATATTAAGTGATGTGCATCTCTGTAGTGAGAAGGGGTGTGGTGTAATGACATCAACACCCTATATCAGGTGTGCATAATTATTAGGCAACTTCCTTTCCTTTGGCAAAATGGGTCAAAAGAAGGACTTGACAGGCTCCGAAAAGTCAAAAATAGTGAGATATCTTGCAGAGGGATGCAGCAGTATTAAAATTGCCAAGCTTCTGAAGCGTGATCATCCAACAATCAAGCATTTCATTCAAAATAGTCAATAGTCAAGAAATATCTCAAGACTGATTTTTCTAAGGTTTTATGGACTGATGAAATGAGAGTGAGTCTTGATGGGCCAGATGGATGGGCCCGTGGCTGGATCGGTAAAGGGCAGACAGCTCCATCCGACTCAGACGCCAGCAAGGTAAACAGATCAAAACACTGACAGAATCCATGGATGGCAGACTTTTGAGTATCCTTGCAAAGAAAGGTGGCTATATTGGTCACTGATTTGTTTTTGTTTTGTTTTTGAATGTCAGAAATGTATATTTGTGAATTTTGAGATGTTATATTGGTTTCACTGGTGAAAATAAATAATTAAAATGGGCATATATTTGTTTTTTGTTAAGTTGCCTAATAATTCTGCACAGTAATAGCACACACAGATATCATCCTAACAGCTAAAACTAAAAACTACTTCCAAAAATATTCAGCTTTGATATTAATTAATTTTTTGGGTTCATCGAGAACATGGTTTTTGTTCAATAATAAAATTAATCCTCAAAAATACAACTTGCCTAATGATTCTGCACTCCCTGTAGATTAAATTCGTAACATAACAGAAAAAGTACTAGCAGTTAAATTAAGGCTTAAAAAAAAAAAAGATAGATACTCGATCTTTTGTATGTAACTTCAAAACTTTTAATATTTTATATTAATATTCCTATTAGTAACTGATGCTTTTATTCAGTGAGCTTGCTTTGTAGTTTCAGTTTAACATGCTTTTTGCAAAATGTATGTCTCTGGTGTGTGTGCGCCTTTGTGTGTGTGTGTGTGTGTGTTTGTGCGTGTGTGAAGATGACTTCGTTGTATGCACTAAAGAAAGCTAAAACTGTAAAAAGCATAAATGGAACCCTTTAAAATCACGTTTTAAATTCCCTTTCCATTTCCAAGATGAATGCTGTATTCATTAACATAGAATTCTCTGCTAATGTCAGCTTTTTAGACCTTTGCATTCTAGATGTCCATTTTATTTTTTTATAATATTCAGATGAAGTTTTATTTCCTGCTTTTGATAAATCCTACTTTCGCTAATAGAAGCATGAAAGTCTTTCAGATACTTATAAAATTCTTTGATTTTGCGCCTGAGCAAGAAAAAAATTATTTGTTTCTTAGGACATGTCATGCAAGTTTTTCTTTCTGTCATAACTTATTGCAGTCCCAAGTTCCAACAGGATTTCACTGGCCATTTTATAAATATATTGGTGGCCTAATTTGTTTGAATTGGTTGAAAGAAAAGAAAAAAAAAAAGCTTCACAGTAGTTTTATCTGCACTTATGTTCGTCCAGCATTACTTGTTAATTATTTAGGTGAAATTCATTTTTTCATATGTATATTTGTGAAAACATCTGTGACACTCTATAGCTTGCATTTAATTTGTGATTATGTGCTTTAGAATTTACAGGCCATATAAATATATATAATTAGAACACTGGTCGCTATTCTTCAATCAAATGTAGTTTTTTGTTGTCAGCAATAAGATTTTAATCTTTTAAATTAATACAATTAGGGGTGATCAGTTATTCTCTTATTAAGTACAGATCACAAAAATGTGTTGTTTAATTGCATAGAAAATGATTTCATCCCATTATTTTAGGTGGATTTTCTTTGAGTCATTAAAACAGACACCTTTCGTCAAAATATATGCAGGGTGTTAGATAGCAGGCTCTCTAGCAGGATTTCTAGAGAGAGTTGACTTTTACTTCAATAATTTTACAGTCATTTGCTACTTCTGTGTAATTTATTTTTTCCCAAATGTCTGGAGACAAAAAAAATGCAAATTATTTGTTTCACAAAACATGTCACTTGTCAATTTATATTTATTATTGTCCCACCAGAATTACACTGCCCTATTTTTGAGTTATTTAAAGTAATATTTTGCTTCTGTCTGGCAGCTTGATGCAAAGCTTTATCCAAAATCTTCTCTTTTTTTACTTTTACATTTTTTTTTAGATTATTTGTTTGAATCTGGTGTTGAAATGCAATTATTCTCATAAGAATTTAAAAATTATATATATATATATTATATACTATATACATGCATACATATATGCAACCTGACTTGATTGTATATTGCATAGTAGTGTAATTTGTTCAATTGTACATTTTTGAATATGTAGAGTTTGCTGTAAATCAAATCATCTTTGAAGCATCTTCAGTCAGAACAACGTTTTATGCTCTATCTGTAAATAGCTCTATCTGCTCTATCTGTTTTTAAATTCTTATGAGAATAATTACAGTCCATGACTTTTTATGGTCAGGTGGGCTTATAAAGAATGGCTTGGTTCATATAAGATAAGATAAAACCACACTAAATCTAATATAAAAAGCATTAACTGAATTATTCTTTGTTCAGAACTGATCCTTTTAATTCATGATCTGTACCTTGCCAGGGAACAGAAAATAGCACACAATTAAAGGCTAGATTAAAGAAGCATTTGGACCTCAAATCCAATTTTAAAACTGCATGTTTGTCCATGTATGGTCAGCTGTCCTTTATAATATTTGATATTAATCAAAACTGAACTGTTTATTTAGTTGTATATGAAACTTTCTGTATATACATTCTTTAAAGCTTGACTTGAATTTATCGGAAGGCTGTTCACATATTTAGAAGGAAAACAGAAAACCTGGATTTGGATAAGTTTAATAGTCGGAGCAGAAAAAAAGGTTGCATGATTAAGGTAAAATACTAGTGATAGAGTTACACAATCACTTCAGCATTAACACTGCAATTGTGCACATTCATAGTAGTCGCATTACTGGATGTGATCTGTCAAGTAGGGATTATAGTTGACCAGATTCTCAACCCTTCAGAATTTGTGGATTCATTGCAAATTGAGCCATAATAGGGTGAACATTTATCATTTGCATGTGTTTTTATTTAATGTCTGTGTCGGTTATTCGGTTAACATCAACACACATTCATTCATTCATTCATTTTCTTTTCGGCTTAGTCCCTTTATTAATCTGGGTTGGGCACAGCGGAATGAACCGTCACTTTATCCAACACATTTAACGCAGCGCATGCCCTTCCAGCCACAACACTGTAAAACACCTATACAGTCTTGCATTCACACATATACACTACGGACAATTTAGCTTATTCAATTCATCATACCGCATGTTTTAGGACTGTGGTGGAAACCGGAGCACCTGAAGGAAGCCCACACGAACACAGGGAGAACATGCAAACTCCACACAGAAATGTCAACTGACCCAGCCGGAACTTGAACCAGCGACCTTCTTGCTGTGAGGCGATTGTGCTACCCACTGCAGAACCGTGACATTGTGCATTTATTTACGCGACGAAGACTCTTATTTACTGTTATTTTACATTTTGATTCAGTTTCTGCACATGCTTGAAATTTGTTTATTATTTTTTATGCACATGCAGTCACCTACAAAACCATACGAATTAATTTAAGAATTCTTAATTATTTACAGAGATTATTTTCAGGTCATCTGGTCAAATTTTACTCTAATCAATACTGCAGTTTAATATATGTAATCAATAGCACACTTCATTTTGTTGATTAAATGATTACAAAGTTTCTCTAAATGTTGATATTGTACACAAACTACGCAAACAATGGCAAAAGGAAATCGGTGCAACTTGACTATGCTTCACTTGTTTTATGATCATTTGCTATCAGTGCTTAATTTGTGAATTGCGAGTAACTGATCCGGCATGTTACCAGAGGATGGAGAGGTGTCGCAGACGGTAGTGAAGAGCGGGGCAGGGGGTGTGGGTGTCTCAGACGAAAGTGAAGAGGGGAGTTGTGAAAGAAAGTGAAAGTGAACAGCGGACGGGTGTGGAGGGCGGTTGAGGAGGGAGATTGGTAAAATGAGGTGATCAGATTTCAGAGGTTCCGGATCTGGTGTGTTTCGGCACAAATTAAGCCCTGTTTGTTATAACAAATACTTTAATTAGGGTACTGATGCATTCAAAGCAATATAGTCAACCTTGCTTGTGGTTTAACTTGTGGTTGACATGATCTAACACTGGAAGTCCAGTGATTTATTAAAACTTTACCTTAAAATAGGTTACAATTTTACAAATACTGTTTTTCTTAATTACCATGAATTTACATCTGCATCCCAAACTAAGCTACTGTCAAATGGAAATTTCTTAAAGATAAAACATATATTCATTTGTGTATTGACCACCAGCTTTCTCCGAGCCGTTGTAGTGTTTTAATGATAAAGAGTAAAACTAATAATGATAATGAAGGTAAAAATAATGATAAATTATAATTAACTGTCTGGTTTCTGCAAATTTCACTAGTAAGTGCAAAAACCTGCCTTAAAAAGACTGACCTTTTACCTTTTAAATGATTGACATTGAGTGATATACAAAAAATGATTATATTGATTATGAATAGTTATTTAATCTCATTTGGCTATTACTCTCAGCCCTTAATTAATGTAGGCTTTCTGTGTTTGTGCATTGAAAGTCGTGTCTTGAGCACAGCAGAAGTACCTCAGCACCTTCTGGTCCTCATTCTCCTGAAATTGCTCATCTTTCTGGTCAGGGCAGGAGACATCAACCAAAAACAATAGCAGTGCTCTGATTCAGATCTCAGGGAGGCAAAAAATAGCCTCTTGAGCAGTGGCCTTCCTGCTACTCACTGTGCTGCTTCCCCCATTAATGTCTCCAGGGGTGTGATGTCACTTCCCCAGCATTGATCGCTCTGTTGTGGCTCAAGTGGATGTCCTCCAGCTGCAACCAGTCCCGGCGGCTTTGCTGTCACTCACGTTAGCTTGCTCACATTAGACCAATGGATTATTTCTCAGACGGTTTGACATTATTGTGGATACGATTTTAATCCCATGAATTCAAGAAGAGTTCAGATTTGGTCACTATTTTATGAGAATTGTGTGGAGTAGCACATAAAAACACATTTAACATAACACGTTAATTGAATGGAACGTATTTTCATTAAATATTGATTAAAGGTGAGTTTACGGATCATAATGATATGCATAGTTTATTAATTATTAAATATCAAGAATTAAATGGAAGCACACACGCATGACAGGTCTATTCTTTTACTGAAAGTTTAAAGAAGTTCAAATATTAATAATATATTTGAACCTTAAAATCGTTTATAATTATTTTAATTAAAATGGGGTTAGAAAAGTGAAAATAAGTGTCACGGTGGTGCAGTGGGTAGCACAATTGCCTCACAGCAAGAAGGTCTCTGGTTCGAGCCTCGGCATTTCAGTTGGCATTTCTGTGTGGAGTTTGCATGTTCTCCCTGTGCATGCATGGGTTTCCTCCCTCCTTGCCAAAGACATGCACTAGGCAGGCCCGGATTAAGAACTCAGAGGCTGATGATAAAGAATTAAATAATAACGGAATGAATAATAAATTAATGCAACTAAAAGAACGAAATATCAAGGCTGCTTTATCCATATTTCCAAAATAAAACTCCTTCAAATCTCACAGACAGCCCTACTTTGTCCCTGTGTTCAAAATGTATAAGAATAAAACTAATTGATTTCATAAGCCATTTACACCTTAGATTGACTGTACACCCTGCCATAGTGTCAATTAAACCTTTTATCTTGGCCACTTGGTGGAAAATAACTGTTTAGATGCTGTTTATACACATTTGAATTAGGCTTATCATTATTAAATACCCACAAGCCACTTGTGACTTTAAATCACATTTTCATTATTTAATTTTTTTTGTTAAAGTTTCCTTCCTATTAAAAATAAATGTATTTCCAATCTGATATGTAATGGGAAGAGAGAAAAACTGCACAAGTTCATCAGGTGGTGCATTCGAACCGTGTTGACGATGGATTGCGTCAAAACTTGTTGCTGTGGGCTCTACGAGTTACGCCACTCACGCTACTATCGCTCACGCACCCTACTTTTATAATTATATTACCTATTTCCACTCAGCCTAAATAGACGCTCCAAAATTGGCTTATTTTTTTGCCCCTCGCAGGGGCCCCTGGTGCGCACGGGCCCCTGGGCCTGTGCACATAAGGCCCATTGGTTAATCCGGCCCTGACTATAGGTGAATTGGTGAGCTAAATTGTCTGTAGTGTATGTGTGAATGAATGAGTGAGTATTTCCCCGTGATGGGTTGCGGCTGGAAGCACATCCGCTGTGTAAAACATATGCTGTATAAAACTTATGCTGTGTAAGTTGGTGGTTCATTCTGCTGAGGGGCCCCCAGATTAATAAAGGGACTAAGCTGAAAAGAAAATTAATAAATGAATTAGAAAAATATACAGTGCCAAACTACAAAGATAAAAACTGATTCAAACTAGAAATATAAATTTTACTCAAGCCGTTTTAAAAGGGACTCTTGTTGAACCATTAACTCTATTAAAATTCAGCCTTGCATTAGTAGCTTTTCACTTAGCATAATCTATTTTATTTTAGTTTTTTCCCAGCCTTTAGTCTTATGAATCAATAAACCCCACCTTTGTGGTGAACTGGAAACTTAAATGTGTTTTAGTCTGCCTTATTTCCACTTTGTTTATTTTTCACTGGAATTCCCCCTCAGTCTTTTTTTTAAACATCACTTGGTTTTAAAATAATTGTACTTTTTCATCTGTTGTGCATTTAAAAATAACATTCTGGCTGAAAGGCATTGTTAAAAAAAAGAAAGTATGTCTTTGTCTGTTTCTTTTCTGGAATTCCCATAATGGGAGAGTCTCTGTTGTAGGTCTGCGCAATATTGAAAAAAACAGACATTGAAGTAGTTTTATTGACAGTGATATATTTTGTGATATAAATGCAATTTCCCCAGATGACTTAAATAGCTTGTAACGAATTTATAGTTTTAGATTGCTCTGGGATTGACTGCTGTAGGGGAGTGTATCTGCATAAGATATAGGCTAATTTAAAAATGACAAAGTTAAATGCATTGGAGAAACAATTCAAATAAACAATAGTTTCTGATTTTCTGGGTAGTCAGACAGTATTCATAAACAGAAATAAAATAATCACTGTTTAATCATAAAAACAACAACAACAACACTATCGTTTTCATAGAGTGAATAATTATATAATGTACACTTGGGGCCCTATCATATACCTGGCGCAATAAGGCGCAAAACGTGTATGGCATGATTTGTTACTGTTTTCAGACCAGCATAACAGTAATTTTCACGTTTTCTGCCAGGTTGTTGAAATAGCAAATCAATTTGCGCCACTTTGTGGACTTATTGGTGTGCTGGTCTGAAAAGGGGGTGTGTTAAAGCGCATTGTTGCTTTTTTGAGGAACTGAAATAAACCACCATTGACCAACTAAAGTCAAGCCCAGAGCGTGTTACGTTATGTGCTTATGCCGGTCCAAACGCTTACACATTGCTTAATACACACAAGATGTACAGCAACACACAAAAATCTTTACATATTAAAAAAATTAAAGGATTAAAATGTTACAAAAATGATTATTTTCTATATATAAACCACTGCCACCATGCCTCGTCTCTGGGGTCTTTTTTTTAGTTTATTCATGACAGTTTACATTTGTATAATGTTATTATTATTAGCAGTATTATTTATTATATGCATATTTGTATTTGTATTGTTTTAGCAAATGTGCCATGGCGCAGTGCAGCTGACTCTTAAAGGGAATGGGAGATGAGACTCTGATTGGTTTAATGCACGTTAAGCTCAAAACACACCCATAACTCATTAAGAGAATAAGCACAGCATGTTATACCCTGCATAGGCCTTAAAACACATGCAAATAATAAACCTTCATATCAATACTGAAATGATATATTGTGCAGCCCTGCTCTGTTGTGTCCCATATAATATTATAACTAAATTGTTCAGTCCTTTATAACTGCCTGGGACACTTTTTTTCTGAATTGGGCATCATTTGTTTATGCAGTAGTGGTTTGTGGGAAAGCCTCGTTCAGATTATGAAGCGCTCCAGCTGCACACTTGCTAAGTCTGCTCTAATTTCAGCAAAACAGTGATAACTGTGTTACCTGGTCTTTTAAATGAAATGTTTGTGTCCACAGTCCACAGGCCATCTGCATCCACCCAACCCCCCCATCCTTGTAAGGAAAACTGCAACGGATTAGCTGAGCCTGTGTCGGTACAACTTAGGGTTACCGCCTTACAATGGGTAAAGCTCACTAGCTGAATTGGCATTGAAAGTGGAAGTCTTGCGTCAATAAGAGGCACTGTTCCCATCTGGCCCCCGTTTAGAAAGGAAGAGGGAAATCAATGGCACTTTCCTTCAGGACCGTCCTCTTGTATTAGGTCACCATCTGCCAGTTCTAGACCCCGCTTTCAGTGCTAGTGGAGTAATTAATGACTTCTGCTGCACCTCGAGAGTCTGTGCTAACATAGCCTGCAAGCGTCGACCCAGATCTCTGCATGGTTTGTGTACATGAACTACTTGGTATGTCTGACTTAAGTTCAGACTTCCAGAGGCCTGTGAGACAGGACCATTCTGATCTATCTAGATTGAACCCTATTATTTCTGTGATAATGAATAGGATGAATACACCAAAAATAATGCTGTACACCCAATCAAATCTTTATGTTGATTATTGTCAAAAGCACCGACTTCAATACCAATTGAATATTTTTAAAAAAATTAAAATAAAATAAAAAAACAGCGTTTCCTGCTAGCATTAAGCACCTTTGAGTGGATTCTTAGTTTTTTTTAACCCAGTTTTTAACCCAGACGAGAAAAGTTTCATGTGTTTTGCCTGGTTGTTTTCCTGTTGATGGAAAAATGCATAAATCATAGTGGAAGTTTTTGAAAATGGCGTCATTGTTATGTCTTTGTAAATAACCGACAACTAGAGCCTTTGAAAAGATGATGATTGTGCATAGTACATGTTTTAGGGATTTGAACCTGCTCTCATGGTTCGGTTTGGTCATTATTATCATGTATTTGGTACATCACAGTGTATTGATAATGCTTTCCCTACACAATTTTATTACCTGTGTATGCTACCAGTGATTTTATGCTACCGTGACATTGCATATGATATAAATTATGTCATTACTTAATACTGAATCATCAACATCTGCATCATGATGCAATCATTTTGATACCTCTAACTTGTTTAGGGAGGTGTAGAATAATGGCATGTGCTGATAATACATTTGGTGAAAATATCCAAAAATGCAGTGTTACGTTTAGCAGATCAGTGTTTGACGTCATCACTTCTTTACAGGTTTACTAACAAGTTGACTGCACCAAACACTAGTCTGGTATACGTAATACATCATTTTTGTACATTTTATCCAACGTATAAACACTGGTTGTTTTGAAAACATTGTTGTGTAAATGTGAATGTTGCAATAGAAAAACCTTTTTCTATTACATATAGCCTTAAACACTTCTGATTGGCCATTGTGTTCACATGCTTAACAGATGTGTCTGTGAGCATCCATCCATAAGGGAAAGGCATCCATTGACATATAACCTGATAGATGTAACTCCTGTCTCTGTGTCTGTTAGCGCTCAATAAAGCGCATACAAAGTAAAAGTTTGTATTCACATAATATATGTCAGGGTTCAACACTAAGGATTTTTTGTAATGGCCCAATCGAGCCAGTGGTTCAGATTTTTACTTGCCCTGCCAAAATTTTCAGTGGCCCCACCAAAAAAGTTAATAGCTATTTCCTAGCCACATATTTGAAATAATGTGTCAAAAATAATACCTGTGAATCTAGAATTAAATGTTAATAAATATATGATGAGCAAAATTCAAAGTGTTATGCAAACAAAAAGAGCAGTATGGAAGTTCTAAATTATTTAAATGAATATTAAATAATTATTTATATAAACTTATTTTTTTTTTTTTCCGTTTTGTTGTACCCACTTAAGTATCTGCTTAATGACGTTAGAAACAGACGTTTTCTTTTAGCCTCATAATTTGATGTTGCCATCTCTTCGCTGGACTGGTTGTTACCAGGCTATGGAAAAACTAACATGCTCAAAACATCCAATGAGAGAAGAGGAACTAAAACGCAGTTTGGTGTTTACGACAAACACTGTTTCTCCATTCTAAGACTGTATTTGCACGCAATTGACAAATTGTTGCAGGGAAATTAAACAGTATCAAGGCAGGGCCAGTAACGATCCTGTCTACTGTCCCAGGCGTCTCTCATGCTGGCTCTGGGCCATCGGGCAGTCCTTATTGTTGAACTCTGTATGTGCGTGTACTGTGTACATTTATTACGTGTATTTTTAAATACACACATGTATAAAATATTTACATTTATTTATAATAACAATTTTGTATTCATACATACATACATACATACATACATACATACATACATACATACATACACGAATGTGACGATTTATATACACGTTAATTATATGCAGTACACATAAAATTATGTGAAGCAAACTTTTATTTTGTATGCAATTAGTCCTGATTATTTTTTAAGCACTAGATGATTATTGTTGTCAATCACAGACATGTCTGTTGAGCGCGTGAATAGAGTGAGTTGTAAAGACTTTTATTACAATTTACTAGTTATTACTATTCATTCATTTTCTTTTTGGCTTAGTCCCTTTATTAATCAGGGGTCGCCGCAACAGAATGAACCGCCAACTTATCCAACATATGTTTTGCGTAGAGGATGCCCTTCCAGCTGCAACCCATCACTGGGAAACACCCATACACACTCATTCACACATATACATTACAGACAATTTAGCTTATGGCAATTCACCTACGTCTTTGGGAAACCGGAGCACCTGGAGGAAACCCACGTGAACACGGGGAGAACATGCAAACTCTACACACAGAAATGCCAACTGACCCTTCTTGCTGTGAGGTGACTGTGCCACCACGCCGCCCCTATTTATTACTGTATAAATATATAAAATCTTTATTTTTACTCAACTTTATCTAATTATAGTTTTTCTTACTGCATTTTATTTTTGTGTTTGTTGCTTCAGCACATCCAGTTAAACCAATGGTCTCCAGTTCCTGGATGGCCGCAGCTCTGCATAGTTTAGCTTCAACCACCTCCAACTCACAACTGCTTAATAGTCTCTAGTAGTCTTGAACACCTTGATTAG
This sequence comes from Danio albolineatus, assembly GCA_903798035.1. NCBI lineage: Eukaryota > Metazoa > Chordata > Actinopteri > Cypriniformes > Danionidae > Danio > Danio albolineatus. Next base: position 2,214,306 of record CAIGQQ010039888.1, read on the forward strand.
TTGGATCAGCTGTGTTTGAATTGGGTTGGAGCAAAAGTAAAAAATAGGAAATGGTTTCGTGCAAGCTAGCTCAAATAAAATGCAAATGTTTTATTTCAGTTAACACGTATTCTATTACAAGTTACAAATACTGCAAACATAGCTTAGTAATATGATTCAATGTTTAGATAATCATAGTGATCTTTGGGTATGATTGCTTTTAAATGATAACTTTTCTTTTTGCAGCTTTAGACATTCATAGTAATAACCAAACAGTAGAAGCATTCTTCAAATGCTCTTTTTTGTGGTTTAAGGAAAACTATGAGTTTAAGTCTGCGTAAACGATGACAGAATAGACTGCTCGTTAAAGTTTCATAAACCTCATGTGAACTCTACAGCATGGTCATAAAGGACAATAATTATTCACAGAGTGACACAGATTTCCTTGTAAAGTTAAGACTCATTCATGCTTTTTCAGCTGCATCATGACTGTTCTTTCAGTAAGCCATAGAAATTAATGTAAGTTTATTTATTGTGAAATTGCACAATATTACATTGTATCACTGAGTATATTTTATTATATTATAATATTAGGTGATTACTTACTCCTGTGGATCCACTCCTCACAATTAAATAGCTATTTTGTCACATGTTTTAATGTTGATACCCTGCTTTGACGCCCTGTTTGGTTTTGTTCATCCTGACATTAAAACCACCAGAAGGTGAAGACCTGAAGTCCCTGTCTTAATGAATGATTCATTGGATCATTTATTCAAATGATTCATTCAGACCAGCAAGTGATTTTTTTTCTTCAGGAATTGATCATTGAATTATTGATGCAAGAGATTCCTTTTAAAGTGGATTATTCAGGAACAAATTTCTGCTGTGCTGCTCTGAGGTGTGAAAAAGTATCTACTAAAGAGTATCTAAAAAAAGTCAGAAATTTAGCCCGCTCAATATTTTACTTTGTTTGAATTGTTATATAATGTATAAAATTTGTGTTTTATTTCCGATTATTGTGCTTGAGTGCTGATGTTCTTGAAAACAGCTTGTGGGATATTACTTAGCCCTTTAATATCTCAGAAATGTACAGTTGAAATCAGAATTATTAAACCTCTTTTGAATTTTTTTTTTTCAAATAATGTTTAACAGAGCAAGGAAATTTTCACAGTATATCTGATAATATATTTTTTTTTTCGGAGAATGGCTTTTTTGTTTTATGTCAGCTAAAATAAAAGCAGATTAAATTTTTTTAAAAACCTTTTTACGGTCAAAATTATTAGCTAATTTTTTAATTTTATTAGCAAAATTAAAGCTAATTTTTTTGATAGTCTATTGAACAAAACATTGTTATACAATAAATTGCCTAATTACCCTAACCTGCCTAGTTAACCTAATTAACCTAGTTAAGCCTTTAAATGTCACTTTAAGCTGTACAGAAGTGTCTTGAAAAATATCTAGCATAATATTATTGACTGTCATCGTGGCAGAGATAAAAGAAATCAGTTATTAGAAATGTGTTATTAAAACTATTATGTTTAGAAATGTTTTTTTAAAAAAAGTGGATGTCATGGTCGAAAAGGAAGAGGGTTGGGGAGTCGCAGAAGAAAGTGAAAGTGAATAGCGGACGGGGGATGAGGGTGGTTTAGGAGGAGGATCGGTAAAATGAGGTGCCAGATCAGATTTCAGAGATGACTGATCTTGTCCGGGCACTAATTAAGCCCTGACACTTTATCATACGTAAATGTTTTTTTTAACTCCATCCATAGATTAAAATTTTTGAAGTCTGTGAGTCAAAACTGACATGTACGTCTCAAAACATTTAGTTACATGTGGCAGCGATGTGTATCGCAAGCTCTATGATTGGTCAGGTTGGTAGCGGTAAATGAGTGTGGCCAGTGCTGAGAGCCGCGAGCCCGATGGAGTGAATGTTTACAAGTGTTGAGTCCCCATGAAGGAGCTCCAAATGGAAACTTTTTGTGTTTACCTTGTGATTAAAGTTGTTGCATGTCTGCTGGTTTCCACCTCCAGAATGAGCAAGTTTTAGCTACTTGTACATTAAGGTAGCGTCCAGAAAAAAACAAAACACCCGTGAAGAAACTCAACAGAAAGGAGCATTAAAACCACACTGCCAGCTAGCGTTTCGGAAGTGTTATTGCAGAGCAACACAAACAGCACACAGTAGAATAAATGCATGACTGTCAAGGCATGCACCATGGGTCATGCCAATTGATCAGCCTTAAGCCTTTAAATGTCACTTTAAGCTGAATACTTGTATCTTAGAAAAAGATCTAGTAAAATATTATGTACTGTCATCATGGCAAAGATAAGAGAAATCAGTTATTTGAAATGAGTTATTAAAACTGTTATGTTTAGAAATGTGCTGATTGGGACAAAAATATTCAGGAGGGCTAATAATTCTGACTTTGACTGTATTTGATAATGTCATCATACTTATTACTGCATTTTTTGATAAAATCATAACTAATCAAAATCATAATTAATCTTTACTACATATTTTTTTGTCTGCTCTTTAATCTTCCACATAACCCATCTCTGTACAGACAACGTTTTTCCAAAGAATGTTTTAAATGGCAAGGCTCATCGTAGTGACCTGCAGAGGTCATGCTCTTGTCTCGGCGTGTTTCTGGCATCTGGATTACAAAGGTGAGGGAACAGAGTTCAGTAAACAGAATGTAAATAATGTAACAAGAGGCAGAAGTCTGTGCTAATCCCCCTCGTCTGCAGTTAAAGTAGCCTGATTCTGGAAAATTCACCAGGGCTGTTTTGTCAGCTGCTCCCCGGGCATCGGAATATAGAATTTCTATTTAGGCCATTTAGTGTGGACAAGTTGGCACTGAGAGAGATGAGTGTGCAAAACACACACACACACACAGTGTTCAGGTGTTCTGGGGTTGCCATGGTGCCTCCGCTGTTGGTTCGGCGGAAAGCTGGGCTAATTAACCCCTGTGGATGCAACTGCCTGCGGGCGGCTGTGGTTCTAGGTCATCCCTGCTGACTGGGAATTGCACCAAACTTCTCAGACCTCCTCTACCTCTTCTTTCACTCCACTTGTTCTAGCTCTGATTTGATGCACTTGCTGAGTTTTCATATAGCAGGGTCATATTGTGCTGAAACGGTGGTCTTGTGTTGAAAGCAGATCCAGCGGTGTGACATTGTTATCACAGTATCACAACTTCCCGCAGAGAGTTTAACAATACATAACATGAGTGCCAAAAATCTGCTGCAATTGTTTCTTATGCGTGGGAGGCCTGTGGGGGAAGCAAGATATTTCAATTGCATATCAGGGTTTTGGCTCAGGCCGTTTAATGTGTATTAATGAAACGGAGGACGTGCGGCGTAGTGATAGCCGTATTCTCACTGAGAGAGATGCTGTGACAGCGTGTAATTATGGGAACAGATGCCTCTTGAAGGTGTATAGTGTTACTTCTGTGCATTTCTTAAAGGTCCCATTTGACATCGGGATGAACTGAAATTTCACCACCAGATCAGATAAGCGAAAACTTTGATGCGGAGACAAGTATCTTGTATATGAAATCAAGGTTAAAGGTTTAATTATATTTAATGTAATGTATAATAGCAGAAAGTGTTGGAATTAAAGTTGAAGAAACGTGTGTTGTGTAAAGTGAGTATGACGGTGCTTCAAAGGGAAGCACATTGCGGTCAAAATTCAAATGCACTTGCAAATTTAGTTTCTAGTACTTTGTCTGATTTTGCATGAACAGTGTATGACATCATTCAAATACATTTGCTATGCTATAAATAATATTTAAATGCATATTTATTCACCTATAGAATATAAATAGATACTGTTGATATCACAGCTCTAAGTGAATGAAAACATCCAGCTGAGGTTTAAATCTGAAAGTGCACCATGTTTAAAACTGTTGATTCTTTAAGGAAAGAGTCGACTCAGTCAAATAAAAATAATTGCGTTGTGTTCGGATCTTTTGCCTGCATGCATCAACGTCGATACGACGAAATATGAAGTGCTGGATTTGGTAAAACGTGAACGCACCTTGCCCTTCAAACAATAGTGGAGTATGGGGGATCATGAGACTGATAATGATGCGAAGATGACGATCATTGACAGATGGAGATTTGGCTGTGGGGAATACAGAGTTAAAGTTAATTTTAAAAACAATATCACAGTATAGCCAACCTAATGCTGTGTTTGTTCCTGTCATTTTTCTGATGATTGGTACAATAACCTATGCTGTAACGCTGGATTCACCGGCCGTTTGTTCTTATAGGATTATTCTATATATCAGTGGCTCTCAAACTTTTTTCACCAAGTACCACCTCAGAAAAAATATTCTCTCCGAGTACCACCATAATGACCGGTATTGAAATGCAATAGTGTATCAGGTAGGGATGTGCACATGGATGCTCGAGTATTGATACATCGATATTCAGAAGCTTTTAATTTGGTATCAATTTTTTTTTAAGTATTGTTATTTTCACTATATTTGAATAATATCTGCAAAACTAAATGTTTTGCGCTGTGTACAGGATTGTCAGTGACACTTTGTATAAGACGTTACACCCATCAACTAAAAGTATAAAGTAGCCTATTCATCAAGTTCCTTGGACCTCATAAATATAGGCTATATGTCGTCATATTTGTATATAAACTCTTTGAAATATATGTTGCAGGTATATATAACTTAATTGTATGTCTTTAAAATCTAAACATTTACTTGTATTTTTAATATATGAGTTGGATTTACATATTTAAATTAGAAATTAGAAATGCTTACTGCTTAATGCTGTTAGAGTAGGCTTTGTGTGTCAGAAAAGCAAGTGATAAAACATAATACACCTGTCAAAATTGGGATATAAAACTGCGGGAAACACCCCCAACAACCAATACAAATATGGGGAGGAAATTAGCTTCAAATGATAGAATGCATAACAAACATTAGAAAATTGAAAGTATAATAAAAGGTTTAGCCTGTTACAATCAATTTACTGATCACATCGGTGTTATCGTATGCATCAAAGGGTTAAAAGTGTGTTCACCTTAATTATTCAGCGATTCCTCTGCGTACCACTAGAAGTAAGCCCACATACCACAGTTTGAGAACCACTGCTATATAAGGTTTCGTGTAACCATAACGGTTCATATGGACCAGTTTCTTCATCCTCCAGATCATAATATGTAAGTGCAAGTAAAACTGCTGCCTAGTTTTTGTAGTTTGCAAAATATGTATTTAATTGTGTGTTGTAACTGGTAATCACTCCACATGGCTTGTAATCGCGTATCTACTACAGATCAGTGCTTGTCATGTATCTCTTAGGTTAAATCTTTATGGGGCTCTTCACATATTGCGTCCAAAACCACATTTGAAACGTGTTTGGTGCTTCTCCCTTTACCGATTTAAATGCGTTTCTGAGCTTGTGATCCTCTGCCGTTTGTTGTTGCTGTGGCCATCATCATTTGTTCTTACAGACAGTTTCAACTTTTGTAACTGTGTGAATTAATACTGAATGTGTGTCATTGTTATTACTTGGTGTTGTGGTTAAGGGTAGAGGAATATGCTGGTGTTTAACTGCATTGCATTAATGCTCTCCTGCATTGGCCTGACATACTCTGTGCTACTTCATAACCGTGGTGGGCGTTTCTCTCTGTCTCACGCTGAATCCAGTGGGCCAATCACAACAGACTGGGTCATCAGACCAATCAGCGCAGATTAGCCTCATGCAAAGGAGGGGTTTGGGAGCCAATGAATCACTGAACAAATCATATGGGAGTTGTTGGGATAATGAGGTAGAAATAAATAAGACGTGTTTTTTGACTTTGCATGCATATCAGTCTTTTATTGGAGACCCCCAAAAACTAAATATGACCTTTTATAGGTGAAAGAGATAGCAGTAATGTTTAATATAGATATGTACTTGTTCAATGACTGGGTTTTGACTGTAGGTAGGGACCTTTTGAATAGCTAAAAATATTTGTTCAAGTGATCTGCTGCCAAGATCTACCTGGAGCTACTTTAGCGGTGTGTTTCACTTAACATGATTGCACTAATCAAAACCCAGCATTTAGCAGCCCTGTTATATAAAGAGAACAGTAATAGAGGATGGAAACTGGTTATTCTTGCATTTTTCTGAGCTATTTTGTTCTTCTGCTTTGAAAGGAAAACTTGAAACAATGTCTCGAGTTATGAGTTAAATGCATTATTTTAAAGTGATGATTGGCTGCCAGAACATGTAGAATACCGAGTGACATCACATCATCTGATTCTGAGCGTTCCTTTGTATTTATTCATGAAAAACTGCTTGTTTGATTTAATCAACGTGTACCATTATGAATGATATATAATTCAATAATTTTCATGAAGTTATTGGTAGATAGTATTACTTCTGACTCCTCTATCCTATACCTCCTTTTAAACATTCAGAGACATTTAATGTGTTTATTTTTCATTGTACGTGACACAAAAGTAGTTTTGCATTTGTAGCTTTGAGAATCTTAGACTGGAATATGCCTGGTTTACCAATCACCTCCTTTTAAACAAAGATACCGTCTTCATTCTTGTTGATTTTACTTGTCTTCACGAGCATGGTATGTGTGTGCTGAAATATAATTTTTGCAGATTAGTGGTGAAATTAAAAGAAAATAATCTCTCAGTGACATAATTTATTTAGGCTAGTTGTAGTAGGCTAATAGTAATAGCCTATAGCAGTGGTTTTCAACCACATTTCGGGAGCTCTCCATCCCTGAACTGTAAGATAAGTGATACTTTATTATTTGCAATATACCGGTTAAAATTTGCCCCACAATAATAAATTTGACTCATCGTAATAATGTTAAAACCCATAATTAGTCTGTGAAATGACTTATTATTGCTGTAGTACAAGTGAGAATGTTTGAGTCTGTTTACGAATACCAATTTACTGACATACTTTAACTCTAAATTTACCTCATAACACCAGTCAAGTGTTTAAAATATATATATTTTTTTTGACCAGACATTGTTTAATATCACAGAATGAAGAAAAAAAATCATGCTTTTTTTACGTGATAAAGGCTAGGTCGGTTAGCATTTACACTATAAATGTACTTTAATGCTTATAGAATAGCCAGGATAACTTAAAGAACACAAGTAATCCAGTTATTGCCAAAAGCGTTTGTTTATTCTCTTCATGCTTGATTCATTTATCCGTGTTTATAATCTTTATCCTCACGCAGTGAGAGCTGACCTTAGCTGATGTCTTCTTCAGTAAACTATATTTGGAGACTAATGCGCACAAGGGTGCCTTCAAGCATCCAGTATGAATGACACAGAAATAAAAATTTCAATGTATGCTTGAGGTCTTGAACCCTGCCCACTGTCCAGCAAAGTTTATTACCTGCTTTAGCAGATCTTGCTTGTGTATTTTATTTGAAGCTGAAAAGCTTGATCAGCTGCTTCAGGGTTTAAATATGGCTTAAATATGGCAGGTTGTAAATATATATGTGTGTATACAGTATATAAACATGAAAATTAATACTTTTCTCTAAAGATACAAAACTTATTTTGTCTTTCAGTAAAAACATAAATTATCATCCAAATTATCCATTTCTGTATCCATATCAATAAATACCTGAAAATAGGTCCATATCTCCCATCCCTACTGGACTGCACAATTGTCACCCTTGTCTAACACAACAATTTCAGCTCCTAGATGCTGCATCCCGATTCGCATACTTATACTACATCCTAAAAGTATGTACATTTTTTGTGAACAAAAAGTACATACTTTTGAGTGTGTAACATAAGAGTAGCAGGGCTTTGGGACATACTACTTCCTTGTTAACAGATTGTTATGTTGCATAGTTATGTCGCCTGTCGATATTCAATTACCTACCTTTTTGGAGATGCAGAAGCAGGTTAATCTGCCATTTGTGAGTCTTTCATCCAGAGAAATCTCCTCAGGTGTTTGAATAATTATGCATTCAGAAGTTAATGTCAAATTATATCTTGATATAAGTTGTTGTTGCAGATGAAAAATAACATGTGATTTTTAAATATTTTCCAGTTGGCTAGATATTAATTAATAGTCATTCAAACAACGTTATTGAAGCCTCTCTACTTGACTCTTGGTCTCGTGCGTCTGCCTTGATTGTAGTTTTTTTTACACTTTTTACCCGAGTTTGTAGGTCTAATCTAATTCACGTCCAATACGCAATGTACTGTGGGCAGTATTAGTGGTTAGAGTATGTCCGTTTCCACACTTTGAATATTTACTGGAAATAGTACACCTTCTGGGAACCTTTGGCATGCTCTTTTCAGCATACTATGGTTTGGAGCATACTAGTGCTGTTTTCATACTGTTTTTCACACATTTTCACAACCATACTAATGCTATTTCGGGGTATAGGGTACACTATAAACTTCAGCATTCACTTTCGGATGGTGCTTTCACTTTTGAATTTGTGATCTCTTTTAGTTAAGAGTTTAGTAATTTCCTACTCTGCATCAGTCTTACCCAAACACTAATGCATTTAGTTTGATGAAGATGCTGCAATGTTAAGTTGTCCATGCTGTAAATTAAATAAGTATTGTTTGTGAGTGAGGCTCCATTATTATTACAGATCTTTCTCTAAACAACTTAAAATTCACAGTAATTTTTGGTTGTACAAATAAGATTAAAACATCATTTGAAACTACAAAGTGATAAGTTTTGTTTGTAATTGGAAAAAGACATATTTGATGTTATTTTTGCGGCCTTGTCTTGCACATCATTGAACAGAGCACATCATAGAAATGAGCCGGAATACTACTTTTTGATACAGTTGTTTGGTTTTGTTAATGTTTTCATTATTTGAGGCACAGGACCTGCACTGTCATCCATCTGTCCACTGTGTAATTCAGGGGATTGTCATGTGGAGAACTGCTCTCTGAACTGAGGTATCTGCTGCTCTGGGCATTCCTCTCCGTCTCACCTATGTGTGTGTTTTTGCATCGCCAGTGTGCTAATCAGCTGTCGATGCGTGTAATGCCTTTTTTATGCAATCCCTTTCCTCTTTCCACACTTGACGCTCCCATCTGTTCACAGCTGAAAGCACCCCTTTTCTAAACCCTTTTTAAATGGGTGGTGTGAAAAAACAAAACTAAACTAAAAACACAGTGGTTTCATGACACTTTAGAGTAGGGCTGCACAATGTACTATTTCAGCATAAATATCGCAATATGCCAATCTGCAATGATAATGATATTCATATTGCAATATAAACTGCAGTAGAACAAAATTTGGCAATGTGAGTTTTCCAATATCATGCAGTTCTACTTTGAAGAGTTCCTAATATGGATTTTTGAAAACCATTTTTCATGTAGTGTATAACACTGCTCCAAGTGGATGGAAATAACCTGCTGAGCTTTGAATCTGAAAGTACACCATGTTTAAAGTTATGGTCTCTCAAACGAAAGAGTTGACTCAGAGTCATTATAACCAGTAGTTTTCAGAATGGTTTCATGTTGATTTTAAAGTAGAACATTTCACAGTTGGAAAACCTGATAAAGTTCATTTGGATTTCAGTAAAATCCCCATTCCGTGCTCTGTTTCTGTATTTTGACTGGTGACTGTTGTACTGTAGCAACCATGCTTACAACACAGTATTCGCAGGTTGGTTGTTTTTAAAGGTGCCATATACTGCAATGGTTTAATAAGTTAAATTGTTCTCTGACATCTGCATAGTAGGTTTATGGCTTAATTAAGTTCACAAAAACTGCAGAAACTGTTTAAAAAGCTCCTGTATTACTCCATAAAATATGCCTAGAATCAGAAGGTCCATGATTGACCATATTTGGTTCAATCGGAGTAACATTAACTGACTTTACTCTCCAGATCTGTTGTGGATAAAGGCTAATTATAATTAAACTTGACAAAAGAGAGTGATAGAGATGTATTGCGTTGTATTTTGAAGCTATGTTGTCAAAGAAAACACCCAGGACTTATGATAATATTATCAACCTCTGCATGAACATATAACAGTTGAGCTGAGTGATTTGACACGATTCAGTAGTCTACATGTGTTTGCTGAAACGTGTGCATCAAATTTCACAATAAACACAAATTAACAAAAGATGTAACTAAACATACCTTATGCCTCTTCAAAGTGAACATGAATAGATGTATAATCTGTAAATCTTGCATTTTGCGTTCTGAAGCGAGTTTGAACATGCCACATGCTGTCGTTGCCCAGTAACGCATAGTAAACAATTCGGGGCTCGTGTTTTTAAAATAAAAGGGAGAAACATTATCACTGTTGTATCACTAGAAAACACTTCACTTATCAATAGCAGCTTGAGGCATGCAAATTCATGATCTCAGAGCTATTTTATGCTCTCAGAGCTGCATATGAGTTTGTACACTCTTGATGACGTGGCTGCTCGTCAGATCTGGATGAATGACCTAAAGTAGGCATACATGCAAATGCAGAGGGCATGGCCCATGAGTCTCTGATTGGTTCGTTGTCCACCGGGGTTTTATACTTGTGGAATTTACATGAGAATGAGGATTCAGTGATGTTTGAGGCTCACAGTGTGCCAATTTCCATATACTGATCTTTTATTAGTCTACTATGCCTTGGTATAAATTTTCATTATAGGGCACCTTTAAAGAAAGAATCTCTACTTTATTTGGAGCAGTTGCAGTTTCCCCTGGATCACAACCTGTAAGTGTGTTTTAATCGATTCCATTCATGTTCTCTGTAGCATGCAAATTGTGTATTTAGTTGTGCGTTGTGGTTGCTCTACACAGCGTGTAGATCTCGGGTTAACCGTATCTGTTAATTTGCAATTGTCTATAAATGTGTAGATGAATTGACAATGTTTGTCGATGATGTTACCTGAAGTTATGCAAAGAATAGGGAAATATGCTGCTGTACAAACTGCAATGCCTATACCATTACTGCTTGGTTGTTTACCATCACTATTTACCCTGTGGGCTGGCTTTGCTAACATAAGCATAAAACCGCTTATTTCCTCTTAGTCTTTTATTAGTTGAACAGAATGCAGCTCCATTAATGTTATAATAATGCAATATACATTAAGTCATGCTTGCACTGTTTGTCAAAGTGGCATAAATAATACAGACACAGTCATGTTTGACATTTACATTTTGCTTTGAATTAATACGGTAAAAATGAAGCTATGATGTCTTTTCATACACTGTACAAAATGTTTTTTTTTTTTAAATATGCATTTTATATGTTTAACATGTTGTAATAATGGTGTTTTGTTTACAACTTGTGCTGCACACAGTGAGACCTATCACAACAATCTGTGATCCAACCAATCACGGCGGATTAGTGTCATGCAAAACAGAGTTTTAAAAAAATGATTAACTCAGTGAATCATTGGGGAGTCATTGGAAAAGTATGATAAAAATAAATGCATTTTTTGATCTTCTATACCTGTCATCCCCTTGTTTGGAATTTCAGCAAAGCTAAATTAGACATGTTTCATAATTCATATTAAGGGCACTTTAATCAAATTTGGTTCCTCTGTTTCTGATCAGATTATTTCAAGTCATTAAATTCCAGGAAAGTTTTCAGTCCACTGAGCCACTGAAAGCATTCAAATGTTCAGTCCAAAACAGCACTAATATAAAGCAAGCCAGACGGATTATGTCAGAGATACAGAGAGACCAGTGACTCACAGCTCTTTTACTTAATTATTCATTCATTCAAGTGTGTGGTGCACTTTCTAAACACAAGCTCTGTCATTTTCTCTGATGGACTGATCACACACTGTCTTTTCTGCACAGGCATGTTTTAGTAGATTCATGTTGTCTCAACATGCATTCAGGATGATCTTTTCATTCATGCTTTGTATGTTACTCTGTTTAGTCATTGTAATTGTATCTGTTTTCTGTAATAGGTATATTTTATTATTTGAAATGTTCTATATCAGTTATATCACTTATATAGTTTAAAAAAGTACCTTGAAAAAGAGATAACAGTTTCATCATTTAGTCTGGTGGTTTACTTTTGTGGATTGGGGATAACAAGGTAAATTTTGTAAGCTTAATTTCATGATAACTGTCCAATTATTCATACAATTATGATAGAAAAATATTTATTTATTTATTTTTAGTGCATCACTAGATTGAATACAAGTTTTACCTGTTTTAAAATCCAATAAAACATGAAGCCAGGTATAACAAAAAGCTGTGTCTCATTCCAGAGGCTGCATCCTCCGAAGAATGCAGACTAGGTGAGTCTTTCGAAGTCCACGCAGGCCGAACCGAGCTTTTTTTCTTAAATGAGAGGATCTAGCCTACAGAGGACGGATACCGTAACAGCTGCTGTTAATGAGCATTATTAAAATTAGTAATGAGTTTATTCAAAATAGTTAATATTAAAACTTATTTTAAGTGATCTGACGACACAACAAGGTTTACTATATTTCCTTTGTTCCATACATGTTCACATAAAAATGTAAACTGTCTATCAAATCACTTTTAAGAAGAGATTTTATACTCGTTTTTTTATTAATGTGTTTGAAAATACAAGTAAAATAAAAGCTAATTCATATATTTGAAACTGTAATCCGGAGTTTTCTTTTTAAAAACGTCCCGCTGTTATCACAGCACAATGAATCTTGGGATGTTCGAGGTCACGAAGGATCCACTGATTGTATCCGTTATTACCTGGGAAAGAAAGGACTGATTTGGAGGCTGCGTTTAAAGGAGCCTTTGAATTTTTAAAAAAAATGATACTGTCTTTAATGGCGCAGCACCCTTCAAATGCATCCTTTTGGAGGATGCAGCCGCTGAAATGAGACACACCTAAAGTTATTTTAAAAAATTATTATTATTATTATTTTTTTTTTTTAATGACCAGTAGCTGTTAAAGATGATGACAGCTTTACCCTCAACGAAGATACTTTCAAAGTGAACAAATGGAGAATGGATTTTAGAATCTCCAACAAGATTGTCTGATTGTCAAGTCTGTTCTCTGAGAAGATAAACTTTTAAATGTAAAGGTAACTGATATAAAAATGTATTCAACTTTAATTTATTTATAGTTTAAGTATTAATAGTTAACAGACATAAGGTAACATTTTTATTAAAAACTTGGATTTCTTAAGTTTAAAAGATTTCCAATGCTTTCTAATATGGTTTCTCTGTAGTAATATTGTACGTATTATTATTATTATCATCATCATCATCATCATCATCATCATTATTATTATTTTT
>CAIGQQ010039888.1:2227896-2240833 GCA_903798035.1 Danio albolineatus
ATATATATTTATATATATATATATATATTTATTAATTTTTTTTTTGCATAAAAAAATTGTAATTGTATTTTATTTCAATATGTTATTGCCAGAAAACATTAACGCTACCTGTTAGCAGTATCTCATTGTAAGTTCCCAAAGCTCACAGTGGTAGATGGTCTGAATGTTTAAAAGTGGTGCTTTGGGTGTTGAGTCCATCCCACCAGGGTCTGTATTTGTTGTGGGCATCTGTGAATCAACAGCTCATTGGGTGCTTAGTGAGTACATGCAGTATCCCATTTTATGCTATTATTTTTTTTCGCATATTAAATGAACGCTGCTAAATGTAGGCTATCAGTATACTTATGTCAATCAATACTACACTGCTTTGTTGGAAATATGTTTATCAGTGTACATGTAGCAACTAATGGAACAAGAAGCAAATATGAATTATACACACAAACGGTGCTCTTTCATGTAGACAGGCGAGGTGTGCCAAAACTAGGCCACTCTCCTGTTACGAAGCTGTCTCTAAACTGCATGTGCACCATCAGAACGCTCTAGTTTTGTTGTATTGCATCATGCTGTTTACATGCGCTGTGGTAAACATCTTTGAAAAAGTTGTATTTGAATAAGTACAAACAATTGGGGGCTCAGAACTGAGGTTTTAGAGGTGATCTAGAAAACATATTTTGTAAAACAAGTCTTCCAGATGATGTATTTTTTTATTTTTACTACACAGCGATACTGTCAGGAATGGTGCAAATACTGAAAACTGGGTCAAGCTGCCACAAGGTCTGTATCTAAGTAACTGTAAGCTTAAAATAAGTTACGGGAGACATTCAAAATGTGTTTTGTTTTGGGGCCTCTAGGACAGGAATGATTTGAAACTCAATTTTGAGAGGAAAATCAGTCTGAATGTCATTAAATCTTGTTGTGAAAGAGGTGTCGCTATAGTCTCAAAAAAAACAAGAGCTTTTGTTGGACAAGCTAGATGTGTTACAGGATAAGCAAGAGAAAGTGAGTGTCGTCCAAGCTCATGATGGAAGTCATACATAATATTAATTCTTTTTTCATTGCACCATGACTTTATATTCTGTACCAGGGATCACCAATCTCGGTCCTGGAGGTCCGGTGTCTTGCAGGGTTTTGCTCCAACTTGTCTCAAAACACCTGCCTGGATGTTTCAAGTATACCTAGTGAGAGCTTGATTAGCTTGTTCAGGTGTGTCTGATTAGGGTTGAAGCTAAAATCTGCAGGACACCGGATCTCCAGGATCAAGTTTGGTGATCCCTGTTCTATACTGTACATTATTTCTGTGAAGTGACAAGACTTTTGTCTAAGCAAAGTCAGACCTTACTCTTCTAATGAAGTAATTATATATCAAGGCATGATCATATTTTATTTTGGTACAATAAGTGTAATGAAGAAGCCTTTGCCGTTCATATACGGTAAGCCACTTCTGATACCAAATGATTAATTAGAAGTCAAGTTATTATTTGTTGTTCCTAAAACTTGGATAGACGACAAGAATTTTGTCAGGTAGTTTATAGTGAGAATGCATGATATTGAAAAAATCTGACTTTGCAATAGTTTTTCTGTTATATGAATACAATTTTACTAGATAACTTCAACAGCTCTATTTGGATAGAGTTCATTAACTTTTTAGTTCGGTAAATGCCTTGGTTTAGGGTTCACGGTTCAATACAGGTATGATAGAACAGGAACAAGCAATAAAAAAAGTGCTTGCTTTTCTGTTTATATTGAACAGGTAGAGGTGTTTTGTCACGATCAGCTACACAACTGAAAGCTTGATGCAAAAGTACAAAATATATGGAAACTGTAGTATGTACTTGATATACAATAATGTTAGTAAAAGAAAAAAGTGAAATTCTAATAAAGGTTTTATTTAAAGAGCACCTGTTTTGAAAAATCTACTTTTCAAGCTGTTTGGACAGACAGATGTCATATAGACTAGCATATTGCGGAGATATAAACACACCCAGTCCTTTTTTAAAAATTTAACAGCATAAAAACGGTGGACCAATTGGAGTGGTTTTGAGACCAACCACAACTTGACGTGTTGAATTGATTGACAGATGCACATTAACATGTCTCTGTAGTAACGCATATAATCATATCAACAAGACAGGTTGCGTAAAGGCAAACAGGAATAAAAGGTCTATTCAGTTGGCTAAGGTCATTAATCATCATCAAATGTGATCAAGAGTGAGTTTTACAAGTTTAAAATGTTTTAAAACAGTGCATGTTTATAATGAACTACAGCGTTTTACTTCAGCTTGACTTCATCACCACAGCCATCTGTCAGGACAATTATTAAAAGAAGATGCTTTAATCTCGGTTTGTTGACATTAAATAAGGTTTATTTTGTACATTAACATTACAGATATCCATACAGCAGTGGATATTAACCTGTAATGACATTGTTTGTGACTCATCGTTGCGACTCCACAACAAACACATCAAACAATCATTGGTAAAGTTCTTACTGTAGTATTTCTCACAAACGTTACGTGAGATCTGCTTCCTTTACGTCTGTCTGTTGTCTGACGCAGCTGAGGGCGGAGATTGAGGCACGCTGACAGGCACGTGGGAACGGTGGGCGGGGAGGACTAGCCTTAAAGGCCCAGTATCAAAAACAGCAACAAGCTGTTTAGGGCTATAATACACAGACTTGACAAAGCTATAATCAATAATCTGATGGGTGTTTTGAGCTGAAACTTTACAGACACATTCTGTTGACACAAAAGACTTATATTAAATATAAAAAAGGGTATAAAATAAAATATAAAATATATGCCATTTAAAGTCAAAAGTCTCTCTCTTTTTCTCTTATTCTCTCTTTTTCTCTCTGGCTGCTGTGGCTTTGCTGACTGTGCGCGAGTTTTCTCAGGAACAACAGTGACTCACTTTTGAGGTAGGGGGGTGTGCGAGTTGTCTTGTGACGCAGGATGATGTCATCTCCCCTCTCGAGTCAGTCATCCAGTTGTGCGTTTTGAAAGGGAGCGCGTCTGTTTTATCATTCTGTTCTGAGGTTACATATCTTGTTTGCTGCACTCTCATCTATGATCTGACTGTCATGTTGACGACGTCTCCCACTCGCCTGTCAGTCTCTCTGTCCGCTACCGCAGCACTCCGCTCCATTCAGATATACAGGAACTGTGATCAAGGAGGACAAACTGTGACTATAAATTATACACGCTCAGTGGCAGCTATCACTTCAGCACTGATGCCTGTCACACGCTTTCCAGTCTCTAGGATTTTATGCAGTGGATCACAGGCAAAAGCAAAGCGCAACTGCTAATTGGTGCAAGTATTTGTTATTTTTATAGTCAACTAACATTGAATGCAGAAGATTCATAAACGAAAACAGACCATAGATAAACATGCAAAATAGAAGTATTTATCAGTAAAGGTTTACAGTTTTAGCAGTTTTAAACAAGTTAAATTCAACAATAAGCAATTCCAAAGAAATGTATCAGATTACAGACTGTAAGTTAACTGTAAGGCAACTCTGCATAATCCTTAGCAAGTCCAAAACAAGTTATCAGTTTTGAACACAAAAGAAGATATTTTAAAGAATGTTGGAAACCAGTAACCATTCACGTACGTAGTATTTTTGTCTTCTATGGTAGAATGTTTCCATCATTCTTTGAAAACTTTTTTTGTGCGTTTTTTTTCAATTCTTTAAATGGTTTATTATTCTATTTTGAATGTTATTATAATGTTTTTTCAAGATGATATTCAGATAATTTAATTGTTTAGTCATGTCTATCACTATGTCAATAGTCATGTCTATAACAGTCATGGTACATGGCACATTTGCACTGTTAGAGGGCTTCACTATATGTTTATTTTGTCAGCGCTAATAGCTTCTTTGTAAAATGTGTCTACATAGTACATCATTGTGCTTCAGGTATCCTGAGTTCAAGTGCCGACTCACTGACCTTTCCAGATCCTGTCCCTCCTACAGAGGGTGTACAGCTTCTCTTCCTGTCTAACATTGTGCGATCCCTGTAAAGGCAAAATGGCATAAAAGGAAATAAAAGGCCTTTATTTTAATAGCATATATTTAGCACTATTTATCACAATTGTATTATTTATAAAGGTATGTGGCATAGCTGTTAGTTTTGCTATACTGCTGGTGTCTTTGCTGGTTTACGGTGATCATGGATTTTAATATGAAAATAAATATGAAAAAACATGTCGAAATAATATAATTGCAATGGTGATTCTTAAAAAACATCATAGAAGAACGGTTCTGGGATCAGTACTAGTGGTGTAACGGATCATAAATCTCACGGTTCGGATGTTTTTTTGGCACGGATCAGATCATTTTTCGGATCAGCCAAAAAAAGGGAGGAGAAAAATGTAATTTGCTTTCCATTTATTTATTCCATTTAAAAACAGCATTGCAAGACACTTTTGGTTTTAACAAACAGAACTTACAACCTGTAATTTAATTAAAAATAAAATGAAGAAATAATCAGCTGAATAAAAATAAATTGTAAAATATTCAGTATTGTGAAAAATGTATTGTTACTTGTACTGTTGCTGAACACTAAATGTGTAAATCGAACATAATCTGTACAACACATATTTGTTTTTAGTCTCATTTTCAATAAATGATTCAGTTATTCACTCATAAAACTTCATGTTTTATTGCTAGATGTATATTTTACAAACAATCATTCAGTGGCATACTTTTAAAGGCTGGTTGTCACCACCTATTGTTTAAATAATGTAATTGCTGCCTACAACTTTCATTTTTGAGCATTAATGCATATGACAGTGATTTTAATCTTTACCATAAACATCAGTGTTTTTATCTAAACTATAAACTGTTATCCCAGTACTTCTGTGTTATTTTTACAGTTTGTAACTTCATAACCAACACAAAAGACTGAAGACTGAATCTCTTTCTTGATTTTTGTGTTATCAGATTTGAATGCAGCGATTCGAAGGATGAATAAACATATGCAAATCACCATCATTTGTAATTTATGTTGCGTACGTGTTGGTCCCGATCTTTTAATTATTAATCGTGCATCTTACACTGAATACAGTAATGCAGGCTAAACAAGTAGCAACAGAAAACGCCTTTAATAACCTAAGAAACCCACCACATCTCAAATAACCTACCACAACTTCTTACATCATCATTATGTTTTACAAGCATGTGCTTTGAATGATTTAAGAGGCGATCTCTCAGTGATCATTACAAATTTAGCATTAATCTACAATTTTAAAAAAAAATTTATTAGCCTAATCTGCAGGTCGGGTCACCATAACATGTTAAACACGACATGATTTTGATTGCGCTGTTATTCTGGAAAATGTCGCTTTTGCTGTGATAACAGTGCTATTTTTTAGACTTTAATTACTTGATCAGTCAATTTTACTATACAAATAACCACACTGACATTAGTTTAGTTTCATTATGAAAAAAATGAGTTGAGTTGTGTCAGAGCAATTGAAGGATGTGTTGCCCCCTGTGTTATATCATGTTGTACAATTTCTTTTAAGCCAGTAAATATTTGTTTTGGTCTCAGCGTGAATTGTCAATCTGTCTGTGATTCTTTTCAATTCCTCCTATTCAATCGGATTTGAAAGGCCCTAGCAGGGAGACCAGAGGCTTTTCGCCTGAAAGAAAGCACTTCAGTGACGTCAAAGCCATTTTATGATTTGATCCAATTTGAGCTTTGTGGACTGTTCTTTTTCCAGCGCTACAGACGCGGAGGTTGACATCTC
Organism: Danio albolineatus; assembly: GCA_903798035.1. Taxonomy (NCBI): domain Eukaryota; kingdom Metazoa; phylum Chordata; class Actinopteri; order Cypriniformes; family Danionidae; genus Danio; species Danio albolineatus. The sequence continues at coordinate 2,233,648 of CAIGQQ010039888.1, forward strand.
TTCCACCTCCGTACAAGAAAATCTGTGGCGCAGTCCAATTCCCTGCCTCCCTCTCACAGACATGTTAAAGCTGGACTTACGTCACACACATCGTGTTCCTTAACTCAATTTGCTGACCAACTCAGCATTTCCGTCTGACCTCTGCGAATAACTGAAGTCTGCTAGCATCATACTTGTCTGAACATGAGTGGACGGAAGAGAATGAGGAAGTGAGTTTATTCTGTCTTAGTTGTTATAGAGCTGGTCTTTTGTAAGGATGTTGAATAGACCCGCAGGTGGTGGGTTTTTCTTTTTTACGATTGTTCTGACATTGTGGCTTGGTGCTGGATTTCCTCTCTTTTTTTCATCTCTTCTACACTGTCTGAGGAAAATGGCACATTGCTAGCTAGATACACATCATGGTTTCAGTTCAGAAAGGGATAGAAAAAAAGCAGAAACTGAGACAGATTTGTGCAGGAGAGAGCGAGACATGAGAGGGATGCCCATGTTGAGGAATGAGTTTAATCGCCCTTTGTGGCCTAAAATACAGTATGCAATTGAATTATGCTGTAAATCGCATCTGGCTGTTTTTCCTCCCAGGAGACGTAGGTTAGCTGTGCTTACAGACCCGTGATTATTCTCTTTTTGGGCTCAGCAGAATCGCTTTCCCTGCAATAAATGGGGCTCTATTTTCTTGCCCCAAAACATGCTTCTGTTGAATGTACACTCACATAAAATTCTTGAACATCTGTTTGCATTGTAGCTTTTAGAACAGTAGTTTTCAAATGATTTGACTTTGGCCACTCTTTTTCAAAAGAATAATGCACACTTTACAATAAGGTTGTATTAGTTAAAGGTAAGTAAGCATTTACTAACATGAACAAATAATGTAACAATTGTATTGTTTATTGTTTGTTCATGTTAGTTAATGACAATACTGTCGTTCACAATTAAATCAGTGCATTAATGTTAACAAGCGGGGATTTGGATCTTAATATTTCATTAGTAAATGTTGAACATGCTTAATAAATGCTGTACAGGTACTGTTCATTTTTAGTTCATTTTGGTAAACACAGTAATTAAAGGTGCAGTATGTAAGTTTGACACCCAGTGGTTGAATTAGGTATTGCGTTTCTGGATCAAGCTTAACACAGGTTGCCAGATTGAGGACCAACCAGGAACGTGTCTGACTATAGAGCCTAAAGGCTGATTTAAACCGTCTTCTAAATAAAAGCGACGGCATACGATTGAAGGAATATTTTCCATATAAAAATAAGTTTTTGTTTTAACCAACAACTCCAATTGATATTTTAAAACCGGCTTCTATTTCTTGCAGCTGAACAACAGAAAACTGACAATGATCACCTCAGGTACACCTCATGTGCTTTATGTAGTGTTAAGTGCTAGCAGTGTTAGTTTGAATGCCATTTTACATGACATTTATTGCCATACTACTGAAAGCAGCAGCAGATAGTTCACCTCAGATCTTGAAAATAAAATAAATCGTTTGAAATTGAACTTTAGAACTGTGACTCAAAACCAACACATATCAGTGATTCAGCATCTACATTTAATAATGTTAAAGGTAATGTTAAGAGGTTTAATATGTATTGAATAAATGATAAACCTTACCATTTTGTGATTGAGTGCATATATTGTGCTTTTGAATGACTGTATTTAAATTTCTGTCGTGTTTCATTTGCTGCCAATAGCCAAATTGCTTATGACTGCAAAACTCGTCACTTAACTTGTTGTTAGGACACGCGGTTACAGTGTAACCCGCTCACCTAATGTTTATGCTCGTAATATTTCAATTATTTGCTAATTTAACGCTCCCATCATTAATTTGAGGCGCTCCAGTGTCCCTGTATCTGTGGTTACACTCAGGAAACAGAGGTGAGTTTGGTAAACTGATGACCTTCACAGCCAATCACAGTCATTTCTGTTAAGCATGTGAATACAGTGGCAAATCAATGATGTTTAAGAACGTGCTCAGTAGCGCTCAAGTGTCAGTGGGAAATGGACATTTTTAAAGCTTAAGTTTCGATTAGGCATGGGCCGGTGTAAGATTCTGACGATATAATAACCTTGGACAAAAATACTGCTCTGAAATATATTATTTTTGAATGTCTGGGTAAAAACACTATACTTTTTTCCCTTTTAAACACAAAATATTTTATTTTTGAGAAACTTTTATAATATTTCAGAAACGTAAACATGTCAGGCTAAATAATTCAAATGAATCATTGACTTCTGCTGTCCTCGAAAGTTTCAAAAACACAGATTTGTTTATGATTTTAAGTGGCAATTTTAGATATCTTTTCTGCTGGAAATACTATTGTCTTTAAAAAAACGTAAATAAAAAAATCTCACACATACCTTAGGAATGCTATATCAGAAAAATTTGACAGTTTAAAAAACCTTGACTTTTTCCAAACCGCAGTATACCTTGAAAACGGTTATCGTCCCATGCCTAGCATCGAGTGGTACTGAATTTCAGTATCGTGACAACCTAACTGTGGTCACACTATATCTACATGCAGTTCTGTCCAAACACCTTCCAAAAGTTGATTTTGCATCATAGGTCTCCTTTAACAGAAAAGCTAAGTGCTAATATAAAAGCAACTTTTAATATCTTTTCTTAGTGTGTTTAACCACAGGATATTGTCATTCTAAACATTGCTTATAACCCCAGGTAAAGGAATGTTTCGTATTGAATTTGAGAAGCAGGGTTAGCAGCACTTTTTACCTGCGGTTATGAATACGAAACTCTGTTTTGGAGCAGCGTTAGTATGACTCTTGCACTGTTGACCCCAAGCATGCTGTGTGAAACAATGCAATGTTATAATGTTATGACAAAATGCTCAGCAACCTACAGCCAATCGTGAGCATTACATTCACTGCTTTAGATGTCTTTTGTATTGAAACAGTTGTATCGATGCTTGAGGCAGGGAAAGTGTCAAAAAGTGAAAGATATTAGTTTGAGTGGATGAAAAAAGTCCTTTCTTACCTTTATAGGGTGCAAGTTTGATTCCAGGGTGGAAAAACATTTTAATTAGTTTTAATCATTCAGCCAACTATATATTGTAAATAGCCTGCTAACTGGGTTTGAGATGTTTTTAATTCAATCACCAATCGACTACTAAACGCTAAAGAAATACAGGGAAACAAGAGTGACAAGACTGCTTTGTTCATGATGGCGGCTCAAGAACTCGCACAATCCCAAACCTTGCTCTTGCTCTGTTAACTAACTGGTACTTGCCATAATGTTGTTCGTTTGGTGCTTTAATTAACTTCTGCTGTCCTTTTTTTAAGTCGCTTTGCATAAAAGCATCTGCCAAATGATTAAATGTAAATGTAGTGGCTTGAACGGTGATGTCAACGGCAGCAGGAAATAAAGATTTCCGGTTATTATCAAAACACGTATAGCTTGACATATTTATTTTGTCAGAATACATGCTTTATTTTTAATAATCTAATGGAGAAAGATGGTGATATAACATCTGGCAAAAGGTCAACGGTTTGACCTTGACCTTTTTTCCACATCACGACCAGCTTTGCTTTCACATTGTGACACACATCAGCATATTCTGTGAGAAAGAATGTAGGGCAGGACTTGAGTTTATCCTTTGGGAATTGATTGAATTGTGAAAAGTGGGTATTGCGTACCAAAATAGAACCAGGTGGTTGATGCAGACGTATTTGTGTAGTAATATTTTTTCTTTATTTAAGGTATTACATTTATAAAGCTTACTTAGAGAAGCCTTCACAAAAAAGTATAATTAAATCAAATTTATGCCAATGTTCCATGGCCATTTGAAGGTCAAAATGAATACCAAAGGCTCCAGGTAATACATTGAGGTCTTTTAAAGTGAAACGATCGATCTGTGCGAGAAACAAAACATTGTATACATCTAATCCACAAGCACATTCATGCCAGTCTGAAGCGCAGGCGTCCTGTTGCATAATGACACTGTTTATTACAATTTGGTGGGAGGACATGAGTGTCGTACTGTTCATTATGATGGAACTTGTGCTCATTTTGTGTGCTGTAACATATATAGTTGTAAACAAACAACATAAGCTCACATGTGAGTGTAATATTCTTCTTCTTCTGCTATCTTTTTCAAAATGGGACAAGAAAATGCCAGTGAGCTCTAACTTCTGTTTGCTTAAATGCTTTGGAAATATTCAGGGGTCTTGAACACACTGTGACCTGTCTGACATTCCTCCTACAAGCAATGTAAATTCAGACCATGGAGCTCACAGTTTGTTTTGGGATAAGGAATGTTTAATTCAGTTTAGACAGTTTGTGTAAAGATTTTCATGATACATACAATTTTTCAAAACTGCTTTAGAGAAATCTGTGATCTTAGTTAAAAATGTAGATAAATGTTTGTTTTCCGAGGTTAGTGTGTCAAAGTAATGCTCAGAAATCTTCAGTTCTGGCATAATACATTTATGTAGGTAATGACTGTATTCAGGCTAGATGATTATGATTAAAGCAGTGATTCTGCATTCTGTGATCATGATTTTAAATGTGCATCATGTCCTCACTACTGGCGGTAACCCATTTCAAGTAACGCGAGTTAAGTAATAATATTACTTTTCTGAGTAATGAGTAGAGTAATGCATTACTTTTTTAAAATAAGTAAAAATATTTTAGGTACTTTTTCAAAAATGTAAGACAAGTTACTTTTTAATTTAATTTGCTTTTAAAAAATAAATTGCTGAATTTAAATTGGTCAAACAGTCACACAGTCATTCATTATCACATCGAAGAAAAGGAAAAGGGGATTGTCTCGGTGATTTTACTTAAGATGAATAGTACAAAAGTAGCAATCGCATTGCTTTAAATTTTCAATAATCTGGATATAAGACTTGTATAGCTCTGTAAGTAAGTTCTCAGACAATATTATCGTAAAATATTCGTCATGTGTTTTTTTAAGGTAAATGTAGGTGTAGGTTATACAGTGCATTGCTAATTGTAGACTAGAATTGTAGAATTGAACTCTATTAAAACAATGGAGGGAAAAAAAAAGTTCTGAAAGAGATCAAACCTCAGCCAGGTAATAAAAAGCAACACAAAGGTAACTGAAAAGTAACAACGCATTACTTACTATAAAAAGTAAATAAGTAACACAACTAGTTACTTTTTTGGGGAGAAACTTAATATTGTAATGCATTACTTTCAAGTATCTTTGCCCAACACTGCTTGCAACATGATGCTGAGAATTTCTGGGAGTCTATTTGATGTTAAAATTAAGTTTTCTTTGTCTTCATCTGCGATCGCGACAAGCTAAATTATTTAATTTCATATTTGTGACGTCGTGACTACAACAGCGTAAACTACTACGTCAATCACAATGTGCTTTATTCAGTGTTGAATGTTACCACATATGGGTTTTTAAAGCCATTTCAAGTGCTTTTACGTTAAGCTACAGCAGATGTAGTTTACCTCATCTTAAAAATAAAATAATTAGCAAAAAGTTTTGATAATGAAAAGCACAACTGGGACTGTGCAAACCAACAACATCAGTCACTCAGTAGCCTATGCACTTTTATTAATGTTAAAGAGGTTTAATAGATAATAATTCGATTATAAAGCTTACAGTTGCATTGCAAGTTCAGTGCACTATTCTGCTGTTCTGAATGGCTCTGGTATTTAAACGTTTCTGTCATGTCAAGTCACGTCTGGTGTGGACAACCACCAAATTGCTTGTTGTTAGAAACTGTGTAGCAATAATTTTACAGTTGGAAGTCACTGCAGACAGTTATTTCAGTAGGATGGCGTATTTCCACCTGAAATGGAATATTGTGTAGCAATATTGGGGGGCTAAGCATATTGTGCCAAAGCTATCAAACCAACGTCATCAGAGAAAGACGGACATTTCAGAGTGGAAGTACTGTAAATGGTTGTATTTTTATTGATGTTTAACAAAACAAACTATTTTTATTTCAGTGGATTATCCATGCAGCGACGAATTGTTCACATTTAGACTAACAATGTGCACTAGCAAAACAAACATCATCACTTTTGATTTTGTACAGACAGTTTTATCAGTTGATTTACTATAACCTTCTATGTGAAGCTGCTTTGACACAATCTACATTGTAAAAGCGCTATACAAATATAGGTGAATTAAATTGAATTGAATTTAGAGTTGGCATGCTATGAGGTCCTGGCAGGTGATGTCATCATTTTACAGATGTGCATGTTGTCTGAAATCTTTGGAAGGGTCTGGATACAATTTGGAGCAGTTGTAAAATCAAGTTACCTCAGGATGTGTATCTTCCCGATGCAGAAACAGGGCACAAATGTTCGATACCAAATTGATCCCGATATCGATACTGAATCAATACCAAATGTGGTTTTAGAGATTAAAACAGTTGAATGGAACTGATTTAACGTTAACAGTTTATTTTTTTTTATACCTTAAACAAATTTAATCCAAAAATATTTATCAAACAGAAATGATACAAGCAGTTGGTATTATAATGTGACAATGTAAAGTTATAGTGGCAGACTGTTACTAGTGGGCTCTCTGTGTAGCCTGTCTCACAGTGGTCATCGCTCTCTTTATTTTTATACTCATTCATAAGCTCTCTTCTAGTCAATGACTGGCCCACAGTGGTGTAAACCTTCCTTTTTTCAGTGGTTTCAGTTTGTGTGGAGCCTTTCTGTCAGTGTGGATCACCTTCAGGCAGTCTAGATCTCTCAGCTGAATCTGCTCCACTGCCTAGCCTGTGTGACATTCAGGATTTGTCTAGCCTGTTTGCGCTTGTTTTATGCATGCCTGTGTTTGTCCGTCACTCCATCCATCACTTAGAATAGCACCACAGGTGAAGGCAGCCGGTAGCAACCTTGAGCTGGTAACCTTTTTGAGTCGTCATGGTGAGAGGAAATGTAGGTTTCTTTTTTCTATATGAGCTAAAGTGGTATTATATTATATTATATTATATTATATTATATTATATTATATTATATTATTCATTCATTCATTTTCTTTTCGGCTTAGTCCCTTTATTAATCCGGGGTCGCCACAGCGGAATGAACCGCCAACTTATCCGGCATTTTTGTTTTACGCAGCGGATGCCCTTCCAGCCACAACCCATCTCTGGGAAACACGTTCATACATTCTCATTCACACATACACTACGGACAATTTAGCTTACCCAATTCACCTGTACCGCATGTCTTTGGACT
>CAIGQQ010039888.1:2253525-2280240 GCA_903798035.1 Danio albolineatus
TATATATTGCATCACCAAAAAGGATTGAGGTCATGTCTATGTGTTGTGTGATAAGTCAATATATTGATTATTGTGACAGGCCTATCTGTGATTTAGTTTGTTAACATTTTGTAAATGTCACTTAAATACATTAAATATGAAGGATATTACACAATTAATGACTTATGCATTTCATAATAATATTTTACTGTAATTCAGACTTTGTACAGAAACCTCCAGTTCACTTTTAAGCAAAGCTCTGCAACACTTGTCTGTGTTCACAACAATATCCTTGAGATTCAGGAAGAACGGTTGTTGAAAAAATTTAATAGAGCGTGTTGTTTTTGCAGTAGCATTGCCGTTTTCAGATGGAATAAGCAGCGATGCCGCAGGACGCAGTGTAATTACAGGCTCCAATCTCACTCCCAAGCCACCATGTTTTTTTTTTTCCATATTTATAAAATACGTAAGCCTGTATTTGAAACATTATTGTTATAGCAGTAATGCTTGCCATCTATCTGTTGACAGAAGGAAGTCAGGCAACTGTTGCCCAGATGGATTTAAAGAAGATGAATTGAAGCTTGGCTTTTGTTGCTAACATCTGTGACTGCGAGCTGTGTTGCGTAGCGACAGCTAGATGGCATCAGCATATTGAGTGACCTGCAGCAGGCTGGACTGAGAGCCTTTGTCCTGCTTAACCTACAGTACATGTACTCTCAAATAATAAGTTTTGCCGCTTGTTCAAACTACTTATTTAAAATGAACTGAATCAACACAATTCTTGAGTTCTTTTGGGGGGGCAACTTAAAAGTTTAATGTTTAATCCATTTAAATTTAAAACAGTTTGGAAAAACCATTAAGTTAACTTGGGACAACACAAATCGAGCATTTTTTTAAACATTAAATGCCCAAAATGTATGCCATTTTTTGTAATGAAAAGTATGTACTTTGAGTGTACCAGAAGAGCAGACAAGCTTTCGGACATGATCAGGGCGTCCTTGGGGCCTTAAAATGTTTTATGTAATGTAAATAAAATTCCCCCCCAAAATTTTATGTTTAAAAAGTTTTTAATTTTACTGAAATATTGTGTTGTAGGTCATTTTCATCAGGTCTCACGTTTCTGTCCATTTAAAACCAGCAATCCATCTCGATAAAACTTCTGTTAATTTAGTTTTTCTGAGATAGATTGTTGGCGTCAGCGTGATTAGGAAAGTTTTATATGGAATGAAAACTTTTAACACAAGTTTTATTTATAAACTCTTTTTTCCAAAATGGTATAATTATCTTCCTTACGTTATTTGATTAAAGGTTTGTATTTATAGTAATGTACAGTAAAAACAATGTATTTATAGCTATCTGGTGAGGACACTAAAGTGGATAGACCTTTTTATGGACTTTTTTAAAAAGCAAATGTCATTATTATTATTTTTTATATATTGAAAAAAACGCATATGTATGCAAAGAGTTTGCTTGTTTTGACACATTTATTTCTAAGCCACATATTTTAACTTTTTTGTTGATATTGAGGCAAGTAAAAATCTTTTCTAATATCATTAGAATCTGTTGCTTAGCTGTTTAAATTCTTACACCGTTTAAATCGCCGTGTCAGTGATCTTGTTGCATTTACAGCTTGCACATTTCAGTTAATAAAGTAGCACATTTATTTTCCAGTAGTGAGATTCTTATGCTGAGTTCTTGGTTGCGTTATGATACATTTAAAAGTTCATATTCAAATCTAGTAAAATTCTTCATAATTAATCTTTATAAATTAAAAAAAATAATATGGTTAGGTTCTACAGTATCTGTTGTCTACATTAATATTACATAATGTTAATAATAGTTTTTTTAACAATGTGCCAGTACACTATCAATTATGTCACATGTATAAAAACGATTCACCACCTATTGAATTCTATCAGATAAAGTCAGAATACCTGTATTATTCAAGTTATGGAAGTAAAGAATATCCTTTTTTTTAAATAAAAAAATGTAATTGTGATATAATTAATATCATACATTGCAAATGATTATTGATTTTTTTTAAACAGACCAGCAAACAAAACAGAAAGCATTGAGAGATTTTTTTTATTTTATACACAATATTTCTTTTCTTTTCTTTTTTCCAACAGAAATTTGTAATAAAACCAGGACGGAATTGAAATTTAATTAAAATGACAAAACACAAAAGAGTGCAGAGTAATTCTTTGAATGGCCATAATGGTCAAATTGGTCATAGTTTAAACTTTTAAAAAAAATATTTCTTTGAATATGCATGACATGCCCAGCTTTCTGCTCGCAAAAACATAGCTTTCTGATAGCAAAAATTGCGACATGTCCTTCAACATAACGTTTTCACTGCGGTGTAAAACGTTTGTTCTCCCACTTACCGGACAATGTGAGGTACGCCCCTTTGTAGGCAGTGGCCATTCTATTATTTATAGATGTCTGGTCGAGATTGGTGACTAAACCAGCCACACTAAAACATACACATTAAAGAAAATATTAATTAATTTTGTCAAAAAGAGAAATACCCAGAAATGAGCTTTCATTATTTGTGAATATTGACATATATTAAATATAAATAATTGACAATATTAAATATTGATCACCCCTATAACCTATAACGTTTTCAAAAGTTCATTTTCTCTCATCAGGTTAGATAATATTAATTATTAGTAATAGTCACTTAACCCTCTTTATCTAAACTTTTCTTCTTAACCTTCTTATTGTATGTTTTTGCCATGTTTGTTGTTTTTAATTTTGCTAACATCATGTTTATAGTTCTCTAGAAATGATCTCCCAGCATGCAGTGGGTTTTAGGGAATGTTGTTAGACTTGGATTTATATCCACAAAGAATTTTGCATCATTTTAACATAATACTGTTTGTGATGCATATAATACTTAGATAAAGTGTGGATGCTCTAATACAATATTCTGTATATTTAAGGTCTGGATGACTTTATTGCAATGTCATGTAATTGTCCCTATTGCATTGTTCCTAGAAAGAAGCGCTTGGCCATCATATTGATGTTGGTTTCTTGTCAGTGTTTTGGGCTGTAGCTCAGGTTATCTGGTCTAAATCCAGTGCTCAATGACAGATCAGCTGTTCTCTGTACAGCTGGCCAAATCCTCTTTAAATTGCGATCACGTCAAGAGACTAAATCCTGCTTCCTGCATCACCTCAACAGCTCCACTTCCTCTGCATTGCTGGACCAGGGTTGCATCCGTAATGCTTTGCATTCTAAAAGTTTTTTTTTCTTCCCCCAGCGAAACTGGTTGCTTTAAAGTAAAACCTGAACTAATTGAGCTACTTTGCTTGCTGTTGTTGATACACCAAACAAACAGTTTAATATTAAGGCTAAAATAAAATTATTATTATTGCTGTCTACATAGATATCCGCGTGTAATTTACAAACGTTAACTGGTATGTTTTGCTTGGAGTTTGGTGCATTTGAATGTCTGAAACCTAAAATACATTTATTTTTGTTTAAAAGCATGGTTAAATTGTGATTTATGACAAGCACTGCACACCTCTTTCTGTGCCTTCAGATTTTAATTTTAGCAGTTGATGACATGTGCTCGGAACTTTCTAATCACACTGGTGTGATTGTACGCTTCAGGGACTAGCCAAGGATCACACTGGTCGTACTGGATCATACTCGTGAAAGTTTTAAACCATTTGTACTATTATGCTAAATCTGACTACAAACTATCACAATTTAATCCCTATCAAAAAGTAAGCTGTGAAGATTTGTGAGCTGTAGGGCACATTCAGCTTTAATAATTGTGTATGTGCTAACTGTTCTAAAGTCTACATGTACAGCATGCACACTATGTTTGCTCTTTATGTATGTGTATAAATTGCATACTTCAGGCTAGACGTAAAGGGCTAATTCACCCAAAAATTCAAATTCTGTCAGAATTTTCTAACCTTTCACTTGATCCAAACCTTTAAGTTTCTTTCTTCAGTTGATTACAAAAGAAGGTATTGTAAAGAAGGCTGGAAACCTGTAATCTTTGACTTCCATAGTATTTGTTTTTCTTACTATTGAAGTTTTCAGCTTTCTTCAAAATATCCTCTTTTGTGTGTAACAGACGTAAGAAACTCATAAAAATCTGATGAAAATAGGGATTGCTTTTAGAAATGCAGAAATAGCCCAGTTACTTTGAGACATAAAACACTGCTTTAGTAATGTTTCTGACGAGCCACTAGTCACAGAAAGGAAAGGATGTCAAATAATATTTTGTTCATGGTTTCATGCTGTCATTCAGATTTTTTTTATTCACTAGTGTCTATCAAATATAACACCAAATATGAGTACTTAAAAAAAAAAAAAAAAATTTTAACTGCTATGATTAGATTAAATCCAAGAGCCTCTCATTGAATGTTTTGACAATGTATCCTTTCCTGGACTTTGAATGTCCTGGGACTGTTGCTGTAAATGGAGGATGAGAGAGCTCTTGGATTTAATAATAATAATAATAATAATAATTCCTTACATTTTATATAGCGCTTTTCTAGACACTCAAAGCACTTTACACAATGGCAGGGATCTCCTCATCCACCACCAGTGTGCAGCATCCAGCTGGATGACGTGACGGCAGCCATGTTGTGCCTGACCGCACACCAGCTGATTGGTGGAGAGTAAACAGAGTGATTAAGCCAATTGTGATATGGGGATGGTTAAGAGGCCATGATGGACAGAGGCCAATGGGCAGATCTGGCCAGGATGCCGGGGTTAAACCCCTATTCTTTTTTGAAGAGCATCCTGGGATTTTTAACAAACTGGGTTTAACGTCTCATCCAAAAGACGGCGCTCACTGAGCAGGATAGAGTACCCTTCACTATACTGGGGTGTTAGGACCCACACAGACCGCAGGTTGAGCGCCCCCTGTTGGCCTCACTAACACCACTTCCGGCAGCAACCGAGCTTTCCCATGTGGTCTCCCATCCAGGTACTGACCGGGCGCAGCCCTGCTTGGCTTCAATGGGCGACCATGTGAGAGTTGCCGAGAGCTAACTGCTGCTGCGTTAGAGTTCATCTAAAATATCTTAATTTGTGTTCCAAAGATGAATGAAGGTCTTAATTGATCTATTATTCACCATGAAATTTAATATTTGCTCTTCTTATTCTTATATTTATATAGTATTGCTTGTTTTGTGAAAGTTTATTTGCCCTAATAATCATTTGTCAATTACCATAACCCTCCTTGCCCCCCTCCAAATGATTTTTCTTTTCTTCTGGTCACATGAAATACCTTTGGGTAGGGCTATCAGGCCGTGTCTCGTTTTTGCACTGCCTTTGTTCGTTTCTTAGTTTTCCCTCATTTTGTTAGCAACACCCATCTTCCAACGATCCAATCAAAATAATTTCTTTTTACATTTCAGGACTGTTTTAATTTATGAAATGGGGGAAAACAAGGTCAACTTTTTGGGGGTGTACAATATACAGTTTCAGCATCGATATTGCAATATTCGCATCCGCAATAGTCACATCTCAGGATCTGCAATGTTGAATGCTATTATAATTGACTAGAATTTTATAATTATAATTGACTTTATGGTCTGCAACTATGGGCAAGTATCCAGACATAAATTATATTTCTAACTTTAAGAAAGATTAAGGGGCCCTATCATACATCCTTAAGTGCAGAGCATGTATGGTGTGATTTGTTCCCATTTTCAGTCCAGTGCAACTGTAATTTTCACGTTTTGCATCATGTGTTTTAAATAGCAAATCCATTTGCAGCACTTTGGACTTTTTGGCGTGCTGGTCTGAAAAGGAGGTGTATGGCATCAAATTCCCACCTAAAGTATCGGGGTCGCGGATAGAAAAATAATGTGCTTAAATCAAAAAATTTATATTGCGTGTAAAATTAGAACGTGCAAAAGTGAAAACTAAATGCAGAATAAGAAACAATGAGGTAGCTTATCGAAATTTAATAAACGTGAATCAAAAATTAAAATTAGTTTAGGCAAAATTAGATTAGATTTGAATGTTTTTGTGTGCTTAGTCTTTTCCTCTTCACCCATGTTCTGTACTTGCATTTCCAAAAGATGCAATTCAAGTTTCATTTAAATCACAGGCGGTCTTCAGCATCATCATTGGTCCACTAGTCAAGTTTGACAATTGCTCCTCTAGCCAATCAGACGTTATTTTTGTTACCCTTACACGTCCATGCGCTTTAGACTTTGCGCTTAGATCATTAAAATAGAGCCCTAAATGTATTTATGTAAATATACGATGAAAACTATACAGTGTTATTTTACATTTGATTATTAAATTTGTTTACCTGAATATTGCCAAGCGTCCAAAAAATCAAAAAGCACTGTGCATTGTATTTTTACAGTATCATTGCTTTGCTGTATTTATTATTTATATTATTATTTATCAATGTTTGTGGAATTTATTTATTTATTTATTTATTTTCATTTTTTGCAGATGCTCTCCCTTATAAAATCATCCCAATGTATCTAAAATTATAAATTCTTTCCAAATAGACCTATTGATTTCATCTGGTAAAATTACACTCAGTATCGCAATATATTTATTGTAGAAAAATAATATATCGTAGTGTCAGTTTTTTCCAATATCCTCCAGCCCTAAACTTCCATTTCAATGACAACTTTAACAGTTAATGACAATTTCATGTTGTCATTTAATTAGATTATTTGCTATTTCTGTTATTTATTAGGCCAATTACAGTTCTTACACCACATCTTAATATCTGTGAACTTGCCCATGCAGAGTCAGTATGTTGGCATTGTACATCTTAGGTTGAACTTGAACCATGCGTGAGTTCAGGATGATTTCTTTTTTTTTTTTTTTTTTTATTCGGCAGGTTGTTGTTGGAAGGCTGCTCGAGAGGCAGAATGAGCATATGGTGTGATCTGTGAAGGGTGATTAAGGCAGGAGCTCTGCAGGGATGCCCAGGGGGTCTTGGCTCAGCTGCCACTCTGATAGGAAACACCATACTGCTCTGGCCCACTTTGGGTTGGCATTGTGGCTGTGCAATTTTCATAAGATTACGAAAGCATTTGGAATGTGCCATATAATAGAAAGAAAACACTGAGATAGCTAAACTGGTTTCAACATTTTGGATAAGCTAGTGTGAGAGATGGTGTGTGTTTGTGAACTTCAGGCTCTGAACTCCAACCCTTCTTCCACCTGCTCATGAATATGTAATATGTGCGCTAAATGCCACACTGAAACCGCATGGCTCATGAATTATTAATGCTCGTATGTAGCAACATGACTCAAATGCTAGTCTGAAACCCTTGAGATGACCTCAAAGCTCCTATAAATGGGGCCAAACACATTTGATCACCGCGTTAAGCCTAGGCTTGACCTTTAACCTGACTTAGCAGGAAGTGGTGTATTATTAATGTTTTGTGTACAGTATAATGTAGTGTTCAAATCATAGACTGTCACTAATTCATGTTTTTCTTCCTCTTTTATGTAACCTTGGTGCCCTTGCGGCGATCTTCACAGGTAAGATGTGTTTTATTTATTGATTTAGATCTAGTGAAGCTGTCCGTTGTGTTCTGTTTTTGACCAGTGGCTGTCCGTCAGGGATCCGGGGCCTGATTTAGCGGAAATACAATATTAATACTGTATTATACTGTACATTTGTACTGTCTATTGGACTGTCTATATGTACATACAATTCATTTTGATTACAATTCAGAGTACTGAGATGTTAAAGCGATTCTCAATGCATCATTTTCCTCCAGTGCTCGTTTAAATAATAATAATAATAATAACCCCAAAACCCCAATAAAGTTATTCTTTGTCTTTTGTTTTTAAAAATAATAACAAAGATGCAAATTACAAACAGCAGAACAAAACATAATATAATACCGTGTACACACCAATCGCGAAGACGACATTCGCATTATTTCATTTGCTCTGAATTTGCTTGCGCAATGTTTTTCATTCATTCACACGAATGTTTTTATCTGCACAAGTGACGTGAAGAGCAATCCTGCGAATCTAGACATGGAAATAACTACGTTCGCTGCTTTGTACCTGTTGGTAAAACCCTAAAAACAGTGTAAAGCCAAATGCAGCAAATAAAAACACACATTTCGACTCATTTGCATCACCTGGGGCGCCACGGTGGCGTAGTGAGTAGCACGTTCGCCTCACAGCAAGAAGGTTGCTGGTTCGAGCCCCGGCTGGGTCAGTTGGCATTTCTGTGTGGAGTTTGCATGTTCTCCCCGTGGTTGCGTGGGTTTCCTCCGGGTGCTCCAGTTTCCCCCACAAGTCCAAAGACATGTGGTACAGGTGAATTGGGTAGGCTAAATTGTCCGTAGTGTATGAGTGTGAATGTGTGTGTATGGATGTTTCCCAGAGATGGGTTGCGACTGGAAGGGCATCCGCTGCGTAAAAAATATGCTGGATAAGTTGGCGGTTGATTCCGCTGTGGCGACCCCAGATTAATAAGGGACTAAGCCGACAAGAAAATGAATGATGCATCACCTGGCGTAAATTCATCTCTATTTGTGTTTGCATTGAATTTTTGCTCCACTGAAGCCTGGCTCCCACTGTGTGATTTGTAATAGTCCTAGATCTCAGCAATCGCAATGTCTGACTGAACGAGAATGAAGACTCGCCAAACACAAATGAAAACTCACCTGGAGTTTGACGTCATCCATCACACTTTCACAAATACAGTATGTTGAGTGGAAAGTAGAGTGGGAGAACCGAATAGGTGGTTTTGATTTACGTTCGTTTTTATTTATTATTATGACTGGAATTGAGGTTAGTTCATCTTTATTTTTTCATGTTGTCTGTTTTAAAGACAATTTATTACAGTTTTGTTTATCAAGCAGTTAGTACTACTATGTACAGTATGTTTTAACCTAGCGTTGAGGTTAGTTAATCTTAATTTATTTTATGTTGTCTGTTTTAAAGACAATTTTACTACAGTTTTATTTATTAAACTTAATACTATGTTATTTCATTGTGAAATGTTTTGTTATGCTTTTCTTGTGCACTGAATACATTTAGAATGTCTGTATGTAGCCTGTTTGAAAAAGCAAAAACAGTTGCCAAAATCGCAAGTAAAATCGCAATCGCAATATTCGTTCAAAAAAACGCAATATTATTATTTTGTCCATATTGCACAGCCCTATGTCGTGTTATCTATAATGCTTAGCGTTATCCCATGCTCCTACATAATATATTTATAGTGGCATCTGCATTTCCTTTGAGTTGTTTCATGTTCCGATCTATTCTTTGACTATTTATAGCTTATCTCAGCATTGCACATATATTTTAAGATGGTTTCGTGTGAATTGTGTATGTATCTGCATTCATACCCATATGCCGGTTTGTGCGTGTGTTCCAGCAGGGGTCCGTACTCTCTGCTAACTGACCCATTTTCCAGCGCCTCATGGGGGGGGATGAAAGGCAGCATGGTTCTTCTCTCTTTCAATCTCTCCCCTCATCAAAGAGAGTAGAGAGAGCTGCTCAAACGCACCTTATTCACTGTTCAAATCTCTCTATCCCAGCATCCCCACATCGGCTCCATTGCAGCTCAGTTGGTGGCTTCATAACGGTCTTTTTATGACTAAACAAGCTTCGTTTAAAGTTTTTAACGGGTTTGCGTGAGCTGACACAGAAAAAGCCAAGCATCTCTGGCGTGTTGCAGGGCTGCGATTCATATTTAATGCGATGCGGAGAGTGTGTGAGCGTGTCAATGCGTAGGAGGGAAGCGCCAGTTGAGGGTTCGTTTTTTGAACACAGAAAGAGCACGCGAGCATCTTTTATATTCCACCGCAGTGTCAATTCCCTTATGGGTTTCTAGGTTTCTGATCTCCTTTATAGCAGTGACCTGCAATAACGTTAGTCTTAGTCTCTTGCCGCCATTTTGTTTTAATGTCAAACATCAAGGTTGTTCAAAGGCCTTGAAGTAAAGTCTGTCTTTAGAATAAGTTGTCTACAGTTTTCGGCCATTATATAACAGACAGCCAGTTTGTGATGTCAAACTTAAATGACGGTAGCATGACATTTTTGTTTTGAGAGATATATACAGTGTTAAGACCAGGACACGGTCGGCTGGTCGGCCTTCGGTCAGTATCCGTCTGCCTAGTTTAATTGGTGCGTTCCGCACGTCACTTCTCATCCAGTTAACATCAGATCAAGTTGGCCCAATTCAGCGTGTAGAATTGGCATTGGCCATCACCTGAAGAGGGCAATCTGATTGGTTATTACGCAAACAAATCAAGTCAAGAGAGGAAACACAAAGAAGCTGGCTGTAATTTCACTGCATTTCTCAAATATTTGCAAAAGAAATGGATTATTAGGTAATTTGACATACTGTATTTGCATGAGCGAATCCATCAGTGGTGAATAGGGCTAGGTATCATTCCAAAATTTTTGATACCAATACCCGATACCCTGATCTCGATACCGGTTCCAAACGATACTTTTTTCGATACTTTTATTTTAAGAAATATATTTTAACAAGATTACATAACACAATCTCAGAGAAACTTTTATTTTATTTAATTTTTTTTTTAGGATATTTGTGACACTTTTCACAGCAGGCTTATCTTTGAAGACCAATAAACAAAGGAACAAAAGCACAAAATGAACAAAGTAGTGTTAACACAATATATTAGTGCAAACAGTTTTAATAAAGTTCAAGCAGTTTTAAGTCAATCAATTTTAAGTGTTTGTGAGGCTAACTGCTGCTTAAAGGTTTAGTTCACCCAAAAATTGAAATTCTGTCATTAAGTATCGAACTCGATACCCAGCCCTAGTGGTGAATGACAATTGCTGTTATTTAACATTGCTTTGTTTGAGCTTTGTGAGCATTTGTGAGCCGTCCGTTTGGTGTGTCCATGTGCAAATATTTAATCCAGCTGAGACCAGATGCTGCTGATGCAAACAGACAACACAGTTGGTTTTTGACTGGAGAATAGCTACAAATAAGTGGGTTTTGGTTGTAAATGGAAGCAGCCATGGTTAATTTAATCTTTCCACAAGTACATTCTACTTCAGCTGACCCCATTTTTTATTATTTATTTATTTTATTTAATGTGACCTTTATTTAAAATGCATCACTTATCTTTCCATTGGGATGATATGTCTGGTTTATAACTTGAAAACAGCCATATACTGCAGTGGAGATTAGAGTTGATGGATTTACAACACATCAATTTATCAGCATCAAGTATTTGAATGAAGTAAGTGGCTTTTTAAGTAGGAAAAGAATGGAGTACACATTCTAGTTACCTAAACTGTGTGTTTGTCAGATAATGTCTAAAATTATTATCATTACTCTCTTTCGTAGACCTTTTATTTTGATAGTAAATATGTATATTCATATATCTTCAACAAACCAAATGTTATTTCATTGAAAACACTGAACCATTTTGACGGCACTCCTCACAGAGCTTTGCTTATCCCAGAGAGAATCGCAAAGCTGAGTTTTTCTCTTATAAGTATTTCAAATCTTAAAACTTTTTGGGAAAAGATGCAGTACTTCTCTGTAAACTTAATTTGAGATAAAATGAGAATGACTCCCCCAATGAACTGCTATCCACTTGTTAAATTTGACATCATGTGTCAATGTTTTTGGCTCCAAATGCTGTATCAGATGCCAAAAACAACTACAGACGGTACTGCTATTATACGCTCACTGTGTGCTGTAATATTAAAAACCATGTTCAATAACTACAGTATAGTGCTATTACAATACTGAATGTTTATATCCGTGCCAATTACCAGATGGTCAGACAGTGATTTATCTTTTATAAATGGTAAAAATATTACAGCAAGTCTGGAGACTGTAGTTACACCATGATTATGTAAAATATTTGCTTTAATGTGTGATATGACAAAACAGTGGTCATGAATTCAAACAGTAGTCATAGATTTAATCTATTGAAATATTTCTTTATTAAAATGAGTGGCAGCTTGGACTCAGACATCACTTTTTACTAAGCAGATTACATATCACTTATGGCGGTATACTGCTTCTGGGGGGTTTTAGGTTGAGGGCAAGCATGTGGTAGTATAGAACTGTAGTGACTATGACCAGACCATGGGGCAATTTGCATATAATTAGCTCTCTGTTAGCTCTTTCTGCAAAACTTTTGATTGTTTTTCCATCTCAAATACACACACTTTATCAGCTGTGGCTAGTGAACTCTGTGGGTAATGTCCTGCTGCTTTTTATAGAATAAAAGTATTAGAATGTACTTTAATCAGGTCATGACACACTTTACAAAGAATTCTTTCAAAGGCTTCTTCTCTGTGCCAGCAGGTGGTGTAAACCTACAAGGATTTCAGTTGACAGCTGACTTAGCATTAAATGTGATTAGTAATAAATTAGTTTTTCTTGGAATCAGATTCAAAGTTTGTAACCAGGTAATGTGTTCATTAATATAATTTGACCTTTTATGTGTAATATTAAATGTTTTCTAATATAATGCATTTTTAAACAGTTATGTACAAAATATGTATAATAAAAGAAGTAAACATTGCATTTCTTTACAGATAAAATTGAAATGTATGTACACTGTTAAAAAAATCCATAATTTTACGGTTTATTTCCGGCAGCTGGGGTCCCAGAAAAAAAAAGTAAATTAAATTACAGAAATTTACTGTAAAATAACGGATATTAAATTACTGAAATTTACCGGAAATGTTTGTAAATTAATAACCATTATTTTACTTTTTTTTCAGCACCCTAGCTGCCTGAAATAAACCGTAAAATTACAGATTTTTTTTCAGTTTATTACATATATGATTTTTAATGTTTATATTTTATAGTATGTGTTTGATTTATTATTTATTATAAAATATATAATCAGTGTGATATGTATAGTTAAACATGTCATATATATTTCATTATATATTTTATAAGTTTCCTATAAACATATAATGGTAAATCTTGTAGAGATAATGTTTTGGTTCATTATAAAAAAATGTGAAGCTGATAGTGAAACTTATTATAGGCTTGGATTTAAAAGGGATAGTGCATTTACTCACCATCAGGTTGTTTTAATCCTCTGTGATATATTTATTTATTTTTATGCAGCTAAACACATATTTTGCACAAAAAAGTGTAACCAAACAGCAGTATTCTTATGGCTGTTTTTCCCCATCACATTTTAAAACGTGTTTTGCTATAGGATCATTCAGAACTGGTAATGTTTGGTAATATCATATGTGCTAACTGACCTGTTTATATCATTTAAAGATGTGGTCTGGTTTCTAGAGCTGACAAGCAAAAGTGCCTGATCATCATCAATTTTTAGGTTAAAGTTTCTGTTTATACCATGGGCTCTTTATTTACCACTGGTTAGTCCAAAGGTAAATCTGTAACTCAGTTTCTGTTTTTAAACAGAATTCACTTGCATGGGAGCTTTTCATTAGTGGTTTGTGTAAATTAGGGTTGCTCCAAGACTAGGATTGGAAATACTCGCCAATACTGCAAAAATTCTGTCATTGGTATCGGAGAGTTTATGTTTGAAACCATAAACTGATCCGATACCTTTTTTTTAAAAAATTTGTTTGCTTTGTGGCTGAAACTTACTTGTTTTAGTAAATATTATTACTGTTGAATGTCCAATAATAAAAATACTGTAGTTCACTGTGTGTATTATGCACACCGGCCATTTTTTTAACAGGGCTAGTTTGGCATCATGCAATGTCAATGTCGTCATCATAGGCGACGGTGAATTGATTATTTATGATTAATTAATTAATTAATTAATTAATTAATTAATAACTAATAAATTATTTGTAGCCTGCCATTTCAACTACCTGACCTGCATGGTCTTTGTTATACTTATAACCAAAACATAAATAAATAAAAGTAAGTTACACACAAATTACCAGCTGTCAATGACTTTTTCCGCTGGACTCTGGCATGAATAGGGAGAGTGATCTGTGTCTTTATAATGGCATCGACAAACTTGGTTGGTAAAAAAGGTGCACAACCAACAGTATCTGAGGTTTACGCTAACATTACTAAGTACAAGCATGAAAGCGTAAGATTGAAGCAGTGTACTGACGCTGTGACACTTTACCTGATAGATTCAAAAGACAGAAGAGTCATTAGATAGAGACCAGATTAATTAATCGACACGTTTAACAACTATAGTTAAAGTTATAGTTATAGTGCAGTGCTCCCTGGAGCTCAGACGAGCGCATGACAGTGTGTGTGTGAGCATCGTGATGTCTATTGGCCATCGACCTGATACATACTCAGGTATTGGTTCAAATTAATATTACCTATACCCTGAGCTCAGATATCTGTATCGGGAAAGTCTCGGAACATCCCTAGTATAAATGCAGATATCAGTGCTTAAACTACAGTATAGATTGCACTCAGGTGGGTAAAACTATGATAGAGTGCTTTTACTCTCATCTTGTCAGCTGACTTCTTGAAATAAGGTAAAACAGTGATGAAGACATGGAGCGGGTCTTTCTCTCACTCATTCCCATTGAGAGCCGTGTCTCTTCACTCTCTAAGCTTCAGTTAATATTGTGGATGAGAGGCTGTGCGTAGACTGCACCTGAGAATCTCTGTGGTCTGTATCAGAGATCTTACATGGTGCAGGAGTGATGAAACCTGCCAATCACAGTCCTGTCAACACTGGAGCGCAGCAAGAAACAGCTTTTTTTTTTCCTCTGAGCCTTTTATCTCAGATGAAAGTCTCTCCCCTGTGAGTCTTGCCAACACTTCCAAGTGTAGCAAATGGGCCGGAGAACACCTGCTAAAGTCAGCATGTTTCTACAGCCCTCACTCTTCTGTTCCTCTCTGTGTATCTTTTTCTCTTCTTCATGTCCATTCACCTTGCTGTAGGATCAGGTTTGAGGTTAAAGGGACAGCTCACCCAAAAATGACAATTATGTCATCATTTACTCACCCTTTACTCTTTTTAAACCTTTTTGACCAGCAGCGTTGTCTGTGCCCTAACACAAACTTTTTGGATAATGGTTTACAAAGTGGAGAATTCTCAAAACGCTTTTAGCATTTAGATTTTAGTTTTGTTTTTTAAAATTTGTTTTTATTTTGATGCTATTTTTAAACTTGCTGTGCATTTTAGTTTAGTTTTATTTAAATTCATTTATGCTTTTGTTACTTTTTGTTTGGTTTTATTTTGTGAGCACAATTTTTTTTTTGCTGGTTGGTCAAACTACTTGAATCAACACAATTCTTGAGTTTTTTTGGGGGGACAACTTAATTGTTTTATGCTCAATCCAGTTAAATTTGCAAAGACAATTAAATTAACTTAATTGATTTGTTTTAGTGCATGAAGTAATTGTGTGGAACCCAGTATTTTTACAGTGCATTTTGTTTTAGTAATTCTCGTTTAGGGGTGGGCACGGTGGCTCAGTGGTCAGCGTTGTCGCCTCACAGGAAGAAGGTTGCTGGTTTGAGTCCCACAGAAATGGCAACTGACCTAGCCAGAACTCGAATTAGCAACCTTCTTGCTCTGAGGTAACTGCGCTAACGACTGAGCCACAGTCTCAACCAATTTTATTTCAGTTAATAAAATGACATCACCAGAAGACTGGTGAAAAAATTGTGGATTACAGAGCTGAGTTTTTGTGCTGCAAAGTTTACCAGTATTATGGCAACAAAACCTGGTAATGCTGATAAATTAGATGACCAGTGGCGATGCATTAGAGTTTACACTTGTCAGCTCCATGTGCATGCTCACTGCATTCTTCTTTGATTTTAATACATGCTGCGGCTCTGTTTGTGTTAGTTTACATATAGGTATAGCATACGTATTAAACCATTTTAACTCATTTTTTCTGTTTCCATGTGGACATTATATGTGTATAGATGCAAAAAGTGTATAATTCTTGAAAGAAAAAAAACATGATCATTATTATCTGGACGTCTTGTAAGTATTAATTTATGATACTAAATTTAATTTATGGGCTCAAGTTAAACTGTTACTTTTTTATTTATTTTTTTATTGAACACATTAGATGTTGAACTATGTACAACAAAGCCCGAGATTCTCTCAACAGAATAGTAAAATATAAAAACAGTAATACTGCAATAATGGGTACAAAATCAGAATGAAAGCATATCTGATACAGTCTCATACATGACTAAAATTGTACAAAGCTGTTACGTTTTTGGTAAAATACTCCAAATGTTTCAGTGCTACTAGTCATATTTTTTGCCTGAGAAAAAAAAAAAAACTAACCAAAAAATGCCACCGTGGTTCAGGTGTGGGTCTTCATGTTTCCTTCCTCAAACTGTCCCACTCATTTCCACTGAGAAAAAGTGATTGAATCAAGGGCTTCAGTTAATCTTGAAGAGGAGTAAGGCCAGATGTTCGAATCATTCCCAGTGCTGTGAAGTGTGAACTGCATAGCGGAAGTGCAGAACTGCCTCCATTGACACAGGGATGTGCAATGTTTGTTTTTAGATTTGTTGTAGTCACGATATCGCACACATTACATCAAAGTTTATTCCCCAAGTCTGTTGGAACACATGGCTGCTGTGCAACAGCCTGCAGGGGTTTCTTTCTAGTCACGAACTTGATAATTAATCATTTATAATAATTAGAAGTGTTGCTTGAGCTTTAAATTTGCATATCAGGATGATTTTAGGATGATCATGTGAAACTGAAGATGGGAATAATGATGATGAATACTCAACTTTGCCAGCAGAGGAATGAATTACACTTTAAACACTGTTCAAATGGACAGAAGTCATTTTAAAATGTAATATTTTATCATTTTAATATTTTAATTAAACACGTAAAAGAACATTTTCATAACTTTTGAATGTATTTTTAACAACAATTACACAATTTTACAAAAAATAATTTGTAAAAATACTATTTTTTGATAAATGTTAAGTGATTTCATATACTGTACTTTTTTTCTCATGGTAATTTAAGTAAATCGTTTTTTTGGAACCAGATATTAGGTATCAGAACATAAAATTAAATATCGACTAATCATAAATGGCTTAATTTTAGCATAAAGAATTGATTAAAATTTCACTAATTAGTCTTTGTTTTTGTTGCAATGAGAATTCTGGTTTGATTTTATGGAAAATGTTTGGAGAATTACTTTTGTCGGATTTAAACCTTTTAAATCTGTTTCTTTTTTCTGTTGAACACAAAAGAAGATGTTTTGAAGAATGTTGGTTGCTTGCACTCATTGATCGCTATAGTAGGAAAACATACTTTGGAAGTCAATAGGCGCCAGCTAACAATATTCTTCAAAATAACCTTTTTACTGTACAACATAAAAAAAAGGGTTTTGAACAAGTGAAAAGTGAGTAAATGTTGACAGTTTTCATTTTTTGGTGATCTATCCCCTTCAAGCTCTCACACATGAATGAGTGCGAGGTCAGTTTTTCTTTTCTTTTGGCCTGCTGAGAAGACAGGTGGTTCCTCATGGTACATCCTCTTCAATCCAAGACTCTTGAAACATCATTTCATTAAAGCAGCTTTCACGGTCTGGCCTGCAATTATCAGATTCCTGTGTCTTTCCTGGCCTTGAACACAAAAAAATGAAATACAACACAGATCCAGATCACACTACACAATGTCTGCTTTGAAATAGATACCTTGAGAGCGCAATTTCAAAGTGAATATTTTACAGTTTGTGCATTCAGTTAAGAAACACATTTCCACACCGTTTCATATAAAATATAATTGTAATATTTGTAGTGCACCAAATGTAGTTATTGTATATACCACCTGACAAACGTCTTGTCATCGATCCTAGTTGTAAGAGCAACAAACAATAGCTTGACTTCTAGTTGATCATTTGGAAAAGTGGCAGAAGGTCGAATTTTTTTATTTGTTTTTTTCCCCTAGTGAATCATCTTTTGAACTGCATCCCAATCATTGGAAATACTGCAGAAGACCTATTGGAACCCACATGGGTGCAAAATTCTCAGAGAAATCAGTTAAGTTTGGTAAAGGAAAAAGTCATGGTTTGGGGTTACATTTAGTATAGGGGGGGTG
Source organism: Danio albolineatus (assembly GCA_903798035.1). Taxonomy (NCBI): domain Eukaryota; kingdom Metazoa; phylum Chordata; class Actinopteri; order Cypriniformes; family Danionidae; genus Danio; species Danio albolineatus. The sequence goes on from CAIGQQ010039888.1 coordinate 2,271,480, forward strand.
TGAAAGATCTGCAGAGTGGATGGCAACATTAGCTGCCTGGGGTGTCAAGACATTTGTGCTGTCCATAACATTATAAACCACAGGAGAAGGCAAATTCTTTAGCAGGATAGCGCTACTTCTCATACCTCAGCCTCTACATCAAAGTTCTTGAAAGCAAAAAAGGTCAAGGTGTTCCAGTATTGGCCGGCCCAGTCACCAGACATGAACATTATTGAGCATATCTGGGGTAAGATGGAGGAGGCATTGAATATGAATCCAAGGAATTTTGAAAGAGTCCTGCAAGAAAGCATTCTTTGCCATTCCAGGTGACTTTATTAATAAGTAGGGCCAGATGGAATCTGTGGGCATTTTTTACTATTTCTGTGGAGTATTTTGTTAAAAATCTGCGGATTTATGCGGAATGATTTTAGGAGTATAACAAAAAAATTTATATATGAAATAAAAAATAATACCTTTTTAACTTTTATTTAATGTTTACAATGCGACTCTAAATCTACTTTATTTGGTAAGCAAGTCTCATATAAAATATCAACTAAAAGACAGAAAATAGTACTTTACAAACTGTGTTGTAAATAAATCATATGAATATTTTCATATTAGTCAATATTATTACTGAAATTAATAAAAAAAAAACGGAATAAATATAAATGTACACAAGTAAATAAACAGAATCAATGATGGGCTAAAAATCTGTGGAAATCTGTGGAATTCTGCGCACGCAGATACCGTGTGGGCCTATTAATAAGTTATCTGAGTCAATGCAGAGATGTATGGATGCAGTCCTCCAAGCTCATGGGAGTCATACACAATATTAATTATTTTTCCACTGCACCATGATGACTTTATATTCTATATATTGTACATTTACTTCTGTTAAGTGACAAGACTTTTGTTTAAGCAAAGTCAGATCTTACTTTCCTAATTAAATAATTAAAAATCAAATCATGATTGTATTTCATTTTGGTAAAATAAGCATAATCTAGAGGCCTTTGCCTTTCATATAAGCCACTTCTGATACCAAGTGATCAACTAGAAGTCAAGTTATTTGTTGTTGCTAAAACTTGGATAGGCGACAAGACTTTTATCAGGTAGTGAATACCAGTTATAGAAAGAATTGAATTTGCTACATTCATTGAGGTAAGTGGTTGCTAACAATTAATATGGGCTGAATTGAAAAAAGCAAGTTAAATTTCGTTGTGTTCAACTTAATTTTTTTGTTTAAATTCAGCCCATATAAATTGTTTGCAACCAGTCATTTAAAAAAAAAATGTAGTAACTGCTATGAATAATTTTCATCAGTGCAGTTGAATAATACACTGTGAGACCTTTCTCCAGAAGTTTCACTGAACCCTTTGTATGTTTTGAATACGTGTTAGCCTAAATCTCGTTGTTTATAACTGTAGTGCTGCTTTCATTTCATGGCATGCAGTGGGAAATCTTACACTGGAGAATATTTCTGCAATCAGTCAAGCTGCAATCTGTGCCACATGCCGTTCTAAATAACTCTACCCCAACGTCATTTTTATTCAGCTCCATGCAAACATATGCAGAAAGAATAATGCGATATGGAAGACAGAAACATGCTTCATATTCTCGCAACTACCTCTGTGTATCATGCGTTACACATTTGAGAGTGTGCCTGCTTTATATTCCATTCCCTGTGTTGAAGTATTCAGAAGCTATGAAGTCATGCAGTCACATTGATGATAGAACATGTGAAGGACGACGTGTTGCATCAAGAGCCTGTGGTGCATACCTGCTTCCTAAGCCTGATTTCCTTTATGACAGTTCTGTGGCTGTGATGAAAGGACAAGGCACGTTTGAAGTTGGTCAACGTCATGCGCAGAGGGCGTATCATTTGCCTAAACTGATTTTCTGCAGTCTTGCTGGTGCAGAGATTTTACAATCAGAGGTGATTTGATAGAACTTGACCAAATTTGGTGTATGTGGGTTGATTTTGTTTAAAACAAAAGAATGCACACAGCAAAACTTCCAGTGTTAAATATACAGTGTGATTTTTATTTTATTTATTTATTTATTTTTTGGTGTTGTTACAGTGTTAAAGAGCATATATTTAAGAGTTTTTTTTTTCAGTGTTAAACTTGTAACCCAATATGTAGTGTATTTTCCACTAGTGATGGGAGGTCCAGTGTTTTTTACTCGAACCGGTTCTTTCGGACAAACAGTGAACAAACCAGCATGTTTTCCTACTTTTGGGGATTTACACCTACCTAACTTTAAATAGTAACATTTCCTGACTCAGGTCACTGAGATTTTACAATCAGAGGTGATTTGATAGAACTTGACCAAATTTGGTGTATGTGGGTTGATTTTGTTTAAAACAAAAGAATGCACACAGCAAAACTTCCAGTGTTAAATATACAGTGTGATTTTTATTTTATTTATTTATTTATTTTCAATAGTCAGTGACAGCAAAAAGAATGCAATAAGACAGCCACTGACCAAAAAAGAAAAAATCACGCTGCCATTGGCTAAATTCTCCTTCAGTCAAACTAAGGCCCTGTTTACACTAATGCGTTTTCTTTTTAAAACGCATAAGTTTTGCTACGGTTACGCCATCCGTCCACACTACGCTGGAGTTTTCGAGCCCCGAAAACGGAGCGTTTTGGAAACGCTGGAGAGGCCATTTTCATTCTAAAGCGCTGTTGCTCCGTCTCAGTGTGGATGGGGGAAAACGCAAACACCTGAAAACGGAGGCGTGGCTGCTGAGATTCGCTACTCGATTGGGCCTTTAGGGTCATTGCATATCCTTCCCTTATTCGTCAAGCCCCTATCACATGACTATAACGCCACCGGAAGACGGCAGACCAGTCTTCACTGTTGTCCGTTTTAGGCGCCATTGTGCAGTTAAACTCTGCCTTTTTTTTACTACAACAGCTGCATATATTCGCAAGAGACAAGCTAATGTTCGAGCACTCGCTAATCACTCGCGTTTCAAGCAGCGTAAGCCCTTTTTAGAATGCCGAGCGAGACACATGCTTCCTTACTTGAATGAGCATGCCCAGAGTGCGCGAATGGTCACGTGATATACGTTTTGGTGGAGTAGTGTGGACGGAGATATGTTCAGAAACGCTGGGTGAAACACTAGTGTGGACGCGAATCATTTTCATGTTAAAACGCCGTTTTAAAACTAAAACGCACTAGTGTAAACGGGGCCTAAGTAGAAAGTAACTGTGACTGAGAGACAGCATATGCAGAGCGTCTAAACACTCAACTGCTTTATTTTGATTTTAGTAACTATAACTTTGAATTTTTTTTTTAGTTTGTGGTCTCATTTTATCTGTAACACTGTAAGCTATGACATCGCCTTGCTTTTTACTACAAAGACGCCGTTTTCGGTGACATAAGCAAACGAATAACCATTTATAAACCCATACTATTGTGTCAGAGCACTAAATGTGTTTGATGGGATGTTTTCTGTGGACTGATGTTCAGCAATGAACGTGTTTATGTGCTGTTTTTACTATAATAATTACTCCATATCTAATAAGTGTTTTTCTGTAAAACTTACACAAATTTAGCAAATACATCCTTTATAAGCTTCCCATTGAAAAGCAACTAGTGGCAATGGGTGCTTGAGGGTTGTAGCTTTAGACTGATGTATAGTTTGTGAAGATCACTTGTTGTTTTTTGGTGTAATCTATTCATAAACACTGACATGTGGGAAAAATAGTACCTCAGTGCGTCCGCGTCGGAGTGCTGGCTAAAGGATTAAACTTGAAATATGTCTTGTTGCATTTTAAAATGCAATTAGTTGAATGCATTAAAAATATTTCTGAAAAGATCAATAAACATTTAATATATATTAAAACTATTTTCAACATAGTTGATCGCTGTTAGCTGTCACACACACCAATTGATAATATAGGAAAAAAGGTAACACTTTGAAGGATAACACACACTCCTGTTTTATGTAAGAATAAACTGGTACGGTGTTAAAATGAACTCTGTGAGTAATGTACAAATTTCACACTTTAGAAAGTGTTATTAACTCCAAAATGGAGGAAGTCATATGTACACCCAAGTTAAACTCAAATTGAGTTAAATGTACACTGACTTTTTGCTGTGAAGACATGATGAAAGCATAAATGAAATGTAATTAGGGTTGCACAATGAATTGAAATTTCCATTGGCTCTGTGATCAGTAGTAAATACTTTAGACAATAAAAATATATGTTTCCTCGTTAGATCGGGCTGGCACTTTTACATACTCGGATGTAGCAGCAACACAAAGTCATAGATCATCGAGATGCTTACGACTGCTTAGTAATAAACATGCTTTTACACTATACATGTTTTAAAAAAGAGACAATACATGGTGAGACGCATAGCCCTAGGCTGCAAAAAATAAGCAAATATAAGAATTAAGTTCTTTAGTCTTTATAGAACCCTATGAAACTACGTTGGGCTGAAAAGAATGTTTGATTTCTTAACCCTTTAGTTTTATTTAAAATATGAAAAAAATCAGAAAATATGCAAACAAATAAATAAATTAAACACAGATTGTAATGGCATTGGTTAAAACAACACAGGACAAGACGTATTTAATATAAGCTAATCAAACGTCTCTCATTCTAAACGATTAAATCGAAAAGCACGGTGTAACCGTTTTCAAGGTCTGTCTAATTTGTTTCACTGCAGGCTAATGTGATATGCATACAAGATTGACGTTTAATACTGAAAGAACTTGCTTTGACCATATATTGACCATCATGGCGACATTATTACCTCAAATCTTAAACGTGCGCACACTGTAAGAAATTAAAAACACAGTACACACCACAAAATTATATTAAGATTATGATGCCCGATAGAGCACATTACATGATTGCAGTATAACTTGTTTTATCAATAATTATTATTCATTATAGGCTAGGTTACAAATATTTGACCAACTGCCACTACATGCAAAAACAAAGATCTCTGCAGGAGCTGAGAAAGGATCACATGAGCTCTACTGGTGCTCCAATTGGCTGTCACTCTTCATTTGCATGAAGTTAAAGGATTCTTAACCTTGTTGTGTTGCTCAACATGCCCACCTGGTCGCTGTCAGAGGGGCCTGGAAGTCGCTCTCTGTGTTGAAATGAATGGTTGCTCGCTGCTTTGCCGCCGCGAGTCGCTCGTAGTGTGAATGAGGCTTAAAATTGATAGCAGTGATCACAATGTACACTAATAGATGTATCTCTTTTTTCTTCATGGAATTGAAATTTAGCGGAAAATGATATGGACGTTTTTCAAAGCTGTAAAACTGGCATAAATACAAATATACAAGAATTTGTCAGATTTGTTAAAAACTCAAAAATGATGCACGTGACAAAATTCCACAAAGCCACAAGGACATGTTGGGGCATTGTTTTGATTCTTTATAGAAATCTTGTGTGGAAACCAGTCATCCCAATACATTTTTGTGTCATCAAAAATGAAATCAGTCATTGAAATCAAAACTATTCAGTTGATGTGACCAATATTAAGAACTATTAAGGTTTTGCATGAAACAAATTTTACAGCTTTTATCTGCATAGTATTATTAAGATGAGCAATTGGGACAGTGTAGCTGTAGATGCTAAAGAAAAGGGGGTCCTGGCAGGCAGGTGGGGCTCATTGGTGATTTGGGAGGTTGGGGGGGAGGTGATGGTGAGAAAAGCTGAACAGAATGGATCCTAATGAGCCTCTTCTAATCCGCCTAAATCTCTGTAACGATTCCACAAATGTCAGGCTGGAGTTGAAGGCGAAAGGAAGATGCATGGATTTGGGCTGTGAGATAAGAGGGGTAATCTTCCATACCCACACCTCCCTCCTTAGTGAGAGAAGGGGGTGATGGAGATGGGCCGGAGGGCAGATGAAAGTGCTGCTCGACCCCAAGTGTGTTCAGACTGCTTACGAAACGTAATGTGATTAGTCTGTGTACACTGCTGTTAAATGCTGGCGCATTGTAATCTACATGCATTGCAAAACTGTGGATCATATGGGAGAGCAGTGAACTGTTAATAATGATAAAGAACATTAATTTAAATTAATAGACAAATATATCAAATGGATAAGCATTACAACTTAAACTAATGAAGTCACGTTTGGAGCTAAATTCAATTCAGTGAAATTTAAAAATATATAAGGATTCGTTTTAAACCAGATATGCCCAAAGTAAGCCTGCGGGCCAAAGTTGGCCCATTGTAACCTTTCACATGGCTCACCATCCCATCTGATGTTAACTTAAATTTTTTTGGTTGTTTGTTTAATTTCAGAGCTACAAAAAAGCTAACTGAAATCAAGTTTCAGTTAAATGTTTTAAATTAATCTGATTTTTAAAAATTTAAACTGTCACTCGACAGAAAAAAAACTAGTGTAACTCCGTTCTGTTATAAATGAGATTGTTTTTGTTTATACTGATAAGTTCATTAAAAAATTTAAAACAAATTATGCTGTATTAGTTAATGTAAAGCAATGTTTTCTAGTTATTTTTAAAATATTGTTAAATAAATTACCTGTGACAGCTATATTTACCTTCGGCCCACCAACCTTAATCATGTTTGGTTTTTGGCCCATTCATTGATTTTCTTGGTTGCTTAGTCCCTTTATTAATCTGGAGTTGCCACAGCGGAATGAACCGCCAACTTATCCAGCATTTGTTTTACACAGCGGATGCCCTTTCAACCGCAACCCATCTCTGGGAAACATCCACACATTCTCATTCACACACATACACTGACAATTTAGCTTACCCAATTCACCTGTACCGCATGTCTTTGGACTTGTGGGGGAAACCGGAGCACCTGGAGGAAACCCACATGAACACAGGGAGAACATTCAAAATCCACACAGAAATGCCCAGCCGAGGCTCGAACCAGCAACCTTCTTGCTGTGAGGTGACAGCACTGCCTACTGCGCCACTGTGCCACCCCCCACCCCACCGATTTAAACAATGTAAATAACAAACAGTATGTTATATTATATTATATTAATTATTCATTCATTTTCTTTTCGGCTTAGTCCCTTTATTAATCCGGGGTCTCCACAGCGGAATGAACCGCCAACTTATCCGGCATTTGTTTTACGCAGCGGATGCCCTTCCAGCCACAACCCATCTCTGGGAAACACATACATACATACACATTCACACACATACACTATGGACAATTTAGCTTACCCAATTCACCTGTACCGCATGTCTTTGGACTGTGGGGGAAACCGGAGCACCCGGAGGAAACCCACGCAACCACGGGGAGAACATGCAAACTCCACACAGAAATGCCAACTGGCCCAGCCGGGGATCGAACCAGCGACCTTCTTGCTGTGAGGCGAACGTGCTAACCACTCGGCCACCGTGGTGCCTATATTATATTATTTTATATTATATTATATACTAATGTTATAAGGAAATACTATAGTGTTTTTTTTTATTAATAGTTTTTTTAGTTCATTAATTTTTGTAATTATTTGTGAAATGTAGTAGAAATTTCTCAGTGGAAAAGCACTTGTTGGACTCATACAATAAAGTGCTAAAGTGAAGTTTTTTTTTCTTGTGTAGCCTGTTCCACTATTTCATCTTCAGTTAGCCTTTGTGATGCAAAACATCAACGAAAGAAATGTTTAACTCAATATATTCTGCATTATACACAGTCAGACGCGATAATATGCTCAAACAAGCTACTTTTTTAATCGTTGCGCGTTTCTTCTTTCTCTTGGAGCCCGGGTGGGTTTAAAGGACAGAGACGTGGAAACCCCACCCCCGCGTTTCCGCTGGATAGAGCTGTGACCAGGAGTGGATTTTACAGCGGAGTCGATTCAGTTCACGCTTATATTTAGTGTTTATTTTGACACGCCAAAGCAAACACGCTGACTTGAAGTGCAAATTCCATTCATATGAAGAACAGCTTTGTTTATGCGTAGATATTCTGATGTATGTGCACAGAACGTCACACACTCTTGTATAACCTGCGTTTGATATTTGCATCAAGCTCTATATGAGATGACAAAATAGTGGCGTTTTGCGAGTTATTCTTTTTAGCCTGCTCACTGGTACATGTTGCAGAAATGCATTTCACATCGATTTAATGCATTTTTACGTAGTATGATTTACCTAAATGATGCAAGTCGCGTGTAACATGGCTAATGCGTAATCTTGGAGAAATCCGTTCCGGGTCTTCCTACGGCTTTAACAGGATGATTTGTGTGTATACGGAGCACACGGGGCAGATAGAGAAGAGAAACGGGTATGGATCTGTAGGTCCTAACGCTGTCTGTCTCGTTTCCCGGGACTCTCGTTCTGCATTCCGTGAAGCGCGAGCTCCGGGTTGTGCATGTTACATTTGAATGAGAGTGGAACTAACAACTGCGGGAAACAAAGGCACGGACGGTCCGGTGCAAAAGGAGCAAGCTGGCTGCGCGGCGGGGGATGCACGGGCACAATAGGGAAGACCACACTCTTCTGCTTTAAAGGACAGCGTTGCAATAACATTTGCACCACAGACGGACAACACTCGCCGCGGGAGCCGGGAATTAAAGCCGGACTTTACTTTTCAGGGAAATTTGGCATGAAGGAAAGCACGGAGTTTACATTGGATGTTTAGGCTGCTTCAGGGAATATTTCAGAATTTCAGCAAATACAGTGACACAAACGCCCCGGGACAGTGAAGGAAAATTAGGCTTTTACCACCACTGCAATATATAAACAGGCACTTCAACAAAGAGCTAAGATTATTATTATTATTATTATTATTATTATTATTATTATTATTATTAT
>CAIGQQ010039888.1:2283509-2309782 GCA_903798035.1 Danio albolineatus
TATGTATATTATTTATGTTCTCTATAAAAACTTTACATTTAGATTGTTTGTTTGTTTTTCATTATATTGTATCACATTGTTCAGGATAATGTGCACGATAATGAACTGTCAGAACTTTCAAAAACTATGCTTATTACCATACTTGATAGTGCATCAAAATAATCGCAATTTGAAAACCACACTCTTTTAAATTGTGATTTTGGTTCAAAAACGATTAATTGTGCAGGCCTAGCTACAAGTTTTAATACAATTGGCGCAGTTTATATTGGCCACATATCATTTTAAATAAATAAATAAGAATAGGTTAGAATAAGTTATATTGTTTGACTTTTATACAAAGAAACTAAACAAAACATCTGTTGAACGAACATCCTGATCGTGTTCACAATCAATATTGTTTCAAAGCAGCTTTACAAAAGATGCACATTATTGCATCACAATCAAAATCAAAACCGTTAACGGTATTAGTTACCATAACTCTATTAGTTACTAATAACTAACTAATTAACTAGGAACTAATAGCTTTTTCTTAATAAACAATATATATCATAGACAGGATGTTCAAACCAAAAGAGAAAGGTTTTAGTCAGACCAACTCTGTAAAATAATTTTATGTGATGATAATGTAGCTTTGAATTTAACTGGATTTTTTTTGTCTCTAAATATTGTGTGAGAGGCAAAGCTTAGCCAAGGAGGATATTTCAGGACAATGTTAATGATCAGGTCAGCGCTGATTCCTGTAACCTGGCACGTCTGTAGGGTAAGACAGCACCTTAGCTGATTAGCTCTTTCCACATTCCTCAAATTCCACAGGCATTCCTGACTCTTCAGAAGAAGTGCTTTCTTAACAATTAGATAACAATCGTACATTTAAATAGTGTCACCTTTCCTTTGAAATGATCCGCTTTAAGTGGAACTGTTTAGTGATGCACCTGTCTATCCATCACTTGACTAATATTCGTCTTTAACAGGAAATTCAGGGCGGATATTTTTAAATGGCTTCAACAAAAATGTAAACATGCGCAGGCGACGGTTATGAATTCAGAATTAATACTAATCACCCAGCACATGACATACCAGTACAGTGCTCAACAGAAATGATTACATCCTGTTTTGAAAATTAATATTTTAATTATTTTCCAGTGAATATAGGTAATTTTGGTGCATTTGAACAAAACAAATGTATTAATTGGAATATATTTATTAAAATTATATTTTAGTCACCGAACATCTTTAGAAATAGAATGATAATGCATTTAAATTCATGTAAAATATTGGGGAAAAAATGTACAAGCTACAAAATGTTATATATATTTTTTTATTTCTCTTGATTTTTATTTATTTATTTATTTATTTATTTTTTAATCTTTATTTAATATTTTTTCATAACTTTTAAATTTGGGTGTACTGATTTTGGACTGTTATCTAAAGTTAAAGTTAAATTTATTTGTTAGAGTAGCTCCAGATTTGGCTTCTGTACTGACTAATCTATTGTAAAGGCACGAATATAATATTGTAAAGCTTTTTTTAGAAAATAGGGCTGTGCAATATGGACAAAATAATCATATTGCAATTTTTGGAACGAATATTGCGATTGCGATTTTATTTTCGATTTTGGCAACTGTTTTTGCATTTTTAAACAAGCTACATACACACATTCTAAATGTATTCATAACATAGTATTAAGTATAGTAAACAAAACTGTAGTAAAACCTCAACTCTAGGTAAAACCTCAACTCTAGTTAAAAACATACTGTACACAGTAATACTAACTGCTTGATGAACAAAACTGTAATAAATTGTCTTTATAAACTGACAACATGAAAAAATAAAGATGAACTAACCTCAAATCCAGTCATATAACAAAAAATAAAGACTAACGTAAATCAAAACCACCTATTCGGTTCTCCCGCTCAACTTCATCGTGCGTAGAGTGAGCTTGGTTAACATCTTTCTCCCTCTCAGCTCAGCTGCAATTGCCTGGTGTGCTGCGTCAGCTCTGATTGGTTAACATATTAAAATCATGCGCACAAGAACATGAACAAAAATCTAAATAAATGAATAGATAAAATTGCAGCCCTTGCAATTTAGAAATTGCATGTGCTTAAATCGCTTTTTTTTTTGGCGATTGCGATTAATTGCACAGCCCTAATAGAAAATATGAATCTAAATGAGATATTTGTGAGGGGTGAACTCATATGTTGAGCACTGTATTCACGTTTGTGACTAGAATATTTTTTAAAAGTTCATCTTTTGTTTGTCACATATTAATTAATGACAGACTTTATTTGAATTGTTTTAAGTCCTTACCAGTTATCTATTTTTATTGCAGTGATTTTGTTCTACAGTATCACTACTTTATTATTATTGATTCATGTTATTTTTCTGCTTGATTTCATTTTTAGAATGGTTTTCATTATTGCTTTCATGGCAAAACTATGGAAGGCATCAGACACACCTGCCTCCTTTAAGGTGTATTTTTAGATGCTGCTTGTTTCATGACTCAGCCTGCATGCAAGTCATTCTTATGTTTTGCAGCCATGGATCTTTAGATCAGTTCAGTTCAGTTAGCATTTCGATGCTGGCTTGCAGCCGGATGGGGGTATGACTTTCATTTGTTTGACTCTGTAGTGAACAGGATGTGAGATGGCACTGCAGTGTCAGCGTTACAAAGTCCTGCAGGGAAGATTCCCAGATGGATCCTGCATATGGATCTGTTTGAAGGCAACCCATGCTTTTAGAGGATGATTGCTTTCTTGTAACTCGAAAGCGCAGTGTTGAATCATTTTATAATAAGGGCAGAAAATCTCTGTTTAGGAAATCAAATGATCATATGTTTATTAGTACTCTATTTATGTACTCTGTAGCATAATGTTTTGATTAGGGCTGTGCAGTTATAGAAATATCGCATAAGCGCAATTATATATGCAAGATGTTTCTCTGCACGTCAGGCAGTGTAGTTACATGTCAACACACACCTTTGAAACCAAGCAGAGCGGACATGCTGGTTTGCTAAAATATGCAACGATTTCAGTCCAAGCAATCAAGCCATGTTACAAAAGCGAAAAGTGCTGTGTGTTGTAGTCCTGCATGATACTGGAAAAAAAAATGTAAATTACGTTATTTGTTTTTTCTGCGATTTATATTGCGATATTTTATAGTGATTTTGTAGAGGAGTGCATCTGCAGCATTACCAGCATAAATAAATACAAAAGAGCAACAAAGCTACAAAATGCCATAATTTTTTGTGCCCATTTAAACTCACTAAAAAACTTAAACAGTCACAGGCCTTAAAAAACACACACAACTGATAAATTGTAGGGTTTTTTATAGGTAAACTGAAATTCCTGCGATGTGACATTGACATATTGCAATATCATTACTAAAACAATATATTGTGCATCCCTAGTGTGTTGCGAGAAGCCCGTTAAAACATAGGGGTTGCAATCTAAATTAGAGTTGATTTACAGGTTTTCTGCCTGCTTGCAAGCCACATAATATAGCTTAATTCATTCAGCAGTACACTGAAAAAAAATATTCAAAGATGATTCCTTGGATTTACACATTTTTCTACGTTAAGTGGTTGTAAACTATTTATTTGGGCTAAATTTAAACAAATTAAGTTTTGCAGACATCATTTTTTCCCAGTGTATTTCTTGCTTTGCAGTGAAGCCAGGAGACCAGAGACAATGGTTAGAACACTGAAAATGCATGTCAGCACTAGGTGGAAACAGCTTTAAACCTGTTTAACCTTTTAACCTTTCACCTCCCTTTTTACAAGATGTAAAATAAGTCTCTGATGTCCCTAGAGTGTGTATGCGAAGTTTCAGCTCAGAATACCCCACAGATCATGTTTTAGAACTCTTTGAAACTGCTCCTTTTAGGCTTCGTTCCGAATCGTGCCATTTTGGTGACTGCGCTTTAAATTCAAATGAGATTTTCAAACACCTATAGCACAGCGTCAGATTCAAAACAGGACTAACATTATCTTTGAGAGGAACTGAATGTCAAAAGAATTGTCTCAAAAGAAGGAAGTGTATGGAGATTCTAGTGTTCATTTGTTCCTAAAACTCCACATTTATGATGCCTCTTGTTCGCTCACAAACTTGCCTCTTCCTAGAATTCAAGGGGTTTAGTGACCAGTTGCTGATGTTTAAATTATTATTGTTGATAGATGTTAATGTTGTGTATCGACAACGTTAAATTACATAACCTGATAAACACAGAAAGTTGATTGAGAATCATAATAGGGCTGGGCGATTAATTGAAAAGTAATCAAAATCGTCATTCAGAACCTATGATCGATCACAATTTTCCAGGTCAATTTTTAAAATTACTTTCCCTCCCGCGTGTGGAGTCGCATAAAATATTTTTTTACAGAAGATGCAAGAAATGCACTGTTTAACATATTATTTACAGGATATACAAGAATTATTTTATTTAGAAGAGATACTGCTTATTTTCTACTTTTGATATGAAACTTAAACACCAACAATAATTTATTTTATTTCCAAAAGTGCAAGTTATTTATTTTCACTTTTTTATAAGAAAAAAAGACAATTTTTTTAGGCATCCTTTGTTTTAATTTCAGTTGTTCAATGTTGGTGTTCAAAAAAAAAATAGATAGTAGATAGTGTGTGTTCCTTTCAGTTATTTTAAAATCAAGGAATGCACCCTTCATTCAAAAATATCTCACTTGTAATATTTGAGCATATTTACTGTACAAAACCGGTCGGTGAAGTATGAAGGCAAAAACATTTAATAAAATAATCATTCGTTAATTGTAATCTATGTTCTATTATTTGAGATTTTGATCGCCCAGCCCTAAATCATAAACAAATTCATGTCTCTTTGTCTGAAAGATAATATGCACCAGTAATTCAGCCACAGATGCTGAAAGCTCAGTCAGTTTTTTTTTCTCTCTCTCCACTTTCTGTTGTGAATAATTGACTGGTTTAAGACTCGTTCGGCTGAACTCAAGTATTTGCATTCAAAACAGACGATTGACGTTAAATAAGTTAGTGATGTTCATGAAAAAATCCTTTTAAAAAAAGCCCATAATGTTGCATATGAGTAGAAAAAGTAGAATTACAGGACATCATTTATTTAATTAATTTAGCTTTCTTGCTTGTACTATATGTTTAGCTGCAATTGGTTACATAACACTGATGCTTATGAAATGCAGAAGTTGCATTGCCCCATATCACGGATGCTCCCAGATTGAAGTGGCTGGAGGAAGTAATGGACTGGAGTTTTTCTTACAATGAGTCACTGGCTCGTTTTTAAATAGAGCTTAATCTCGGCTTCCTCTGGAACAGAGTGATCACTAAGGTGTCCATATCAGTGTTCTGCTCAGGTCTCTACCATATGCAGACCGTTATTTCATAGTGCTTTATGTGTTGGATTGGCTAGAGGGTCTGAACATGGGTTATCTACCCCGCTGCTCCACCCTCCGCACGATTCATCTATTGGTGTCAGGTATGAGTGGATGGGTGGAGTTGTGTGTGTCTGACCCACATCTACAGCCATGCAGAAGTAATGCCGGTTGCATGTGGAACTGTGACATGGATGTGATAAGAGCATAGCTGGAGCTCCTCATGGGGCAAGTGTCTGAAAGGGGAATGAAAACAGACTGTCTTAAAAACACACACACACACACACACACTTTTTCAGACAGTCTTTGTTAGTGACGCAGAGTCTGGCACTGCTTTGGTTTTTTTAGATTTATTTTTTGCAGTTGAAAAGACCAATTCAGACCGCTTTAAGAGATTTCTTTTGATATAGCATGGTGTTTAAAAAGCACTGTGTATGCACTCGTTTCATGCACTCGTTTACACACAAGGAACATGCAAACCGTAAGTGTAGTCTTTAGCATACCCTTGACTTGTTTCTTAAACTGCAAAAGTCTACAACAGTGTTGTACCAAAACACAAAGGATTACTAAATATATTCCTATACAGTGTTTCCTTTACGACAGGGGTGTCCAAACTCGGTCCTGGAGGACCAGTGTCCTGCAGATTTTAGCTCCAGCTCGTCTCAACATCTGCAAGGGTGTTTCTAGAAACCCTAGCAAGAGCTTGATTAGCTAGCCCAGATGTGTCTGGTTGGGGTTGGAACTAAACTCTGCAGGACACCGGACCTTTAGGATTGAGTGGGGACAGCCTTAATACGTTTTTTTTCCAACACTTCCAACTACCTATAGCGTTATTTCAATGACAAATGTCGTGAGCGCAGTATTACAAGTGGAGATCGCATTCATATGAGCACAGAATTTCTTTGCTTGCGCGCTGATTTCCTCTGTTTGTGCACAAAACGTCTTGCACGGCCTCAAATATACGCTGCTCAAGCACAGGTTTTCTTGTGCACTCTCAAATAAACGCTGCTGAACTGCAACTTAGTGCGTTTATGGTATGAAGATGTATTCAAAAGTTTTATTAGATTTGCTTGGAATATTTATGAATGTCTCCAATAGACCTACAGAACGGCATTGATGCGTCCGAAAGTAAACTGAAACGGATATAAACTCCAGTAAGAGAAAGTCATTATATGCAGAACCATAGACCTTTATCTATAAAATATAATTATGGATTCTTTGTTCATCATAACTGAAAGCTACCTCGCGTTTGCTAGCCTCAAGCATCACGCACCTGTCAGTCAGTCAGTATGTCACCTTTAAAGGGTTGAACAAATAACGTACAGCACTACTATGATTACAGAAACGTTTGCTCTGTTATGATTCACTTACCTTTTAATAAGTTTTGGTGTGATTATAACACGCTATTTAAAACAACAACAACAAAAAAAAACCAACGACTGAGTTTTGAATGAGAAGCTGTACTGTAGCTGTGGCGGGAATTAATTTTGGTGTGGCGCCCCGCCATGGAAGAATGAATGTAGCGGAAACCATGCTATAATCTAAAACTATCATCTGAAATTGTAGTGGATATTCACATCATTTTCCATTTGCTTGATTTATGTTCTTAATCTAAATAGATTCATTCAAAAGAAAATAATTATCAAACAAATCTTTATTTTTCACACATTTGTAGGCCTAAGGAGTTCTTGCAAGAACTAAATGTGTTTTATGCCACTGCTGAACTTTAGTGCACAAAACATCTGTCCACATCAGTAGCAAAATGCAGATGAAAATCCTTTTTTTGTGGATCTTTCCTTGCTCTGAATACTAGAGAGACATAATGTGAAAGAAGCCTGAGTGTGGATGGCAGCCAGAGATGGGTTGTTGAGTCGTACTGTATCCATGCAGCTGTCATCACTGCAGTGTGCTGTAGAACATCCATTTCAGAACAAAGACACAGCAGGGACCGACTAAATGTGGCTTTTGTTTCCTTTGCTCATGAGAGGAGGAAGTAAAGCAGAAGGACTGAACTGAAGAAGTAAGTTATCGAGTGTGTGAGGGTCAGGGTTCTTAGAAAGTGGAGTGTTAACACTTAATTGGGCAGGCAAATAGACATCGCAGAGAGCATCTGGGAAAAGCAGAGAGGAATTCCTGGCTCACTGTCTGATGACTGCAATCAAACCGGCATCATTGCTTCACAACCTATTAAAATGTTTCACAGTGATGTTTATTAGGGGTTTTATTGAGGGTGCTTTCAAACTAGCACTTTTGGTTTGCACCCGGGTTCATTGGCGTCAGAGTACAGAACGTTTCGCTAATGTGAACGTGTCTTCTGAACTCGGGTGCGCACCCACAAACCGTACCCGAGTTCCCCTGAAAAGAGGTGGCCTGGGGTATGGTTCGCTTGTAATATGAGTGCAATCGTACCAAATACTGGAACTGAACCGCCAACTGTGCAACAAACTTTAGTTTTTATAACGTTCATTCGTGTGTGTATGTCTGTGTATGTCAGTGGTGCTCAACCCTGGTCCTGGAGATCTACCTTTCTGCAAAGTTCAGCTCCAAACCTAGTCAAACACACCTGAACCAACTAATTAGAACCTGAACATCACTTGATAATTACAGGCAGGTGTGTTTGATATGGGTTGCAATTGAAATCTGCAGGAAGGTAGATCTCTAGGGCCAGAGTTGAGCACCCCTGGTCACCTACACTAAAGGTATGCAAGCTGTCACTGGGGTGGTACCTTTTTAAAAGGTACAAATTTGTACCTAAAAGGTCCATATAAATACTTCAAGGGTACATATTAGTACCTAAAAAGTACAAAAGTGTTCCTCTTAAAAAGTTTAGGTACTAATATATACTTTTGAGGTACCAATATGGACCCTTTAAGTACAAATGTGTACCGTTTAAAAAGGTACCACCCTAGTGACAGCTAGTGTACCTTTATTTCTGAGAGTGTACCTTGATGAAAAGCGGGACTGACCAAGTACAAACCGTGATAATGTCTGCTTGTCTCCTCCAAAAATGACTTCTGCAGACATCGTGTCATCTGTTGAACATTTTAAATATTTTTTGCAGCAGATAGATGCACGTGGTTCTCTGTTTTTAGGAAACAAAAGCAAAAGATTCAATGAAAGCAGAAAAAACATGATAGGCCCACGTTTCCATTTTGGCGATTTGCTTTCGTGGCTGTCACCTAGCAACAGCTGTACACAAAACAGTAGCTTGATGACGCAAGCATACCAGGGTTTAGAAAGAAGGAAAAAAGACAGTGTGAACACAAACCAACCGAGAAGGTGGCAAGTGAGACAATCAAACTTGGGTATGGTCCAGGCAGTTAAACCAAGTTTGAAAGCACCCTGAAAAACTGAAAAAAAGTTTTTTTTAGGTTTGTACACACTTAGTTCAGTAGTTTGGCTAAAAAGAATTATTATTATTTTTATTATTATATTGTTATAATATTGATATACAATATTATTGTAATATTGAGATTTTGCAATATAAAAATGTGACAGTGCATATCACTGATGCAAATTATTTGATTTGTGACATTAAGCCTGTTTTATCTATTTTAAGAGTCTGCTTACTGTATTTATAAGGTATAATTCACCCCAAATTTCATTACTATCTTCATGTACTATGTTGTATAATGTGTTAAGGCTGAATTATACTTCTGCTTCGAGTGATCGCTGTAACTCACGGTGCATGCCCTGCTGTGACTTGAGTGTGAGGTTGGTCTGAATACCATTATTTGAGCTTTGAAGCGTTGGTAGAATTCAGCATCCAATATTCTAAGATTCAGAAGGTTGGGGACTGAACATCTTGTCATTTCTTTTAAAGGCAGAAATCTCTGTTTTAGATAGACTCCCTGTCTGTTTGGATTTTTATAATATCAAGAACCATTCATCCAATCGATTTCACTCAGGGCTGGTGTGTTGCTTGAGGCAAGGAAGTGCAATGTTGCATTTTAGTTCAAAATGGGCACATGACACATTTAGGATTAAACTTTTTATAAACAACGGAACAGCATGGTCAGCACAGGCTTATATGGTCTGAGAATGGACACCGCACTTATGATAGATAACACAGGTCTGTCAATACTTCAATAAAGCAGACTTACATTTAAAAAAAAAAAACAGGTAAACTTATTGTTAAATAATACAAGAATGAAAAAAAAATGTTGAAATAAAACTCCCCTAAAAATACTGTAATGTACTTTCAATAATAGAATCACATATTTGAATTAACAAAGTTAAAATAAATTTAAATGAAATACACTATATACACTACTACAAAAATCCATCTTGTATGAGCAACAAATAATAACTTAACTTCTAGTTGATCGTTAGGAAAGTGGCAGAAAGTTGATTTTTCCGATGAATCATCTGTTGAACTGCATTCCAATCATCACAAATACTTCAAAAGAACTACTGGAACCCACATGGACCCAAGATTCTCAGAGAAATCAGTCAAGTTTGGTCAGGGAAAATCATGGTTTGGGGTTGCATTCAGTTTGGGGGTGGGTGAGAGATCTGCAGAGTGGGTGGCAACATAAATAGTGTGAGGTATCAAGACATTTGTGCTGCACACGATAGAACAAACCACAGGAGAGGGCAAATTCTTCAGCAGGATAGCACTGCTTCTCATACTGCAGCCTCCGTACCAAAGTTGCTGAAAGCAAAGTTCAAGGTGCTCCAGGTGTGGCCAGCCCAGTCACCAGACAAAAACATTATTGAGCATGTCTGGGGTAAGATGAAGGAGGTGTCATTGAAGATGAATCCAAAGAATCTTGATGAACTCTGGTAGTCCTGCAAGAACGCTTTCTTTGCCATTCCAGATTGTTTTATGAAGTTATTTGAATCATTGCAGAGATGTATGGATCTCGTCCAAGCTGATGGGAGTCTTACACAATATAATTTTTTTCCCCACTGCACCTTAAGTTTATATTCTATACTGTACATTATTTCTGTTAAGTGACAAGACTTTTGTCTAAGCAAAGTCAGACCTTACTGTCCTAATTAAATAAATAAAAATCAAGGCATGATCATATTTTGTTTTGGTAAAATAATTGTAATCTAGAGGCCTTTACCTTTCAAATAAGCCACTTCTGATAGCAAATAATCAACTAAAACTCAATTTATTATTTGTTGTTCCTAAAACATGGATAAGTGACGAGTCTTTTGTCATGTAGTGTAATATAAGGTAAACACGAGATTGTCAAGACAGCTGACCCTGCATTAAACAAACTATTATATTCTGTCAACTTTTATATTCTGTAAATCACAGTGAAGTTGCAAGTTTTGCCAAATTACCCCCCAACCCCGCACCCCCAAAACAACAATGACAAAAAAAAAAACACATCTCAAAATTTAAGATGCCAACCCACCAAACAGACATTGAAGTAATCAAATATTCTGGTCCACCCCTACTTTAGGTGTTTGTTACAAGGTTCAGATGGCAGCATTCACACTTATTCAGATGAGCTAGTGCACTAACAGAGCAATCGCACCAGAATTTGCTTTAATCAAACCAAACCTGCCAAGTGTGAACACACCCTAAGAACATGTATGCCTTTACCATAGTTCTTTGAGGCTACTCCTGGTTCATACCACCGCAGAAGCACTGCTGTGTAAAAATAACGAGCCCTGACCGAGTGAACAGGGATGGGGGTGGAGAGGAGTGGACTGTGTCTGAAAGTCAGATGCGCTCATCCTGCAGTCTGTGTTTTGTAGGTCAGCCTCTGCCTGTATCCGCTAGCTGGAGCAGCTCTTGTTAGGCGCAAAATCTCCCCAAAATGCCTTTTTAAAGTTTAATGAAGTCGTTTAATGTGACTTACCTCTGCAGTCTGAATTCTTCAAATTTGACAGTGGTCACGGAAAGTTGGAGAAAGGTTAGCAAAATGAGTGTTCATTCAGATTCTTGTTTCCATATGGTGGTAGTGTGTGCATTGTGTTTGTTACAGAAGGAGAACGACCGTTATAGCTTTAGGCAATAATACTGACCTGACCAGTGGAGCATGGGCTCTACACAAATACACACAAACACACACTTCACTAAATATATGGTATTTTCTCTGATGAGGGATGACTAGAAGATGAAAATAGAAACCTGCATTCATACACTTTTTCCTGCAATACAGTACGCAATGCAGTGCGTACACTTTTCTGACACAGAATTTCTGTGAGTCGTCTGTTGCAAATCTCAAATTTGGCTTGTTGTGCTTTATTGATATGACAGACAATGTATTTTATAGGGGCATGGGTTTGCAATTGGATGCATGTGATAAGAGTAGTAAACTATTATATTAATCGGGCTCAGTAGTTAGCTCTGTTGCCTCACAGCAAGAAGGTCGCTGGTTCGAGTCCTGGCTGGGCCAGTTGGCATTTCTGTTTGGAGTTTGCATGTTCTCACCGTCTCGGCCTGGGTTTCCTCCAGATGCTCCGGTTTTCCCCACAGTCCAAAAACATGCACTTTAGGTGAATTGAATAAACTATATTGGCTGTAGTGTATGTGTGTGTGTGTATGAGTATGTATGGATGTTTCCCAGTACTGAGTTGCAGCTGGAATGGCATCCGCTGTGTAAAAAAACATATGCTGGATAAGTTGGTGGTTCATTCTGCTATGACGACCAGTGATGAATAAAGGGACTATGCTAAAGGAAAATGAATGAATGAATGAATGAATGCTAAATTTCAAAAGGTAATAAATTCATAAGAATTTAACAAAATGTGGATAAAACCAATATTTTTTTCACGATGACAGTTTAATTTTAAAATAGATTTGCCATTATAAAGCTTATAAATATCAATATAAAGTCAGTAATAATAGAAATAATATCATCATCATATTGTTTCATTTTTAAAATTGTAGATAAAACATACATAATTGCAGCAAATTGTATGTGTGTATGTATGTGTGTATATATATATATATATATATGTAATTTTATAGAGAAAAAGGAATATTAGATTGGAAACAAATATTAGTACTGATAATTAGAAAATACTTTTTAGATATGAACTTGACTAATTTCTTAGTAAAAGAAAAACAAAGTAAAACAGAGTAGTAACATTAACATTAATGCACAAAAAAAAATCTGGTATGTTTCTAAGGCTTTTGGCTTTGATAAACTGCCAAATATCAGCTATATATTGATCTATGCTTGTGTTGATTCAATACAAAGTCATGGAATAATCATAAAGGTATTTAGTATGAGGATTGCATAGTGCATGTTTGTGTACATATTAGGGCTCAACGATATCGGAAAAATCTGACATTTTGATATTTTATTTTGCCGCGATATATATATTGCGATATCAATATAATGGAAAGATTTCATTCATTTAGATTGACTGGGGTTATCAAATCTTTTTCTAAGTAGTGCATCTGCATAAAATATAATAATTTACAAGCATATATAAATAAAACAAAGCAACAATAAAAGTGAAACAAACAGAGCTTTGTGTTTTTCCGGAGAGTCTAACAGTATTCAGATACAAAAATGAAAAAGAAAATAAGGAACAACCAAATGTAAAATAACATGATCATCATTGTATACCTAATTAAAAATAATAATATATAATATCTTTATCCTTTAAATTTTATTTAATAATCTAATCCTGCGATGTGACTATTGCAGATACAGACATTGCAATATCGATGCTCAAATGATATATGGTTCAGTACATATAAACATTTTGGTTTAGATATTTCAACAAGCAAACAACAATACAAACCCCTGACCCATACCAATCCTACAGCGGGATAGCGCTTACGTTAACCGAAAATTAACAAATATACAATTGTACATGTAGGTCCAAATACAAAAAAACAAACAAACAATTAAATAAATAAATAAAAACAAACATAATAAAAATACAAACATATAAACATTTTGATATATAATTTAAAACTACTGGAAAAAGCACATCAAAACTATTCACATTTCTCAGACCTTCAGTATACAAAATTAAGTAATGATGATCCAAGCAAGTCATACAGCATGTCAAGTATCTGCATTGACTCATTCAGTGGCTTTTTTTTCTTAAATTCTCTAGAGTCGTTTGCTTGTTAATGAGACTACACTGCTCGTGTTTTTGCATGCCACAGCATCGTTTCTCTATCTCTCTTTTTCTCTCTCTGTCGTTTAGTTTAATTAAGTGTGCAGTATGGATCAGCAGGGTCTTTACGCATCACAAACGCATCCCATTCTGAGGTTCATTACCCCTCAGACAGCACAGAATGATCCTATTAAACACATGCTGTGCCTGAATCACCTGGTTGTGTGTCAGAGAACGGCGAGAGCTGCGTGAAGGAAGTGCAAGCAACCTGACAGCTTTATGACGACTACTGAGTGTTTGGATGCAGATTACATGCCCACTATCGGAGTGTTTATATACTCCGATGTGATCCAAGCCGGTATTAAGGTCAGTGTGTGAGCGAGGAGGATAAATTAGAGCTGTGCCACATGCTCGGAGGAAACCAGATGCTAAACAGCGGGAGGGAGTTTGGAATCTGTTTGTTTGTAGACCATTGTCGTGATCATTAGCTAGAGTTGTTTTATTGGGTTTTGTGTGGGAGCTTCAGTAGCTGTTATTAGATGTGGTTAGGCAGCTGTGCGAGTACTGATGAATGTGCTCATGTTGATCACAGAGCTCAGTTTCCTATGGGATAAATCAGGAAGACATCAGTTTCTTGTCCCTCACCTGACCTCTCAACATTCAGCACTCGTACACCTATTTTCCAATTCCCTGAGACCTTTATTCATCTTCAGAACACAGATGAAATGTTCTGTATAGGTTTGGACCGTAATATGGTATACCGCGGCATCTAAAAATAGCAATGGTATCAGTTTCAATACCGTCATAAAAAAACAATGCACTCATATAGGAGACAAGGATTGAATATTGCATATGATTTAATGCCTAAAAATTAGTATGCGTGGTTGTCATTATGGGACAGTGTGGAGGAGAAAGAGAGTGGTGGGGAAATATGGCGAGTTGTACACCAAGTGACCTGGTCTTGAAATAGGACACAACTTCTAAACTTTGGCAGTATTTCAGGTTTTGACAGAATAAGGTAAATACGGACGAGGCAATTTGCAAATTGTGCAACATAAAGGTATAAAAGGGACAGTGTCCGTTGGAAAACCTGTACTGATGCAGTGACAAATTACTTGGCGAAGGAAATATATAATATTAAATAAAAATTTTAGTTATAAAAGTTGTTAATGTTGTTGTGCATTATTTTGTTATGTTCTCAGTATTAGTGTTTGGCGTTCAGTTTCTGAATGGTTTGGGCACGAACCAACAGTTTGGTGATGCTGTCTGAGCCTCATTATTTATTTATTATTCCTGGTAATTAGGCATGGGCCGATATATGATTCTGACGGTATGATAACCTTAGACAAAAATATCACGGTTTCACAGTATGACAGTATTGTTTTTACTGCTCTAAAATATATTCTTTTTAAATGTCTAGCTAAAAAAACTTTTCCTCTTTGAACACAATCTATTTTATTTTGAGAAACATTTAAAGTATTTTGGAGCAGTAAACATGTCAGGCTTAATCATGAAAATGAATCTTTGACTTCTGCTGTCTTTATTAGTTTCAATAACACAGATTTCTTTACAATTTAAAACGGCATATTTGAATATAATTTCTGCTGGAGATACTGTTGTCCTAAAAAAAAAAAAAAAAAAAAAAAGCATAACTAAAAATCGTACACATACCTTAGGAACGGTATAGCAGAAAATTTTGGTGGTTTTAAAACCTTGAATTTTCCAAACCGTGGTATACCTTGAAAACAGTTATCGTCCCATGCCTACCGGTAATACCGTATACTAGGGTAATATAGGGAGGAGGTTTGACTGTTCAAGATTTTGATACCGCCCAAGCCTAGTTCTTTATGTACGTTTTTGACTCTCCTAAAGAATAAACAGCATAATATGTTTGCAGATATTTAAGAAACATGCGAAGTGAACATATTTGTTTATCTGAAAAACAACATCAGTTAAAATGTGCATTCTGTGTCAGAATGTTTTTCTCTCTATAACCCACCCACTGCCAGTTTACCCAATTATATGTCAGCATTCTGGATTGCCTTTGTGGAAAACATACAAATGCACACGAGGTGGTATTTAATTAGCAAATAATATGCATATTACAAATGTAAGACATTAACCGAGCAGCTTAAATTGTAACACCGTGTCCTAACAACATGTGACTCCAGATTCTAGTGATAAGCAATTTGTCTGTCCACAGCAGATTCAACATGACAATACTGTACTGCAAACAAAATGATAAGGTTCATAGTGTAATCAGTACATTATTAAATTAAACTCCTTTAACATTAAAAGTACATGCTGATTTACTGATAGGTGTTGGCTTGCACTGAGTCACAGTTCTGACTTTCAATTTCAAACTATTTGTTTACTAGTTCTGAGGTTAACTATCTGCTGCTGCTTTGATTGTGGCAATAAATGTCACTTAAAATAGTATTCAAGCTCACATTAGTAGCATTTAACACTGAATAAAGCACATAATCAATACCTGAGGTGATCAATAGCTATGTTTCCATCCACCTATCAACCTTTTTTAAAAAAAAATTGGTTGATTGGTTAAGATTTGAAAATTCGCATAAAAAACATGCACATAACTGAGTAGGATAAACTTTTTATTCGATAAGAGAAGATGCACATAAGCTACAACAGAAACACTTCTATGATACAAACTCCAGTATGCACATTAAAAAAGTCATATGATTTTGTTTTAAGAGATGATGTGATGATAAAATATGTGTGAATGGACAAACCAGCAGGCTGAGCACACAGTAAAACATCTGAAATGTTGTTTAGGTGATTCTAAAAAACCTTAACCGTTTCAGTATTAGTGTATTCATTACCTTCAGAACTGTCAAGAGCGTCTGCATCTTTATGGCTTTAAACGTTTCACACGCTCACTGCGTGTTGGCATCTTCTTCTGAGATGCAAGTCATTTATTAACTAAAGAAAAGATTTACGCAGCTTCTCCTACCACAGTAAATTCTGTTTTTACTGCTGAAATTTAACACCAGTTAATCAGGAAGCGACGATTTTGTTCTGTTTGACTTGTTGGATGGAAATGCTGCTTCTTTCGCACGTCTTTTATTTTAGTTTTGCGCATACATTTAATTCACATTTTTAGATTGAAACATATGTCAAAGTTGAGTTGCTGTCATGGATGGTTAAGACAAAAACTCTTTTTAATATGGAAAATGTTCCTTTTAACACGTCGTTGCATGTAGTTAGGACACTGTGTATGCTCGATTGTCAGGCACGGTGGCTCCTGATTGTGTTGATCTGGCAACAGTCGAAGGAGGAGGGCTGGGTAAAAAAATCCTCCTACAGTGTTTTGAATTTCTAATGCCACTGCTTGGTGTCAATCATACGTGCTGCACCTTTAAGATATTTTAGATTAAATTAGATAATTATTTGAGAAATTTGTCAAATAATTCTCTAAATTAATCTAAAATATCTTAAAGGTGCAGTATGAGTTCAGGAGTTCAGAAAAGGAACCAAAAACATTCCATGTAATTTCAGTGGTTCAACTGTAATCATTAAATTTGGTACATTTTTATTTTTATTGCAATTTTTTTTACAAATTTTTATTTGTCTTTCATGACAGATCAGAGGATGCATTTACTATGGGCAATATGATGCTTTATTGGCATGCTGCTTACTGTTCTGATGGAAACAAGTAGGCACACACAGAATAGTTGTGCACAGAAATGTGCAGATTTCTGCAGTTTTTTGAGCCCATCATTCAATATATTTGTTCACTTGTGTAAATGTCTGTAAATATATATGTATATTTATTCAGTTTTTATATTAATTTCAGTAATATTATTGAAAGATATGCAATTTTTTTGATGAATTATGTACAATACTATTTGTAAAGTAATATTTTCCTTCTATTAGTGGGTGTCTTATAGTTTTGTAGTTTTTTTGTTGTACTTTTTAATTTATTAATTAGGTTTTCATGTCATACGCTCTGCAAAGTATTACACATAAATCCATAAATCATCCTGCTCTTAGTAAATGCACATCCTAACCGGACATGGAAGAGACATTGGTGAACAAAGCCTTTTTTACATGTTTTTGGTGCACAAAAGTGTTCTTGGAGCTTCATATGATTAAAGTTGAACCACTGAAGTCACACGGATTTATTTACAGTGTTTTTTTGGTTCCCTTTGTGTATAAGACATCACATAACCGTCATAACTTTAAGCTTGTGAAGACCTTCAGAGTTCCAGATGGTGTTCTAGAGAAGAAAAAGAGAGATGAATGATAGGTATATTGTAATACGAGATTTTCTTTCTTTTTTGACTGTACTAGGCTATAAAAAAACAAGACTATCGATGTTCTGGTATTTACATCACAAATCATGTGCACATCAACAAATGACCACCCACGTTTAACCTGTTTTAAGCAGCTTCATAAATGACTGTGCCAGTAATATGTTTACCAGTATGTTTATATACAGAGGACTTATGCAAATTACCTGCATGGATTCAAACCAAGGTTGTTATATAGTTTAGCATTTTTAAATTAATTAAAATTAATTTATTAATTCCAATACTATTTTTATTTGTTGTGTATTTCAGTTTAGTTTTCATTCCACCACATTTATTTTCCACCACATAATGAGTTCTTATAAATTCTAAAAAAATTATATTATTAATTTTTTCAAAATATTATTATTTAAATTCATTATATTTTAGTTTATTAATTTTTTTTCAATGACTGTTGATAGTTTCGTTTCATTTTAAATTTATTGGGAGTTAACAAAAATGTTTTTGACCAATAGTTTGTCTTATTATTATTATTATTATTATTATTATTATTATTTTTTTTTTAGTAAAATAATTTTATTTCAAACAATGCATTAAGTTGTTGTTTTCTTGTTTATTTATTTATTTATTTTTGGTTATTTTATGATTTTGTCATTTATTGTTTTAGTATTTCGGATTTACGATTAGAGTGCTTCTATTTTATAATATCCTATTTATACAATTTAATGCTTTAACTTAAAATGCTTTTATTTTAGTCAGTTGCCAAAGCAACTTTTCAGTTTACTTTTCATTTTCATCATATATATTTTTCCATCTATGAATGGAAAGACTTTTTAAAATATTAACAAAACCTTTTTTTTATTGTGTTATTTGTTACTATTATTATTTTTGTTGTTGCTATTGTTATTATTTGTTGATTTAGATTTCAGAAGTGATGTAGAGTATAATATAAGAAGGAACTAAGTAATCTCATAAATAATATTACAAATTATTCATAATAAATATGAGCTTTTTATTGTTAGCGTTATCATGCAGTCAATAGGGAAAATAGAAGAAATTAATAAATTAACATTTCTTCTGCTTCTATTTTAAAAATAAAACTTAAAAAAAATTATTATTAGTTTGAATGGATTATTACTAGATATAATAGCAATATCAGATGATCAGAAATAAAAAAATAAGTGTATGTTAAACTGCAAGGCTTGACCTGTAGTAAAAATGTCCTTCACGCATCATGTTTTTCAGTTGCTGTTTTGCATAGGAACTGCTGTTCTGCCCACTGCTTTACTCTGCTCTGGGATTTGAATGAGTTTTTGCCCATCTGTCTGTCTGTCTGTGTGTGTGGGTGTTGTGAAGGGTCGATGTGGAAAAGTCTTGTATTTAGTTTGTTTTTTGGTAATGTTATGTCTTCACTGTGGTTGTTTGCATCTCTGTCCTGTTATCTGTGCATAAAATGGAAAATGAAGGAAGAGATGGACAGAGTGGTGAGATTTTGCTGGGGAATGTGAAACTGAGGGTGGGGGAAGCCCGTCCGGGTGTGCCAGATGAGATTTGGCTGCCCACGAGTTTGGAACATGGATGTAGAGGTGAGGAGAGATAGAGAGCAACACAGCTGTTCTCCGCTTATTCCCATCAGCAAAATCTACATGTAGCTTAACCGACCACTGGGCGTTCTGCTGTCATCGCTGCGATTATGGGTCCCACTCACTAGAATCAAACGCACAAGAATGTACTTTGTTTATCGAAGTGCACATGTATCTCGAATGGACTAAAAGACATTTTTACTCACTTCCTGCCAAATGTATGTTGGACCAAATGTATATATAGGAAATATATGAGTAAATGATAAATGTAATATTCAGCAAATGTTCAGCAAATGAAAACGAAATGTATTTATCGTTTAGTCCTGAAGGTTTTCTTAATTAAAAAAGTTTGCTGGTTGTTTATTTGATTTATAATTTATTTGCATTATGTGTGGGAATAAAGGTGCTTAAAGTGTTTGTTTACACAAAAATAAACATTTTCTTCTGTCAATAATTGTCATGTTCCAAACACCTAATTAATATTAATTAAGATGTTTTGGGTGAAGTCCAAGAGCTCCCTGGTCCTCCATAGACTACGATGGTCCCAGCATGTCCAAAGTACTTAAAGGCCTTAAACGTCCTTAAAGGAGTTGTGCACCGTGTATTGTTAAGGCTTGGTTGTGTTTATACGATGCAAAGCAATGTGTGCTCATGTTTCATTTGTAGAAAAATCACGTCATTTTTTTCATATTACTTTGATGATATACTGCTACTCTACTAACATAAAAACGACTGTCATATTTCCGCCCTCAAGAGGCTCTGATTGGTCAGCTAACATAATGTGCTGTGATTTGCGGATCGGCTCTATGTCACCAGGAAAAGCGTTATGAGCTTTCAAGCATGCGCTTTTGTGCTGTGTAAACAATCAGTCAGAGTAGCTGTTAGCCGTATCAGTTTGTGCCTGAATCAGACAGAAAATGAAGAGCACACAGTTGAACCTCACAACTGCTCTCTCTCTAAAAAAAAACAAAAAACTTTATCTGAAAGTAATATGTGACAATTAACATTTCTGGGTGAATTAACCCAGTTTATTTATAGTTTATTTATATTTATAAATTTATACTACCCATTTACATTTTTGGTCACTGTATGTAATTTTTACGTAAGGTGGAATGTTTTCAACTATATGATCTAATATTTACGACAAAATATAAGTGAAGTTAAGCTTTTAACCTGTGTCTTTCCTGAGTTTATCACCTATGGCACTAGAAAAGGTTTGTGTCTCTCACCTCTGCAGTGAAGGACAGTTGTAGTCTGCTACCTCTCAGACTCGTGTTCTGCATCCCTATGAATGCCAGCCAGGGCACCTGTGCCAAGCAATTAGAGCACATCTGCAGGTTTTCCCAGACTGTCTTGCAGCTGCACAGAACAGAAAGCAGCACCCAAACACTTCTTTGGCTTATACCCAGAAGTGGGATCACGAGGAAGAACATCTTGTGTGGTTGTAGGAATTCACGGCTCTGTGTGGGGGAGTGCAGTTGGCATATATTTCCTGCAGGTGTCATCTGTTCGGGCAGTTGATGAGCAGGATAATCGAAGGAGAAGACAATAGACAATAAGCCTGAAATACTGGCATGCTGATGTGAAATCTTGAGCTTAGGGTATATAATTTGTTTACTCCAGTGTTGTCCTGACCTTCATTATTGTCTCGCCTTGTCTTTTGAATTTGTGTATAGATTAGAGCTGGGTGATTTGGACAAAATATCTAATTGTGATTTTTATTTATTTATTTATTTATTTATTTATTATTTATTTATTTGAGTCAAGCTTCAGCTCAATATTGTAGCACACACATTAAATGCACTACCTTACAAAAGTCTTGTCGTTGATCCCAGTTGTAAACACTGATAAACTGCAGCGGTGATCCAAGCTGATCCATGATAAATGCGGAGGAGAAAACTTTGCAGACATGCACTCGTGTCTGTATCCAGAAGTATCGCTGTAACCGCCGAGAGGAGAGGAAAAGTCACACCAGCAGGTCAGATGGGCCAGAGAGAGAAAAGGAGTACTTTCATTTTCTTAATGGCAGTGAAATAGGGACTTCTGCTGTTAAGTGTCAGTGAAAGTCCAGCAAACAAACATGCTGTGAAAGTTAAGAGTATAAGTAAAGAGTTTTTAAGTAATTGGAGCATTGTAAATACTTGCTATCGCCTCCCTCACCTTAGTAAGCTACGGAGACATAGCGTAAATTAGATAAATGACGTCAGTACATATTAACCGGTTATGGTCTATTACTGAACAGATACCGAATTGTCCACATCGGCATCGCGGTGCACCGAAGAAACAATTAATTTTGACACCCCTAAAAACATGTATAAAAACTTTTACACTTAAGGTATGTTGCATTTTTCACATTGTTCAGGATAATGTGCTTATGGACTGTCGGTACTTTCAAAAACTATATGCTTGTCATCAAAAAATGCTGCAGTAGTCAACATTTGGTTGGAGTAAAACTATTCCAGAGCACCCATTCTTGTCTTCTACCCACTCCAAATGTTGACTGCTATATACATTCTCACCCCTTTTTAACCAACACTGTTCCTGTGTGGTTTTCCAGCTTGTGCCTGTTCTTGAAGTTTTATTCAGGTAAAGAACACAGCACCATTACAACATTGTTTGTTTCCCCATGTCTGTGAAAACATGCGTGTGGTTTGTGACAGTTTTTATTTTTTTTATAGTTGAAAATTAGCTGAGAACAAGTTAAGAAAAGAATCTGGCTCCATAACTTGAACCGTTAACTGCGGAAGTACACCCATGTGTGCATACACCAGTATCCCAACAGCAAAATCAATTTGAAGTAATTCACCCATGGTAGAACGAATAAGCTGAAAGGTGCCACTATTTTATTGTTAGCTCATCATATTCAATACAGACTGAAAACTCCCATTCACTACTCTTTACTTTTTAAAGGTGATTTCTGTTGCTATTGTTCTGAAGATTCAGAAGTAGACCAGCATTGGTTTGAGTAGTTTAGTTTGAAAGTCTAGCATGGAGTCAATTGTATACATTTTGAAAAAAAAGAAGAAGTAAGTAAAGGCGTAAAGGCTATGGGTAATTGTTGCCATGGGTATCATTTTGTGTTAATTATCTGGGCAGATATCGCTCTCTTCTCGTGTTTTTGTTCACCTTCTGAAGAGGTCACATCCTCTTTCAAGCTGCAGTCAGGTTATCCCTGCTTGTACAGGTGAGGTTTGTGTGTGTAAATTCACCCTTCTCTGTCATCAGGTCTTGTCTAATGCTGCCAATGAGCTCATTTTTTTACATTTTCCCTTCCCAAAGGGCCACTGGCTTTCCACTGAGCCAAGCATTTCTGCCGCCATCCATCCTGTAGCTCTGTTTTCTCGTTCTCTCGGTCCCATTCTTCCTGTCCTTGGCTGATGTGTCTATCTGTAAAGCTTTCATGCCCAGTTCTGGGTCTCTGCCTGGTTAGATTATGGTCACAGTGACCCTGCCTTGGTCGCTAGCAGATGTCTTGATGTCTGCCTGCTCAAAATCAGTGCTCACAATGGCCCCTTCTGTATAAAAAGTATTTCCAGTTGACGACTTTTAAAGTGATTCTCATGAATGATTCACTTGCTTTCTCGAAAGCATCTTTGCTGTAGCTAAAGTGAACACTGTCTTCCGGAAGACTTTTCTGTGTTGTGCTAGTGCAGAATGTCAGTGAATTGGAAAAATGAATGTGTATGAGGTCATTTCAAGCTCTATCTGTGTTAACTGAAGTTTGTTTTGGAGTTTTTTTCCTGTGGTTTGAAACCATCTGCCATTGCTGGATACTTTGCACCAACTGTTGTTTCATGACAGTTGGATGTGCTCTTGACTGGCTGCACAATATATCGTTTTAGCATCCGCAATAGTCACATCACATGATGTGCAATGTGGAGTTATGATTGTAGTTGACCCGGTACAACTTTTCATTTCAGTCATTGTAGTTTAACCACAGTAAAGTGAAAGCTTATCAGTTGCTCCTGTTTAAGGCCGGTTAACATTAGAAGCACAGTTAAAGCATTTGGGCACAAGGACTTATTATGGTTGTAGCTTTAACATGATTAATTGGATTTAATTATTTGCGCAATGAAGACTATACAGTTTATTGTACATCTGACTATTTTATATATGTACCTGTATGCTGTTAGAGTCCTTCATTTGTATATTTGCTCTACTTTAATCTGCTTGTAAT
Source organism: Danio albolineatus (assembly GCA_903798035.1). NCBI lineage: Eukaryota > Metazoa > Chordata > Actinopteri > Cypriniformes > Danionidae > Danio > Danio albolineatus. Next base: position 2,306,958 of record CAIGQQ010039888.1, read on the forward strand.
TTGGGATGTAACAATTAACCAATTTCACCATTAACCACGATTTCATTCGTCACGATTAATTAATCGTGAAGGCTTCTCAACGCTGTTTCTGCATGGAACAAAACTGCTGCAACTAAACAAAGTTATGCTAACTGTGCGCTAGATTGTATACCGAGGCTAATACCCACGCACAATGGATTAACCATGGCTGAGGCTATAAACTAAGGGCCATTCGCATATTGTGTCTTTTGCGCATGCAAGTATGTTATTTCCAATGGAGGCGTCTGGCTTGTGCGCTTTTCAGACGCACCTAGTTTAAAGTGGGCCGCCAGTGCACTGCGAGAGAACTGACCAATCAGCTTCATACTTTGTTTGAAATATACACGTTTATACTCCAATGAGATAAAAAAAAACAATAATATGAAAATACCAAGCAAATTTGTAATACACTTGGTCAAAAGTGCCTTTCAGACAGAGGTTCAGCAGTCTTTGACCACATTTTTTCTCTTTAAAATGGAAATACTTAGCTTATTTGTAGCCTAGATTTTCATTAGACAAATGCTATTTATTTAATCTTATTTGTATTTATTCATTGTTCTGTCATTTGTTTTTGTTTTTTTGTTGTTGTGTAAATTATACTTATGTTTAAATGCCAAAACTTTTTTCACTTATTTTTAAGTCCAAAGAGAAATTGTATGTGTTTATTATTATTTTGTGCTGTATTAATTGGTTACTGAGCCGCAATAAATAATTTTAAAATTAATAATTAATTTAATAATAATAAAATCTAATATTTTTTTTTTATAAATAAATATAAATTAAAATAAAGAATTCTCCAGCCTCTGGTGCCTAGACTGCAACTCTGCATAGTTTCTTTACTTCACTTGATATAGAAATAAAGATGAATTGAATACATAACACTTTAGAATATAAGACGGCTGCCACGGTGGCATAGTGGGTAGCACGATCGCCTCACAGCAAGTAGGTCGTTGGTTCGAGCTGGGTCAGTTGGCTTTTCTGTGTGGAGTTTGCATGTTCTTCCCGTGGTCGTGTGGGTTTCCTCCGGGTGCTCCAGTTTACCCCAAAGATATGTCCAAAGATATGTTGTACAGGTGAATTGGGTAGGCCAAATTGTCTGTAGTGTAGGTGTGTGAATGAGTATGTATGGATGTTTCCCAGAGATAGGTTGCAGCTGGAAGGGTTCATTCCGCTGTGGCGACCCAAGATTAATAAATAGACTAAGCCGAGAAGAAAATGAATGAGTGAATAAAAATATAAGACTGGAAGTCGAAACTGGAAGTGTTTTAACGTTAATAAATGCATAAGAATCGTGAGAACCTTGAAACTGTGATTATTCCTCAGACTATAATCGTACAACCAAAATCTAGAATCGTTGCATCCCTACTTGTAATTTGTTTTATTATATTTTATACAGATGCGCTCACCTAAAAAAAATCATCCCAATCAATCTAAAATTATTCATTATGTTCATTAAGTTAATCTTGTGAAATCTTACAATATAAATAGCAGAAAATCAACATATCACATGTACGTTTTTTTCCAATATTGTGCAGCCCTACTCTTGACATCCACGTACTTTGATTTTTTTTTTTAACTCTCAGGTGAAATATATTTTTTTAATAACTCTGTAAATTTGTATATTCCCAAATTTCATGGAAATTGCAAGCAGAGGCAAGTCAAGTTATGAGCTCTTAGTATGCAGAAGATGTTTGCAGTCTGCCTCAACATCTGTGTGTTCAAACCATCACAATAGTGCAAATGTTCGTAGTTACACGTCCAAGGGTGGATGACTTCTCAAATGTAAGAGCTTGCGCAAAGTACACCCACTCTTAAGTACACATTAAACAATACCTGCCTCTGAGAATGCAAATACAGATATCTGACAGCTGCTTCAGGTTTCTTTGGGCTCTGTAAATGTGCTAAATAGCTAGACAAGCCTTGAATAGATTTAGCATAGGGGTTAACCACGCTGCCATTGTTAACCCTAAACTTTAAATATAAATTCACTGTCAAAATGTTGTATTTTACCCCAAATCCTAGAAATTCACTGACGAAACAACAGCCAATGTAATGGTTGCTTGGATTTTTGATATGGCTGGCTTCCTACCCTGGTTGCCCTACATGAGCTGTCAATCAACAGCCAGAGCAAAACCGCACTCACCACGATTGATAGCAAGCAGCTGGCGAACGCAAACACTCGGCGCGTCTGATTGACGAGGACGCATTTATAAACATTTTGAAACCAGCCACCAGGACTTTGGTCAGCATTAAAAGAAAGGTTACACACTTGGAAAGAGGCTGGTTATGATGGCACCCGATAACAGAATTGTTGGGGGATGGTGGGTTATTTTGAAGGGTGTTCCAGTGCAGTTTCAATGACCCATGACCATTTCCTCTCTGGTCGGGGCTCTTACAATTAGCTGAAGTGTTGCACAGCCTTCGTTCTCTCCTCCGGGTGCCTCAGAATGACTCTCGAGGCTGGTGTTATCCACTGTTTGTTTGCCTATTGTTTAGCTCACAATAGGACAGATCAACGGCTGCAGGCGGCTAACTGATGAAAGCTATTCATGGCTGTAAGTCTCGCTTTAGGGGAGGCTCTCTGGACTAAGAAGTCTGCCGGAACTGTGGAGTGTGGCGCATGTGCGTGTTGGGAGGGGCTTTTAAGTATACATGAATATTCATAGTGGTTTCATCCATTATTTTGTTGTTGTGCTTCCAAGTTTGATCATTTCGCAACACAGAGATTTAGGGTTTTTGTTGAGCATTTTAGCTTTTAAACAAATGTGAATGTTCATAGTGGTTTTACCCATTATTCTGTTGTTGTA
>CAIGQQ010039888.1:2309792-2369618 GCA_903798035.1 Danio albolineatus
ACTTCCAAATTTGACCATTTCTCAACTCATTTTGATCTGAGATTTAGCATTTTGGTTGAGTTTTTAGCTTTTAAGCAAACACGAATGCTCATAGTGGTTTCATCCATTTTTATGTTGTTGTACTTTCAAGTTTGATTATTTGATTGTTTGATTATATATGATAGATTTAAGATTTTTGTTGAATGTTTTAGCGTTTGAGCGAACATGAAAATTCTTAGTGGTTTTACTCATTATTTTGTTGTTGGTCGTCCTTTTTTGATAATTTCTCAACACATTTTGGTCAGAGAATTAAGGTTTTTGTTGAATGTTTTAGCATTTGAGCAAACATAAATTCATCTACCCATTATTTTGTTGTTGTTCTTCCTATTTTGATAATTTCTCAACACATTTTGGTCAGAGATTTAAAGTTTTTGTTGAATGTTTTAGTGTTTGAGCAAACATGAAAATTCATGGTGGTTTTATCCAATTTTTTGTTGCTTTTCTTCCAATTTCTTTATACTCGTGATGAAAGATTTAAGACTTTTGTTGGGTTTTTAGCTTTCAAGCAAATATGAATATTCATAGTGATTTCATCCATTATTTTGTTATTGTAATTCCAATTTTGATTTTAATATATTTTTTTAGCTTTTTTCAGACCAGAAAAAGAACACCCGTGCTGCTCACTGCACATTCCTGGTTTCTGAGGGGATTTTCCCAAATTTTCTGATGTTTATCTTGGAGTCTGTATGTAAAATAACCAGTCGGACCAGTTACTCGAACACCACCGTAAACACAGTCTCTCTCACACAGGAATGAAAACATCTCCCCTCCGGACAGGATTCGGAGTCTCGTCTGTGAACACACCGCTAACCGTCTCATCGAGATGACGAAGTTGGCCTTAATTGCTCTGATTGAAACTAATTTGTGGGCTCTTTGTTGAAGGAGCGTTTGATATGGGGGATGCTTTAATTGCTGATGTGTAAAGAAAGGGGAGTTGCTTATTTGCATACGGTGGAGGATGTTTATTATTCACGTATTCTGTATTTTTTGGGCTTGTGTATAAACAACAGCGATCTCTTGTAACCCTTCTGCTGAGAGCACAATGAGAAATGAATAGCTGCCCGCGGGGATTGAAGGGGAGAGAGGGGGATGAATGAATGAATGAGTGGTTATGGGGTTGATGGCGCTTATGAGAGGAGAAAGGAGAAGCCAGTGACTATTTGTCATCGTCAGTCTCTCGTTAACCCACCGTCAGACACACAAACCTTCCCCCCACTGCCACACGCTTCCAGAGCAGGAGCTGCCCTCGGGATATGAGGCCGAGCCCTTAACACACAACGTCAGTGTTTGTGCGTGTGTGTGTGTGTACACATGTCATTATGTATGCAACGTGCAACAAAATTGATAATGGTTCACCGCAATTAAGAGTTTGTATAATTATTTCATTAATTTGGGTCTAGGTTAGATGCCTGAGACCTCAGCGGGGGTCTGGTGTCACTCCGGCTGCCGTTTGGGGGCTTTCTGTTTAGCTTTTTTTGTTTTCTTTTTTTTCTTTGATACTTCGTTCCCCTTCTGTTTTTTTCTTTCTGTTCTGTAAAAGTAAAAAAAAAGTACATTTGAAAGTCTTTGTATTATAGTTAAATGTTCGCACATATAGTTTAAAATAAAACATTTGACCTTCTATGACAACAGATTGCTTCATTTTTATATTTATATCCCATTTTTTCAGTTTTTATTGACTAATTCATGTTGCAAAAATTTAAGACATGAGGAAAATTTTATTATATTTATAAGAAGTATGTTATATTGGATCTATTCGTAAAAATGATACAGGTAATTACAACAATAATACAATTAAAAATACTAATACTAAAAATTATTAAATCTGGGCGGCACAGTAGGTAGCACAATGTCTTCACAGCAAGAAGGTCGCTGGTTCGAGCCTCGGCTGTTTCAGTTGCTCTGGTTTAAGGGAATTGGGTAGGCTAAATTGGCTCTAGTGTATGTGTGTGAATGAGTGTGTATTGATGGTGAAAGGGCATAAAACATATGCCGGATATGTTGGCGGTTCATTCCACCGTGGCACCCCCTGATGAATAAAGGGACTAAGCCGAAAAGAAATGAATGAATAATTTAATCTGTTTTGTTTGACACTATAAGTATGCTATAAGTTACTTTTTACTTGTTGTTATTGGAAGATTGGAATAATATTTAATATAATAAATTTATTGTAAAAAAATTACTTCAATACTGTTATTTTTTATAATATAATATATTTTTTACAACCTTTATGGTATTTTTTTAATCTTTACAATATTTTTATTGTTTATTATTTAGAAAATATTTTATCTTTTTTTTAAAAATTATTTAATATATATTTTATATACTGTATTTTCTGTTATTCATATTCAAATTATGACTTTCCTGTTTTTCTTGACCTTATTTTAAAAAGACACATTTTACCGCATTACTTCATTTTGTTCATTGGGAAGGTATTATTGATTATATTCATTCATTCATTCATTCATTTTCTTTTCAGCTTAGTCCATTTATTAATCTGGCATTTATTAAACGCATGCCCTTCCAGCTGCAGCCCATTACTGAGAAACATCCACACATACACTATGAACAATTTAGCTTACCAAATTCACCTGTACCACATGTCTTTGGACTTGTGGGGGAAACCGGAGCACCCTGAGTAAACCCGCGTGAACACGGGGAGAACATGCAAACTCCATACAGCAATGCCAACTGACCCAGCCGAGGCTCGAACGAGCGACCTTCTTATTGATTATATTATTGATTTCAAGTAATAATCTTTAGTTCCATGATTAAGCGATTAATCAACAACTAGCCAATTTTTCTAAAAAGATATTCTAAAAATATTTTTTAGGGCAACATATTGTTGAATTATATCTTTTCTTTATTTCTCCTTTCCTTTTTGTCATGGTTTCATGTCCATGCAATGTTCATGTTGAGTACGTGAACAATGCCTGGATGACCTACCTACATCTGCTGAGGTGCTGAAGTGTGGGACCACACAAGTCTCACATTCCCCCATCTGTCTTGTCCTGACTGACTGAGGGGTGAAGCCATCTCTGAATTGAAGACGGAGGCGTTTTTTTTGACTCTGTCATCTGAGGATGTGTCGGCTTGCCATTGTTGCAAGTCTTGGAAAATCCCATTCTATATACCCTCACCCTTCACCTCTTCACCTCATTCAGGAAAAACACAGGCACGGATAATGTTGCTCTTACAAACAATCTATTCCTGCAGTCTCTGGGATTGTGATCGTTCCTGACAGCAGTGCGTCTGTTCTCGATGATTAATGCCGTGACTCCTCCGCTTTGTTTTGGGCCCTGCAGGCATTGTTGTTTTCAGGATGCTGATTGGATGAAGCAAAAAACGGCAGATTTTATACTGCATGTTTTGGTGTATTTACAGGTGAAGTCAGAATTATTAGTCCTCCTGTGAATTTTTTTCTTTTCCAAATAATTCCCAAATGATGTTTAACAGGGCAGGAATTTTCATATTTTTTCTTCTGGAGAAAGTCTTATTTGTTTTGTTTTGTCTAGAATAAAAGCATACATGTAAAACCATTTTAAGGTCAATATTATTAGCCCCCTTGAGCAATATTTATTTAACCCTAACAAACCGTCGTTATATAATGAACTGCCTAATTAACCTAGTTAAGCCTTTAAAAGGCACTTTGAAAAATTAGTTGAAAAATATCTAGTAAAATATTATGTTCTGTCATCATGGCAAAGATAAAAGAAATCAGTTATTAGAAATAACCATAGACTGTAAAAGATGTGGACGTAGTATCCGTGATGTCTCCTATAGGTTTCTGAAGAGCGCAAAAGAAGCTACAAGTGGGCGTGGCCAACTGGCACCATTTTATTCGCGCGTCACTGCTCCAACCAAGGGTAACATAAGGGCAAAAAGGCGGAGTGTGAGCAGAGCTACAGACGTCTGCTAGCATTTTGCTTAGATGGGCTTTGTTTTTGGGAGAAACGCTTTACACTTCATTACCTGCGACTCGTTTGTGTTTCGACCACATGTGCTTGGTTGTATACTAAATCAATAAAGTGTTTAGCCTTTCAAAAATACTGTTGTAATACATTGAGCCACTACACATGGTTCTTATGATGTTTTTCTACAGAAGGAAAACACAAATTACTTCCAAACACTTCAGATATAAGGCCCGTGCACACCGAGACGTTTTTTGCTCGCGTTTTCGGTCGGCGTTTGACGCCTCGAGACTAAATAAAGGGCGCCAATTTGACTGTGCACACCAACGCGCAAAACGGCAGGCGTAAAAGCGTCATTTTAAAAGAAACGCCTCATGCTCGTTTTTTTGTTTTGACGCCCCGCGTCAAAACCTTCTCCACCAATCAGATTCCCACTGTTGCTCACGTGTACGGAGCTGCTGAAGTTACAGTAAACACCCCTTGGAGGCGCTCAAGCGCACATTGAAGAAGATGCCCAGAGGAGATATGAACGTGGAGCTGCTTACTGCACTGGTGAACAATAATCATCTCTTCATCGCTAGAGCTGCTACTTGAACCATTCATGCTTTGCCGATCGCAACAACAAGCGTGTAAACTTCCTCTTTTCTTCTTCTGTGTAACAAGCGGGTGTCAGAAGCTTGGCGCCACCGTGTGCGCCATCTAACGTCAAGGAGTGATTTTGCATAATCTTCTGCTCGCCGCCAGAGAAAATCGCTTGGGCTTGAATGCTGAAAAACGTCTCGAAAAACGCCGACGATAAACGCAAACGAAAAGCGTCCCGGTGTGTACGAGCCTATAGTCTGTGTTAGTAAATGCGTGGCTGTTTATGAAATCCAGGCAGAACACTGTATGACAACGTTTTAGATGACTGTTCTAGAGCCCACAGCTAATCAGTCTGACCGATTCTGAAGTGCATTACAGGTCTAAAGAAAATAATAAATGATAAATTATCTTAAATTAAACAAATACACTCACCTGGGAAATGGTAGCCATGTGAATGGTTTGTGAGCACAATTAAGTGCACAACATGTCATATTATCTAAATAAATTGTAAGAAATAATTCCAATAAGCAATTGACTGTGTTAAACCACATGAAACAAAACAAAAATATGATGTATATGAAAAGTTCAGTGCCTAATCAGCTGGAATCAGCTGAGGTGAATTGACATGACCGTTGAGACCTAGCTGTCACTCAAGTGGCCACGCCCCTTAATTATGCAGATTTAATATAACTTAATATAAACTAAACGGATGAGTTTTAATAAAAATTCACTCCCTCATAGTTGTCATGAAGCGTAATATTAGCTATATGTACCAAAATCACTCTTTGTAGCAGGCTGTAACACCTTTTCTTCTGCTGTAAAGTTGGCCATTTTAACATTGGGCTCATTAGAAAGTGCTCTATTATGGAGCCAGGACTAGCGGAATTTCAATGAATTGCAGTTTCAGTTACATCCATATTAGCTTCACGAGGGAGAGTGGGAGGTTGCCGCTTGGAAATGACTTATTAAAGCTATTAGGTTTTAAAATGTGATGGAAAAAAATCTTCTCTTCGTTAAACAGAAATTGTGGGGAAAATATACACGTGGGCAAATTATTCAGGAGGGCTAATAATTCTGACTTCAACTGTACTTAATGCACAACTTTAAGTTTTTCATCTCCTTTATTAGTTTTCTGCGCAGCTCTTAGTAGCTTTCATCTTTCCATTAGACACCGCAGGCTGGCACAGAAATGGCGCCTTGGCATCTTGGCCCGGTTACAGACCTCTCAAATTCCTGCCATTACTGTGGTTTGTATTAATGCTTTCATCCATGAGTGATGACACAGTGGAAGCCATAATAGCGGATTAAGCAGTTTAGGAAGTAGTTATATATTGATGGGACAGGTGCTTATGGTGTTTTGTAAGCATCTTGCGTGATTAAGGCAAATTGTAGCTAATGATTATGCCCCTTTATATTATAGTTGATTCATTTTATGTAAATTACATTTCTTTTTTTTATGTTGGCACCTTGATGATCCCGTCCTGTTATATTAAGACTGCTGGTTAATGTCTGAGAAAGATGCGGTGTTGTCTTAAAAGAAAGAAAAAAAATATATATAAAAATATATATATTTTTGCTTGATGAATGGTTGTAGTATGGTTTATTGGGCAAGTTTCCTGCATTCAGTGGACCTGTCTGGGTTCATTATGATGCTCAACTGCTGTAGAATACAAGAATAACACAGGAGGACAACACGTACATGACTATTTAAATCATTGGGGTCTGTATTTCTTTTTTAAATTGTGTAAATGGTATTGCTATTGACAATGTAAGTTTTTATTTGTGTTGATTTTTAGCATTTATTACTCCAGTGTCACATTATCCATCATAATTAGGGCCACAATGTGATCATTCACAATAGCCACATTGCAAGATGCAGTATGTCTGGATTATAATTGATAAATTTTTCATGTATTTCTGAGAACTGGGAGCGTATGAAGATTTTACAAACATTCAGGCATAAGAATGTGTACCATTTGTAACTTCAATAACGATTCATTTTAGTGAATTATTTATACAGCAAAGATTATGAAGTATTATTTTACATTTGATTATTCAATTACTATAGTGGAATACAGTTAGAGCTCTCAGAAAACAAGAAACTAGTGTTTATTTCATTTGTATATGTGTCTACTGTATTTATCTGTGCTTGTAGATTGTTCTTTATAATTTATGCAGATGAACTCATCTACAGAATCATCCCAATCAGTCTAAAATTATAAATTATTTCCAAATAGAAATATTCATGTCATCTGGTAAAATTATATTAATTCGATGCCACCCTTGGAAGGAAGCCACTTTTATCTGTAATCTTGACCTTTCGGTCATGAATATAGGCTCATGAATATAGGTGAGAGTAGGAACGTAGATTGACCGGTAAATCGAGAGCTTTGCCTTTCGGCTTAGCTCCTTGTTTACCACAATAGACCGGTATATCGACTGCATTACTGCTGCCGCTGCACCGATTCGCCTGTCAATCTCACGTTCCATCCTTCCCTTCCCCTATTTTTTATTTGTACCAATTAATATTGTTACATTACTTTCAGGAACTATTGAAACAAACATTAAAAAGGAGCTACTGTAGGTCAGGCCAATCAATTAAAAATGATTTTCATGCACATATTGTCAGTTAAGTCGGATCTAGGGTTGTAATACAATGACACACTAGCCAAAATTGCGTTTAAAATCAAAATAAATTTAATTGGACAATAATGAAATCAAGACACTCTTTCTGTGATAATGACAGCTGTTGTAATAAATGTGATAAGTGGAAAAAAAAACATATTCATTAATAACATGTTTTTACTCATTCTTTAAAAATAAATCATTTGAAACAAATACTGTCAGATGATTCCATATTTTTGTGATTTATTAGTCACGCTGAATCAATGAAAGTTGTTAAATCTGTTTATTTCGTTTGAGAGCGTACTCTTGCCTTCGGAGGAGATTTACTACTGATCACACAACCGTGCTTTCCTGACAAGATGTGCATGACAATCGCAGCTATGATCAATCACATTTCAGTCAATTTTTAATGAATCATCCAGAGCTACTAAAAACAGTATTTTATTAGAATTTTCATGACATTCAATTCTTACTGAAATTAAGTTTAATTTTTTTTTTTTTTTTTTACTTCAAACCTTGCTTAGGATAGAAGGATCTGCTAATGAATACCTGTGAACTTTAAAGCCACTGAAGGAGAGCCATACCTTCCCCCAGTAGACTTGTAATCTTTTTGATTATATTTCAGTCAACGAATCAGCCCAAAATAGACCTAAATCTTAAAGCAATGGGCAGTTTGAGCAACAAAGTGTTTGATAGCTCTTGTGGGTGGTCAAATTTAAAGGCTCCAAGACAATGACACCCCTGTGGAAACAGCACACTGCTCAACTGAATCGCTATTTTGTGAACCCCAGCGGTGCATCTGACTTGCGGTTGTCTTGTTTTAAGCAGCACCACACGATGGCTTGTCAAGAGGCTGCCAAGTGTCTTTACTGTCTTTTTTGTTTGTTTGTTTGTTTACGCGTCTCGTTTTTTTTTTCCTGACATTGTGGTTGTGCATATGCACACATTTCTGCATACGTAGTTGTGAGCTCCACAAGTGTTGGGCCTGATTATGGGCATTTAACCTTTCAAAACACTGTGTCTCATTACTTTTCACGTTTTCTTTGTTTTGTCCAGGAAACCCTTTTGATCTGTTGTGTTAAATAGCACTCCGTTTGACGACTTAATTGCAGAGGGAATCGCAGCATGCAGCTTGTGGTTTAATCCTGCTGTAGGGAATGTTATTTCCAGAGCGTTGTAGTTACGAGGACATTCCAGTTGCGTTTACAGGGCTGACCGGATTGTTTTGTCTTGTGCATCTTTGCTTGCGCACGCTCCCATTGTCATTAAATAGCTGCTTCATTTTTTTTTATTCCATTGTTGTGCTTTCAGTCATAACAATAGGGGGTGGAGAAGCGGTTTGCGTGTGCCTCGTTTATCAAGCGCTCATCAGATCTTCTGTGTTATGTGTGAGCTGCAATGATATCTTAACTGCAACTATGATAACAGTGTTTCCTGCAAAGTAATGATGTGTTTAGCGTGGGTGGCTTTTTCCATCAGACGAATTCTTTAGCTAAAGGGCCTTATTGAAGCGCTGTATGTATGGACGTGCTGTGTTTTGACATTGGACTACAGCATATTTGTTTGAATCATTGTGTTTTTAAGAATTTAGATGTTTAAAATTTTGAAATGACATTACAATAAATTTTTTTTAATCATGACTGCATTTGCTTGACTTCTGTGGGTTTAGTTTTGCTTGTCTTTTAACGGTAGTTGTGTGTGGGTTTTATTTTGGACGTGGTGTGAGACTGGGATATCTCAGTGGATTTGTTGTAAAAAAAACATCAATGAGTAAATTTCCATGTCTGGCTCCAGTTGTTTGGCTGGTTTGTTAACAGAAATGTAAATGTGATCTTCAAAAGCGATATGGTGTGTAATATTTGACGTATTGACATTGTATTTGACATCTCAAGATTTTTTAATCTTGATAATTGATGAAGCTTTGATCAAGGTATGCAGTGTTATCCTGATATTGTGTTGCATTACAAAACAAGTTGAAAGATCACATTTTTAGTATGTGATGTCATGTTTAACTTATCTTTTAAATGAAAAGATTGTATAGAAATTAATTTCAAAAACAACATTGACGTTTAAAGGAATAATACACTGCAAAATGAAAACTCATTTGCTTACCCTCATGTCAAAATCACTGACACACTCACTCCAACAAAACGATTTTAATGTTCCACAGAAGATAATAGGTGGCCAAATTAGATTTCTTTTTTGATGAGTTTACTTTAAAGGGTACCTATTTCATCTTTTGTGTCTCCAGAATGTGTCTGTAAAGTTTCAGCTCAAAAAACCCATCATATTATTTATTATACCTTTCTAAATCTGGGAAATTCACGCTGTTAGGACATTGTAGCTGTTTTTGTTGCCTGTGCCTTTAATGCAAATGAGCTGGTTCTCCGTGTCAGAGCCATAGAGATCTCTATGTATTGCTCTGATGCCTTTAGTCTTCACCTAAGGGTGCTTTCACACTTGGTTCAATTGCCTGGACCGTACCCAAGTTCGATTGTCCCCCCTTGCCACCTTCTTGGTTGGTTTGTGTTCACACTGTGTTTTTTCCTTCTGAACCCCGGTAATTTTGCGTCATCAAGCCAATGTTTTGTGTACGTCTGTTGCCAGGCGACGGACACGCAAGCAAAGCGCCAAAATGGAAAGACGTCCGCACATACCGGTCATTTCGCTTTTACTGATCCTTTTAGTTTTGGACATACAGAAAGCGACTCGCGTCTTTCTGCCGCAAACATATTATATACGTTCAGAAAATCACGTGATGTCCAAGCTGTTTTTGGAGGAGACAAGCAGACATTATCACTGTGTTTGCTCTGGCTCAGTCCCGCTTGTCAGCAAGGCACAGTACGTGATACTCAGACACACACACACACACACACACACACACACACACACACACACACGAATGAACATTATGAAAACTATAGTTTGCTGTACTGTTGACAGTTCACTTCCGGCTTTTGGTACGATTGCATTCATACTACAAGTGAACCGTACCAGAGTTCACATGAACCGTACCCCAGACCTCCTCTTTCAGGTGGACTCGGGTACGGTTCACGGGTGCGCACCAGAGTTCAGAAGACGTGTTCACACTAGCTAAATGTACCGTACTATGACGTCAAACGAACCCGGACCAAAAGGGCTTGTGTGAAAGCACCCTAAATAAACAGCACAGTGATGGACAAGAATGAAGCAGATCTCGCTTACTACAGTTGGAACTTTCTCAGCGGTTATTTAATATATTTGTTATGGAGGTAATTCAAGCTTTCTGCAATGATGAGTCACACACAATGTCGTTATAAAGTTCTTGTGCACACACACACACATTTTTAGCTTTGCACTATTTTTGCACAGAAAATGTGACAGGGTGCATGTTAATATACACTGCTGTGTGGACGTTCGTTATGTTAATGTACAAAATAAACCTGATTTAAGTGCTTAAACCAGAATTGATGCAGCATCTTTTAGAATTGTACGGACACTGCGGCTGTGGTGATGAATTACAGTGATTTTTACGGTCTTTATTACAAACGTTTTTAAAAACGTTTTAAACTTGTAAAACTCATTCTTGAGGTAAAGATGATCAGAGAGAGCTGAGATCTTTTTAATCCCAGTCGCACATCCTATCTTGTGGATATGATTATATGTGTTAATACAGAGATATGTTAATACTCGTCTGTCAATTAATGCAGTGGGCGGGGAAACCGCACTCCTACTGTACGTCACATTACGGTGGGCCTCAGCATTGCAGGGATTTGGATCCTATTTTAACATCAAGTAATGAAAAAAAGGGACTTCTTGTGTTTCTATCACTCCAATATGACTGTGGACATACTATGCACAGAGGTTTGTCCAAAAAGCTTACAAAAGTTGAGTTTCATCATAGTTGCCCTTTAAAGAATCAATATGAACATATTATACAGGCATTCATACACACATCAGTGTGTACACAAAAATCAAAAAGGAATGAAAAGCAATTAAACGAAACCTTATAATGTTGAAGGAAATGATTGCTTGATGTGAGCCATTAATGCTTGCTTACATAATCCACATTCTCCTGCTTCTACTTGCTGTTCTGAGTGTACTTCCCAGGATGAAGTTTTTTCTTCAACCGAGTATAGTTGTGCTGCCATTGGCTATGTTTGATGAGCTCCAGGAGGCTGGATTAAAGAACGTTATTAATATAGATTACTTTTGTACTTTAGATGTCTTTAGAAACCTTTTGAAGCTTAAATATTTTTTTGTTTAAGTGATTTGCAATGGAAAGACAGAAATCTCTCTCTTTTTTTAAAGTGTTCCCAAGAACAAAAATGAGTTTATTTAAAACAGCAGAAGGAAGCAGTTTTTTTTTTTGGGTGGACTAACCTATTCTAAATTTTAACGTTGACAATTTTGACAAAATTGAAGTTCACAAAGAGTACAAAAACCAAGGCTCTGTTGATTTAAAAAAATAAATAAATAAATGCAGTCATGTGAGTTTTGAGGTGAGAATACTTCTAGTAAGTCCAGGTTGGCTAAAATTTTCAGATAACAGTTAAGATGGATTGCTAGAAAACTGTTGGGTTACTGCAAAGCTGCTCAACCTCAATAGGTCAGCTCAGACCTTAACTTTGCTAAAATCTTTATAGGCTGCAGAACTGACTTTGACTGAACTGACTGCCCAGTTTGATAATATTGATTTATACAATATGGGTCTCTTTTGTGTAGTGAATTTAGCATCACACATTCTTTGCTGCTTCTGGTAACATTTCCAAGTCTCATTAGCAAAAACACTCTTGGCATAATAAATCAAGATTACAGAGAGCTGTGGGACGCTGTGGAGATCACTGTCAACAACTCATGCAGAAGTGGAGCCAGTTAATATTTGCATTTAGCATTTGGAATTCAGATAAGCTGAAAATGATTTCCTTGTGTGTTGTGGCTTGTTTGTTCTTAGCTGTTTGGTCTTGAATTAGGTGCTTTGTTTGTTTGTGTGTGTGTGCGTCTTTGTACTTTTCTTTTAGAACCCTGGATCCTGTGATGTCTGTCTTTCTTGACAGCGCTGACTCAAAGGTGGCCACGGTATAATAATAGCAGCAGCAAGGGAAAGAAAAAAGCGGAAGGAGAACTGCAGAAACTGTGCCAGCGGCGCAGGCTGTTGGAGACGGAATTATGGCAATACAGCTACTTTTCCTCTCTTTTTCCTCTCACAGTGGTGCTGCCATGTTTTCAGCGAACCACATCACAGACGCAAAGGGAGCACAGGCTATATGGAGAATGTAAACACTGCGCAGGAAGTGGTAAAACGCAGTATATTTACATCGCTCCTCTGATGCATCCCTTTGTTTAAACCCACATTTCTGCACAAGTTACTTTTATTACAAAGCAACTAAAGCATTATTGCAGATGTTCATTGGAAAAGTCTGCAATGAGTTTGACACAACAATGGTGCATAATTCATGTCCATAAACTTTGAATTGAGTTCTTGTGGCAGTTTTCAGAACGTTTTCGGTCAAACGTAATCAGTCATGTGATTACAGATCTGATTCATTTGAATGGTGAAATATCAGGGTGTCCGCGGGGTCTTAAAAAGTATTAAAAGTTTATAAATCAATTATTAATTAAGACCCTATGTATTAAAAAGTCTTAATCGTGTTGTTACGTGGTCTTAAATTTTGTCCAAAGTGTTTATTTATTTTCCTTCTAATATAAAAAATACCTGCTCGATCCATGCAATTGGTTCAGGCCGGGGCACTTCTGGCCAAGCTCCTCCGTCCTGGTAATGTCAGGTAATTTGCGACAAACGCTTTAAGGAGATGTGACGCTCTCCACATGTAGTGGGATCAGACGGCAAAATGGGATGATAGAAGTTTGTGAACTCCTGGTCAGAGAAAGACGAGTTTTAACAGTGGCTGAAGCCTTTCGCTCAAAAAATGTAATTTATTTTTTCAAGCTGTTTCTTCAGAGCTTATCTGAGTTCTGTTGCATGGTTGTGCCCCATTGGTTGTGCCCCCCAAACGTTTGATAGTGATTAGTGGCGATGAGGTCTTAAAATATTCTGAGAAGGTGTTTAAAAAGTCTTAAAAAGATATTGAAATTACCTTTAGGATTCCTTCATATACTCTGAATATGCAAATCTCTAAAGGCTCTCATTGTATTAACATATTCTAAATCTGCAGTAAAATCTGACGTGTAGTTTCATAAATATTATTTTTTTTCTTGATAATCTTGTAAAGCCGGTTGGGGCAGGTCCCGGTTGGGCCAGTTGGCATTTCTGTGTGGAGTTTGCATGTTCTCCCTGTGGTTGTGTGGGTTTCCTCCGGGTGCTCCGGTTTCCCCCACAGTCCAAAGACATGTGGTACAGGTGAATTGGGTAAGCTAAATTGTCCATAGTGTATGTGTGTGAATGAGAATGTATGAATGTGTTTCCCAGAGATGGGTTGTGGCTGGAAGGGCATCCGCTGCGTAAAACAAATGCCGGATAAGTTGGCGGTTCATTCCGCTGTGGCGACCCCGGATTAATAAAGGGACTAAGCCGAAAAGAAAATGAATGAATGAATGAATCTTGTAAAGCCAAATGTTCATTGGTAAATGCTGATTGGTGATAGCTTGTCCACCTCACCACAGGACTATCCCAAACTGATTGTGCCTCACACATGTGAGGGGTCTTGACAAACCACCTGTAGAAAACACACATTTTCATTGAGTCTTTAACACTTGCACCAGTTTTGGTCATTTGCACCAGACACGTTTTTACAATCAGCATACACAATCACAAAAACACTCCCCCTTAAGGCTGATTTATACTTCTGCGTCAAGTGTGCACGTTTGCTCCAGCGCAGCATTTGCTCCGGCTTGCTCTGGATGCCGACACTGATGTGCACCTCTCCAAAAATTTAACTACACATCACAAGGACGTGCAGCGCAAGCTTTATGATTGGTCAGCTTGGTAGCTCTGACTAGGGTGAGCAGGGCCGAGTTCAACACAAACCTGTTGGAGCGACTGCTTAAAAGTGTCGTGTCATCTGAAGTAGCTGTAGATGGAGACTGTTTTATAATAATAATACATTTTATTTAAAGCGCCTTTCAAGAAACCCAAGGTCACTGTACAACATCGTATAAACAATTTAAAAAAATTGTATAAAGAGTGTAGTCAGCAGTTATAAAGAGTAAGTTATTTTGAACAGAGAGGTGAATGGAGGAGGAGGATCTAAAGCAGGGGTGTCCACACTCGGTCCTGGAGGGCCAGTGTCCAGGAGAGTTTAGTTCCAACCCCAATCATACACACCTGAACCAGCTAATCAAGCTCTTGCTAAATATACTAGAAACTTCCTGGCAGGTGTGTTGAAGCAGGTTGGAGCTAAACTCAGCAGGACAACGGCCCTCCAGGACCGAGTTTGGACACCCCTGATCTAAAGGGTGCGGGAATGAGTGGTTATATGGAGAAGATCAGACAAGTAAGGAGGTGCAAGGTTATGGATGGCCTTGAATGTATGCAGGAGGATTTTATATTTGACCCTGGATATGATTGGAAGCCAGTGCAGATCTTATAAAATGAGTGTGATATGGTGAAAAGGAGTTTTGGTGATGATGCGTGCAGCTGAGTTCTTGACCAGTTGTAGCTTGTGGAGGGATTTCTGTGGGAGACCATAAAAAAGAGAATTGCAGTAATCAACGTGTGAAGTGACAAGGCTGTGTACGAGGATAGAGGTGCAGTGAGCGGTGAGAGAAGAGCGGATATAGCGGTTTATATTACGGAGATGAAAATATGCAGACTTGGTTATATTATTAATATGAGACTATGAGATGACACCCAGACTCTTAACCTGAGGAGAGGGGGACACTGAAGTGCCATCTATAGTAAGGGAGATGGAGTCAGATTTAGAAAGTGTAGATTTGGTGCCAACAAGAAGTTTTGTTTTGTGTTTACCTGTGTTTAACCTTATTTTATGTTTACCTTATAATTGTTGTTGCAGGTCCGCTGGTTCCCGTCTCTGAATGAGCGAGTTTTAGCTACTTGTACATTAAGGTAGCATTCAGAAAAACACACATGAAGAAACTTGACACAGAGGAACATAAAAACCTCATTGCCAGCTAGCATTTCAGAAGTGTTATTGCAGAGCAACACAACCAGCATGCAGAAGTATAAATGCATGTCTACGCACAAGGCAGGCGCCATGGGTCATGCCGATAACTCGACGCAGAAGTGTAAACCAGCCTTTACTCTACACTGTAAAAAATGCTGGGTTCCGCACAATACTTTCATAATATCCCAACATAAATGGATTAAGTTGACTTAATTGGTTTTACCAATTTAAGTGGATTGAACATAAAACAATTAAGTTATCCTAATAAAACACAAGAATTGTGGTAATTCAGCTTATTTTAAATAAGTAGTTTGCACAAGCAGCAAAAATCTTTTTATTCAGTGTAGCACAATGTTTTCTAAGCACTATCACTTTTTCTTTGTATTATTAGCACTTGTGTGTATTGCCTCTTCTTGTTGAATCGCTGAATGCC
Organism: Danio albolineatus; assembly: GCA_903798035.1. Classification (NCBI taxonomy): domain Eukaryota; kingdom Metazoa; phylum Chordata; class Actinopteri; order Cypriniformes; family Danionidae; genus Danio; species Danio albolineatus. The sequence goes on from CAIGQQ010039888.1 coordinate 2,325,446, forward strand.
TCATCAATTGTAAGTTGGTTTGGACAAAAGCATCTGCTAAATGACTAAATGTAAACAGTTCTGGGCGCTACGGTGGCGTAGTGAGTAGCACGTTCGCCTCACAGCAAGAAGGTCGCTAATTCGAGTTTGCATGTTCTCCCCGTGGTTGCGTGGGTTTCCTCCGGGTGCTCCAGTTTCCCCCACAGTCCAAAGACATGTGGTATAGGTGAATTGGGTAAGGCTAAATTGTCCATAGTGAATTAGTGTGTATGGATGTTTCCCAGAGATGGGTTGCTGCTGGAACTGCATCTGCTGCATAAAACAAATGATAGATAAGTTGGCGGTTCATTACGCTGTGGCTATAAAATAAAGGGACTAAGCCGAAAAGAAAATGAATGAATGAATGAATGAATGAATAAATAAACAGTTCTTTATTTCGGATAGAGAAAGTAAGGTTGTTTCAGTTTTTGCCCTTCATTGTAATTCCAGGGTTCTGTCTCTGCTATATAGTCTGTGCAGTCTTCAGATTTTCTATAGGCTTACAGCAGTATGTTGCTCTGACCCACCAATAGAAATAGAATATGTGGCTATAATAACCTACTATCACAAGCAATTGAGTGGCTTTCATGCCATGTAACCACATCAGATCCTTGTTGGTTTCAGTAGCTATGCATCTTGTTTACTGTGGCTGTGCATGAGAATGATCAACTTTTGAGCATTAAATGGATGTTGTGTCCCACGATTGTTATTTCTTTGGTCGTTTCTAAACTCATTTGAGCCTTATTAAAGTGTCATAAAGATACACGACAGAATTTAACCATTTTCTTTGTAACTGGTTAACTGGGTTGTTTGAGTTGCCCACCATAGACTATGTTTGCATAGTAATTTTTAGATGATCAGGTGACAAACTGTCACTCTGGTCAGGGGGAGGATTTTCCAAAACTGGAAACAACAACCATAGTTTTTGCCTCATTATGTCAGTGTGCACACTGTTTTCTCTGATCGGCTAACACCTGGGTTCACACCAAACATGAAGATGTGAATGAGGCAAATTTTGCACATTCATGGCAAACTTTTCCCGTATTCTGCATTGTTCATTTGCAGGACGCCTCTAATTAGCCTCTTTTCTTATGTTTGCATTGACGTGAATGCAATTTACTCACAAAATAAACTTTATTCCCTGTTTGGTGTGCACACCGTTCAAAAATGTCATTATCGCCACCTGTTGGTTCGTTTTTGCGTTTTCACTTGGACAGAGATTAGACCTGTCACAATAATCAAAATTTGGAATTATCGCACACATGGGTATGACCTCAATCATTTTTGGTGATGCAATATATATCGCCCATACATAAAGACCAATTCTAGCAATATTTTAGATGATTGTACAATGTCTCTATCTCTATTGGAGGTGTCAGTATCAGTACTGTTAAAAAACACTATAGTATTTACTATAATATACTGTAGTATATTTTTCATGTGGGTGCTTACAGCTGAATATATCTGGTAGCAGATATCACAGCCTCTGTTACTTTTTACCATGCACTTTTTTGTTAACATTTACTATTATTTATTTAGGATATGTGTTGTCATTTTCCCAGAGATGGGTTGTGGCTGGAAGGGCATCCGCTGCGTAAAACAAATGCTGGATAAGTTGGCGGTTCATTCCGCTGTGGCGACCCCGGATTAATAAAGGGACTAAGCCGAAAGGAAAATGAATGAATGAATGTGTTGTCATATTCTGATTCCAATGTCTAATTATTACATTTTTAAAGTGACTTTAATTAAATGAAATGTTCTTAAGAACAAAATATTATGTGGACTTTGGAAAAGTGTGCTTGTGATGATTATATTATATTGTCATTCTGGCATTAAATAATGAGTGGCATAAAATGGTCTTAAAGTGACAATAATACAGTTTATCGCAATAAACTTTGATGCAATATATCGTACTAAAAATAAATATCAAGACAGGCCTAACAGAGATTTTTTTATTTACTTGTTTATTTAATTTTTAATTAAAGTGTGGATTGCTAAAAATACCTGTGTACGTGGCCTAACTAATATTAGATGCATATTAGGTCCACAAAACAGCCTTCAATACATTGTTGCACACTCTATATTATTATTTGTTCGAATCTTTTTTTTTTTTTTATTGAACATAAATGGGGCACCACGGTGGCATAGTGGGTAGCACGATCACCTCACAGCAAGAAGGTCACTGGTTCGAGCCTCGGCTGAGCCAGTTGGCATTTCGGTGTGGAGTTTGCATGTTCTCCCTGTGGTCGCGTGGGTTTCTTCCGGGTGCTCCGGTTTCCCCCTCAAGTCCAAAGACGTGGTTTAGGTGATTTGGGTAGGCTAAATTGTCCGTAGTTTATGTGTGTGAATGAGTGTGTATGGATGTTTCCCAGTGATGGGTTGCAGCTGGAAGGGCATGTGTAAAACATATGCTGGATAAGTTGGCGGTTCAGTCCGCTCTAGCGCCCCCACATTAAAAAAGGGACTAAGCTGAAAAGAAAATGAATGAATGAACAGAAATGTGCGCAATGCATGAATTGTGGTTTTACGCAGAATTATGTGAGGGAAGCACTATGTGTGCATGTCCCTCTTAGTCCCACCATGCATGTTTGGCACAGGTACAAACACACCTTGTTTGGCTGTTTTGGGAATATTGTATTACAGGCCGAAGCCTGTGAGAGAACAGACCGTGTTTCTGACAGCCAGGACACAAAACACATGTTCGACTGGGCTTCACTGGATAAACTGTCTACCATCACATGGAAATAACCCTCCTGCTTATTCCATCACTAACAGACTCTCTCTTTTCTTTTCCAACCCGTTTCCTGTCTCTCTTCCTCTGTGTCATTTTGATGAAGAGCAGACACATTCTGTTAAACACTTTTATCTCCTGCTGTCTTAGCGGAGGTGACACCCAGAAACAGCGTGAGGATAATAGACTTTCCATTGTCACAGTATGTGTTGATATATTTAAAGAAGGCCGCTTGCTTGTTCACCTTATGTAGCTTGTAAAATCTAGGACACAGACTCAGCTTTTCTCCTGCTTTCTCAGCACATGATGTGCATATGTGCTGCAGGTTTATGTTCATTAAGAAGTCTTACTGAGTCAGGAAACCTGTGCATTGTGGGATACCATATGGCTAGTAGCGAGGACGTTAAATATAGATTGTTTTAGACAATCTTTTGTGTTTGATAAGCAATGACAGAACTGAATATCATTATTTATTCTCCTTCAAATAGTTTAGAACACAAATTAATAATTGTTTCTCATTATTCTTGTCTGCACCAACCAAATGTTTAGATCTTCAAGATGCTCAGGAAGACAAAAGCAATCCATTCATCCAGTCAGTTAATTTAATCCTAGTTTTCTGAAGAAATGGTTTTGTGAGAGAATTGCATTTATTTTGGGATTATATTTACATCGATCAGTGCTTACCACAACTACAATGTTATAAATGGAATCTGAAGTGTGTATGTTTGATACAAGAGAATTAATAAGGTTTATTATTGCCACACAGAACTACACAAATGAGTTAATAACATTAGAATTCACATGAACTATTTAAGAAATATTTAAACTTTGGCTTGTGCTAATTAAATGTCACAATTAAATGGCCTGAGTCAGAACTGATAGAATGCATTTTTCTGCATTACCTTGCTATTTCAATGTAGTTGGGGATGCACTGAATTATTGGCCACTGAAAATTATCAACAGAAAATTGAATTTTTTTAAAGTTTTCATTGTGCTGGGTTCAGTCTCCCTCCAGCCGTAATCACTGTGTAATATGAAGCTTTCACATTAGATGCGGAAAGCTCTGCTCTATAAAACCTATTAATTTCAATGGCTTGTGTCATGCAAATACAGTTTGTTGCTACATCGAGCAAAATGCAAGAGTAGGATAGTGCACTTTTGACTAGCTTGCAAATTCTGGTAAATAAAAGCAAAGATTTTTTTTCCACAATAATGCCTCTTGTACATCATCTATTTAGAGAAGCTGCTGTCATTTTAGGTCAAAAAATTAAATTAAACTTAAAGTCTGAATTTGCCTGTGGTATGAATAATTTTGGGCTTGACTGTATAAAATATATACTCTCTATGCATTTACTACCAATAAAATTTGTTTTGTTTTTTTTCCATTGGCTCGTATTTTTTTAAATCAGTATAATTTAAGTTAAGTTAAATTGTTAAAAAGCATTTTTAGCTTAACTCTTTGGCCAAGTACATCTAGAATTTTCTGTGTTCTTTTGTCCCAGAATTTTAATTTTGGTGCATTTCTGAATAAAATGGAATGGACCTTTACGCTGGAAGTAAGCAATTTTTTACACACTAAAGATTTTTGCGCATCCTATGATTACTGCTAAACTGAAAATAGTGAATAATGCAGCATTCATAGATTGTAAGGACTTGTAACCCATCTTTATTTATTTATTTATTTTTATTATTTAAGTTATTTTAATCAAGCTTAATTTGTACTAAACAGAGATTACGTCTATAATGAGGGCTTAGAATAGTGTTTTGCTATTGATGTGTGATTGTCTGCGATTCTCTAGCCGTCATGATCCTGCTCACAGCGCTAAAGGGGACTGGTGTGTTACTGTTAACCAGTTCAATGGTAGCACATTGATTTAGCTACAGCAGTGACTCCAGCAATGCGGGTCAGTGAACTGGTACCAAAGCGACCCTACTGCACTGGGAACACTGGGGAAGATGGAAACTTGAGGCCCCTCCTCGGAAAACAGGAAGCAGCTGTAACAACATCCTGTTTCAGAGTGATGTCTAGGGAGCAGTGGCGCATGGGTGAGCCATCAGTAGACCCCAATGAAGCCTAAAAGAGGGGCAACAATGCAGCCCAGTGTGTCAGACAACCAACGGGGGGGCGACAGACTGGACTTTTTCCATTTACTCTGTTGGGGTCAATGACGACATTCAACATAGATACATAATGAAGCAACACAGTTATTTGATTCATTTTTCTTTTGTTGAAAATAATGGATAATAGTGGAATTTAGAGAGAAAGAGACTTGAGATGGTGCAGGATTAGTGTATGTGTGGGTTTCACAAAACTGCTGGAAAACATGGCTTTGTGCTCTGGATGCTATTTTGGGAGCTGCAGTGAATGAGGAGATGAAACATGCCGTTCTCAGTGTCTGGAGGGAGCGTTGGGAATATGAGATGAGAGAGATCGAGATGAGAAGTGTAAAGAGAGAGAGAGAGAGGGAGCTTCTTCAGTCTTCTCCATCAAGTGATTAGGGTTTACAGCAGTAAGTCATGTTTCTGGCAACAGTCAGGGTAAATTGAATTGAACTGAGCCTCTGCAGAACACTGACCCCTCTCGCGCTTTACTGCCTCTCTATGAGCAGCTGAAGAAGCGTCACGTACGCCTTTTGTGTCACTGTAATTTCCTCATTTTCAGTTTTGATGTGGCCTGAACTTGTCAGCATTTTATGTAAGAGTTACAGATGTAGACTAAACCAAGAAAGCAATCCCTCAACTGTTTATAAGCTGTTCTAAGGCCTTAGCTCAAGCAAATTCTCGTCATTTCATATAATTTATGCAATGTTTAAAGGAGCACTCCCCCTTTTTTGCAAGTAGACTAATTTTACAAGACACCTCGAGAGTTGGCCAGTTCCATTCAGCAGGTCTCTGGGTCTGGCAGCAGCATTTTAGCTTAGCTTAGTATAGATTGTTGAATTGGATTAGACCATTATCATCTCCCTCAAAAAAAAAAAAAGGTTTGTTAATTTTTCTATTCAAAACTTAACTCTTTTGTTGTTACACTGTGTGCCAAGACAATAAAAAGAAAATTAAAAGATCTGTTTTTTTAGGTCAATATGGCTAGAAGCTATAATGTTCTCATTCTGGAGTAATAATTAAGGAACTTTGCTGCTGTACCATGGCTATACTTTAGCTGGTGCTATAATATTACGCAGTGCCTGAAAATTGTCCCCAGCTAGGTAACTAGGTAATAGTGTTGTATAACATCGTAATCATTTTTCCTCACTTGGTTTCAAAACTACATGAGTTTCTTTTGAAAATCTTTTTTAAGAAATATTTTGTCCACAAGATAGGAGTGAACGTTTTTTGGCACCAGAAGGTGTGGTCACAGCATAGCTCCTATGACAAAATAAACGTATGCGTGTCCATTTTAGAGTCCTTGTCTAAGTACGTGTCCATGGTTAATTTTAAGTTCTTTGGTCTCAGTTAACTTCAGAGTTTGTACTGTGTGAAAGAGGACTGACTCTCGACCAACTTTGGCATATAACTGGATTTGGGTGGCAATGTTTACACATTTTTAAATAATGGTGTGAACTAGGGCTGTAGGATATTGGAAAAATTTGATATTGCAATATTTTACAGTTACACAAGATTGTTTGACGAGCATGTGTTTTTGAACAATAGTAGTGTTCAGTCACAGAAATTGAATCACAATGCAAAAATGTTTGTCTTTGCTTAGTCTCGCTTCTAGTCCAAATATCTTAAAAAAAATAATCTTAGATCAAGTACAAATATTTTAGTCAAAATGGAATGTTGATGGAAACACCATGATGCGCATAAATTTTGAAAATGCTGAGTAGGATAAACTTTATTCGATAAGAAAAGATGCACATCAACTGTGATGGAAACACTTATCCCGTATAAATTCCAGTATGGGCATTAAATAAAGGTCATGTGATTTTGTTATAAAAGATCATATGTTGATAAAAATGTGTGTAAATGGACAAACTAGCATGCTGAGCACACTGTAAAACATCTGAAATGTTGTTTTAGTCATTCTAAAACGCCTTGCCATTTAAGTAGTTTTATATTAGTTTATAGTTTTAATATTATTAATGACCTCCAGAATCAAGAGCGTCTGTGCTCCGTGTCTTACATCTTCAAACGCCACCGCGTGTTCACTGCGTGTCAGGATTGCCTTCTGAGGCACAAGTAATTTATTAAATGAAGTGAAGATTGACACAGCTTCTCCTAATGCTGCAAATTACGTTTTTATTGTCGATATTTGGCGCCAGTTAATCAGGAAGTCACGATTTTGACCGCTTTGACTCGTTGGATGGAAACGCTGCTTTATTTGCACGTCTTTTATGGGATAATCCAGTTTTGTGCATAAAGTTCATTCGCTTTTTTGGATGGAAGCATAGCTATTGTCTTGTCAGTACGGTGCAGTACACTGACACCAAGCTCATGCCGGAGAATGAAACTGGTGTTAAAAGGCAGGAAAGAACTGTAACCACCCTAATGCTTATAGCACATATAAATGTCAAGAGCTTTTAAAATCACTGACAGCCTCTTCCTGCCTAATTAGACCAGTTCTTCACCGAATCAGCTGCAAAATACATTGCGACTGTCAAATGTCTGCCTGTAGATGAATATAGTTGAGAGCAGTTATAATCAAACTTGGATCTCCTGCTAGATGTCTGCATGCAGGGGAACGACATACTCACTGCTCGGCAGCAGAGGAAATACTAAGACAATTACTCCATGACCAAATGATGATGGATGTCTTTGGGAGTTGTGATTTGTGCCAAGTGCGCCTGTGAAATGGCTAATTGTTGCATGCTACCCGACACATTCATTACTGCGCTTTTGCGAGTTAGTTCCGCTTTCATAAATCCTAATTGAAACTTTGATTGAGCCTCACGCTGTCGATGTTGGACTGCTGTGGCCTAGTTCTCCAAGTCCCCTCAGGATGCCTATATTGGTTGTGTGGGATTTTAATGATTCAGGAGACTCTCTAAAAGCCGCAAGTTCATAAAGTGAGAGCGGAAAAGCGGAAAGCTGAGCTGGATAAAAAGGACCTGGCCAATATAGACACCAGAACAATCATCCTGATGACATTATGCAGAATTATTGGTAATTGTCTTCCTGTAAAAGTCTTTTTACTTTTCCTTTTTGTGTGTTCAGTTTTTGTGTCACGTCTTGGTTTTCAGCCCGACGCATAGAGTGGGTGGTGGAAGTGTGCTTCTGTAATCGGTCAGCTCACAGAGAGGGGGTGGAGGGTCCATGCAGGTCATGGGAAACTGACTGCAAAGACGAGTTCAAATCAACGAGTGAAATGAGACCGCCACCCTACATATACACATAAACAAATACATAAGAACATTTAAATAAGACCATCAAGCTTCCTGCAGGGCACATAGGCATCTTCATTAGCCCACCTGCTGTCTTGACTGTTTACTACGTTTTTTATTTGTTTTATTCTGTGTTTGTTTTGGGGTAGCTTCTTTTGTGTTTTGACCACTTATATACAGCTGGAGTCAGAATTAAAAGCCCTCTTGAATGATTAGCCCCCTTGTATAGTTTTTACCGCAATTTCTGTTTAATGGAAAGAAATTTCACATTTCTAAACATAATAGTTTTAATAACTCATGGTGACAGTACATGATATTTTACTAGGTGAAGTTTCACAAACTAAACTAGACCTATTGTAGACCTCTCATCTACAATCATTAGTCAGCCAATCAGATTAAATCAATCCCACTATAAGTATCCCAGCAAATAGCACTCTCTTATCCTCGTTTTCTGAAGAAACCCCCCCATCCACCCTTTCTCCCCCTTTTATCTTTAATACGGGGAGCCCTCGAGAACTACCTGATCTCGTACTCCCCTTTACATGCTCATTCTACTAGGCGGGAGCCCTGGGCTCAACTATATCCGAGCTTAGGGTTCTCTCCCGGGACAGCATGTCAAACCTGCTAACAATTGTCAAACAATATCTAAGTGTGAACTCTTGAAATTAGCTTTAAGATTCAGCTGAAAGAGTGATTTAAGGGCTTAACTAGGTTAATTAGGCAAGTTATAGGGTAATTGAGCAAGTCAATGTATAGCAGTGGTTTGTTCCCTTTAAAATATTGCTTAATGAGGCTAATAATGTCGATCTTAAAATGGGTTAAACAAAATTAAAAACTGCTTTTATTCTAGATGAAAGAAAACAAATAAGACTTTCTCCAGAAAAAAAAATGTTATAGGAAATATTGTGAAAATTTCCTTGCTCTGTCAAACATCATTTGAGTAATATTTAAAAAAGAAAACAAATAAATCAGAGGAGGGCCAATCATTTTGACTTCAACTGTACCTTGTAGCTATGTTTTGGGGGCCTAGAATGCAAACGATTAAAAACTGGTTATGATCTCTGTGTAACCTGCCGAAAACATGTTTTTGTGTGTGTGTGTGGGTAATCAATTTACTCAAAATATTGAATGGCATCATCAGCTATTGGTTTTGAATACATACAATAGTGGTTTTAGCAGTTGTCATGTATCCATTTAAACAGGAATGGCTTTTGGGTCACCCTTATCAGGTTTGTGATTTCACTTCCAGTGGTTCTAAGTTCATTATTTAAAATATCAATGTGCAAAATGAAAGGAAAAGCAGCATGAATTGCGCTTTCCATGTTTTATACATGACGTGTGAACAGCCCTATGAACAACAAAAGTTTGACATACATCAGATCAGATTCTCTTCTTGAATCTTGACTTGTGTTTGTTTGTCACAAGAGGAGAAAAGCTTTGTTTAAGCTTGGTTCATTGCTGCACACCATCATTGTATTATTATTGCGGTATCATATTTTGGCTGTGTATTTAAAAGTGGCACTTCCTGTGTGCTGATCCCTCTGGCTTATTGTATGCGCTTGTGAGGATTCTCTGTAAGCCAATCACATTCAGCAGTGAGTCTAGCTCCACCTTTTAGGTACCGTACTGTTGTGGTAAGTACCCTCTGGATGCCGAAGGGTGGCAAAAAAATGGTATGTACTTTTTATGTATGATTTGCAGAAAAACATGCATATCATGCTATAGTGAATGAGCCATACTGCTCAGTAGAAATGGGTTATTTGTCAGTTTACTCATTTGTACACCATTTTTCAGAAATATGGTGGTGTATTTATTTTATATATCCACCTTAGATATCACCACAGTCACCAGCCAGAACCCAGCACTGAGAGTACACTAACCCATGAACCCCCAGTGCTAGGAAACCCAGAGGAAACCCATACACTCTGTCATTCATGTACACAGACATACAGTACTGTCAATTTTTTGTTTATTCAATTCACCTATACCACATGTCTTTGGACTGTGTTGGAAAACAGAGCATCCAGAGGAAACCCATGTGAACATTTGGAGAAATCCTAAATAAATAGTATTTTATAATATATTTTAGTTTTTATAAGTATTTTAAGGATACGCAATTTAAATTGTGTTATTCAAAAGTGATTTAAGGATGGTAAAGAAATGTACTGAACACAAAGCAAATGCTGTCATTAAAATCAAAGAGTTTTCATGAAACATACTCAGATTTTACACACAATTAAATTCATTGTCAAAGCTGGCAGTAGATTTAAAAACTGAAGAAGGGAGATAAGCACTGTTTATTGGCCAAGTGAAATATGGTAATAAAAACATCCATCATTAGCTGTAGCTGATCCACTATTTATTTACGGATTTTTTATGATTGTAAAATAAAACTGAAATCATTTTCAAACTCGTCAGTAATTTTGGAAGGTTAAGAAAGAATCATTCAGTGACTGAGCTCCGGACATGTGTATCACATTCTCATGATAAGCAGAAACTGCACAGTTTCTCCTCAAGAGCAACAATGACTGGGTGTTTTCTTGTCTTTACCACCTGCAGTTTTTCTTGGATGAAATAAAGGCTGTTGTCACACAGAAATCAGTTATTCAGCTTTGAAATGATATTCTGCACAGATATATATAAATATATTTAATCCTGTCAGCGCTTGAAATGGAAATTTGCATTAGAGTATTATACTGGATATTGGTAACCGCAGTGTCTTTTATTGCTGTTTTTACTGAGGCGAAGCTGAATTTTATAATCAGCCACACCAGCGACTTCCATAATGAAAAAGCATAGAGCAAGTCTATTTCAATTGAAGAGGTGAGACGAGAATGACAAGGTCTGTGGCTGTAATGGATCATCGCCGGTCTGTCACTCCCATCACGTCTCCTGTGATGTTCCAGATTGTCATTTTGAATGAGTTGCAGCATCGCAGACGGCTGTCATACCAGTGCGTTGATTGGTTCCATCTGCGCACCGCACGCTTATCAAAAGGTCTCAAATAAGTTTATTATATCCAAACAAATATGGTTTGCATTTGATTACGGTATCAAACATACACTCAGTCCATGTTTTCCTTTTACACCCTGTTCAGTTTTCAATTATGCTTTATGTGGAGTTAAAAGATTGTGCTGGGATCTCATACGTGGTTGTCTTTTGAGGGTCACCCAGCGGAATAAATGAATCAATCCCCCAGGGATCCCCCAAGGATTGCGTTTCTTTTCTTTAGTTCATCAGAAAATGGCAAAGGTGGCAATCCCCAAGGGTTAGGCATATATGTTAGCATTAGCAGGTGTTTAGTATGGGTCTCTGGAGAAATTCTAGACTGTTGTTATCTGACATCAGTGAGCAGATGATGGCATCGCTTCAATTGCATGAACAGCAGTGCTTTTATTGCTGTGCGCACACACTATGCAAAATGTCCCAAAAAATATTGAACTGCCTACCTAGACAGTGTTTTATGACATCATGTTTGCACTCTCAATGTTTCTCAATACGAGCAGCGCAGTGGTAGCTGGGTTTAGACAATTGTTGATTTGTAAATTGGCTATTCGTCCAGTTCAAGTCTTTTAAATTAATTCTACTAAACATGAAAACATTTTACTCAGCATCTTCCTCTACTTTATGCTAGTTTTTTCTCTTTTTTTCTTCTCTGTACTGTTAGGACATTAAAATAAATAGAATGGTAATAATACAAGGAACTGTCTAGAATAATAAATTACCTTAAAAGTCCACTGATATGACTTTTTTTTGTCTCCGATAAGCAGTTGACTTGACTTATTTGTTCTTGTGATATTTGACAAAGCTTTTTAGTTGGGTTGTCAAAAGTATTGTCTTTGCTAATTGTCAACTGTTTTATTTCCGGCTTGTATTTGTTGACACAGTATCTGAAAGTTGCGTCTGTCAGATGATCCTTCTGTGAGCAGATATACGAGCGATCAGCTGATAGATGTGTTCGTGTATTTGCGTCTTCACTCAGTGAACAGTGTTGGAGAATGCAGAGCTAATCAGTCAAATCTGTTGAGCACATGAACACAATGGCCAATCAGCAGTGTTCAACAGCACTAAATGTTGGAAAAAAAAATGGAAATGGCCGTTTTTAAAATCGTTGTTACCGAAGTCGATACTTTTGACAACCCTAATACAGCCTCCATAAATATGGACTGTTTTGCTATTTGATATTTGTGTGCTGTGTGTTTTTTAGGCTAGTCAATCTTTTTGTTGGCAAATTAGCAAATAAACGTCATAATGCAGTGGTCTTAATCTTTTTGTCAACAAAATCCTTCATAAAGTAAAAACGTCTATCCAAACCTCCAGAATCTACACACGAATGAATTTAACTTAAGTTTGTAATATACACAGAAAAAAATCATTCTAAGATGATTCCTTGGATTTACTTTTACTTTTTTTTTTTACTTTAAGTGGTTGTAAATTGTTTATTTGGGCTGAATTTAAGCAAACAAATTAAGTTGAACATTGCTCATTTTAATTTATTTGTTTAAATTCAACCCATATAAATTGTTTGCAACAATTTTTCTGAAATATTTATTTTTTCAGCGAAGTTCCAAGTTTATAATGCCTTACGTCTTAAATTCTATTCAGTGTTTAGTGTTGTTTTCCAGCCAAACAGATGTAAATGCAAGCAGTAGTCAGAAATAGGGATTATTCATATTTCAAGTAACTTAAATTTTGTAAGTTCATTCATTCTTTGGGAATCGAACCTATGGCTTTGCCGTTGATGGCACCATGCTCTACTGTTAGAGCTATATAAATTAGGACTTTAGAATACATCCTAAGGATCTTGTACACCAAATTGATAAGGGTGTGAACCTGCTGTATACTGGTCTCATGGTTCGGTTCTGTTACAGTAATCATGTCTGCGATTCGGTTCATTTTCGGTATCTTGGTGCGTTGAAGATGCTTTCCATCCACAATTACGTTTGGTTTCTTCATAATACAAGAATTCTTAAGTTAAATTTTTTTTTATATATTCATGCAGTATATTATCTTTAATACAATTTTGTCCTTTAATACAAGCAGTCAGACATATAAACTGCACCTTTAATTTTACCTGCTCAAAGAAAACACTCTTTTTGAATGTTTCAAACAAAACTCAAATACAATCACAGAAGACAGCACGAGCATTTAAACAAATAAACTAATGTAAATATTATTCTGTTCGCTATTTGAGCATTATCGAGCTCAAATACGGTGTTCTTACATCCCTATGATTGGTCATCGTGTTCACACACTCAACAGAATGGGCTGCGATTGCACGACTGCATCATGGTGCATCGAAAAAACAATTCATTTTGACACCCCTAAAGATCAACCATTGTTTACCACTGACATTTTCTTTGATAATAGAGCATGACCTGAATGTCATCCATACAGTACAACACTTCTAGTGTCATGGATGTTTGCTGGCGTTTGAGCCCACAGAGCACCTGCAGCCGCTGTTGTTCTATTGTAATGTGAAGCTTGTTATGCACCCGAGTGTGGGGGCCGTGCAGGCACTAATTAACACGTATTTGGTCACTGGCTCTGCTGAAAAGACCTCAAATTAACAAACGTGTTTTGCTGTTGTGTAGTTATGGCGTAGTGTGTTAATATCCGAGGAGTGTGAATGGAATTGATTTTGTCCTATCTGGGATGTGTTCTTTTCCTCTGGATCAATAAGTCTCTCATGTAGAACTGTTCTGTAAATAAGTTTGACCTGAAGAGCATGACCATGTTTATGATGATGTCTCTTTTTCTCTGTTGTAGATGCCTTTGTCAACAGTCAGGAGTGGACGCTCAGTCGCTCAGTGCCCGAGCTCAAAGTGGTGAGTCCAGTTACAGATGACGTTTTCAAATCGAAATATGATTTGCATATAGGTACTGCGCTTATATTAATGCCGTAAGCGCTTTACCAAAAAATTGATTTAATTATGTCATGTTATTTAAAATTGGCTTTTAAATTTTGACCGGTTGGAAAATTCATTGTAAATTCGTTGAATGTTTATTCTTTTAAACTTTTTTTTGTGCTAAAATAATCAAATAATGGACGTGTACATGACAAATTCTTTAATTCCCATCCCGTTGTAATTACTTTCTTGTCTCAAATTGTTTTATTTGCATTAGGAAGTGACACTATTCAAATTTCATGGCATGATAGTTGCTGATTCCTTTATCGTTATATGATACTGTCAGAAAATGTCATTGCAAAAAAAGGGGTTCAATAGATGGACAAACCTCAATGCTGTTCTCAACAACAAGTTGAATGGTACTGATTAAAAATTGCACTCACACTGGATTTGTGTGTGCTTGTGTGTGTGTGCACGTACGTATAAAAGTGTACTTTTTTTAATTTGAAAACTACTGATCCTGTCATTACGAGGACAACACTTAAGTCATAATATGATTCAAAATAAAATTGCAGTTTGTTTAAGATGTCGGGGTGTGATGAGATCTCTGGCTACGAGATCTTGTGAGACTAAATCACAACGAGTTTCTCATCAAAATGAAAGGTTGTCTTGCGAGTTGTGATGTTAGGATGGAGCGTGAAGATGAATTTAGCACTGAAGATTGGAGGCAGGACTGGATTTGAAACACTTTGCACACACCTGGCAACCCGGGCTGCTTCGGTGTTGCGTGTCACTCGCTTGCTTGTGTGGGTGTGATGTAACCTGTTGTTCAAAAGTTGCTGCGTCCAAAAGCAATGGCTGCTACAACTGCCACCACACATATTTAAACACTTGATATGCTTAAAGTCATCGTCGCCGTAAACACAAGATGTGGAATATTCTTATTTTAGTGGCATTATTGAAGTGTTGTACAGACATGTAAACTCCCCACTCAAACTATTTCCGTCATGTAGGACATTTTGCGACAGGATAAGCCATACACACACAGCTGTTTGACACTATTCCCTGCACCTATCAAGTCAGTACAGCACCACAGACATACACATCTTCGACGAGTGTCATTAGTTATGTTTAAGTTTTCTTTTCATTCGGTTTGTGGTATCAAATTCCACTAAAACAGCTCCCTCCAACCAGTCCATACTCACGTCCAGTAGCTTTGAGTTTGTCCACTCAGTAGAATCTATTAAAAAATACTAAAATTAGGTAAAATAGCATTCATTACAAGTTTTTTTTTTTAAAAGAACCTAAATTGTTTTGCATTTTGTATTTTTTTCTTAGGCTGAATAAAAAAATTGTTTTCCTTTCACATAGTAGCAATTTTTTTTCTAATATTTAAAATTATATAGAAACACTATTTTCCATGTAAATATTAGCAAAATGTTTTGCAGTGTTTGCATGCCTTTTGCAGCATAGATTTAATTTAAATAGAAGTAAAATAACATTCTTTTCAAATACCTTACAAGCACCTAAATAGTTTAGCATTTTGTGATTTAATTTTTTTTTTCGCATAAAAGACATTTACCATTCATATATTTCATCATTGAGTATTCTAAAAAATGGTATAAAAATCTCATCTCGTCTCGTTCTCGTGAACCCAATCTCGTGTCTCGTCTCGTGTTTTGGAGTAAGAGTCTCATCACACTACTATTAAAATGTGATGCTGTCCTCTAACAATTCAATGTATTTGTGTGTGTGCGCAGGGCATTGTCGGTAACTTGGCCAGTGGGAAGTCTGCGCTGGTGCACAGGTATCTGACAGGGACGTATGTACAGGAAGAGAGTCCTGAAGGTAGGTGTTCAAATACGAGGATCATTTAAATGCTTTTATGTCTCACAAGCAATATTGCTAAGACTTTTTCACTTTCACTTTCCAAACACTGTTTACAATAGCGAACATGTGTCCTTCTGTTTTTACATAG
This sequence comes from Danio albolineatus, assembly GCA_903798035.1. Lineage (NCBI taxonomy): Eukaryota > Metazoa > Chordata > Actinopteri > Cypriniformes > Danionidae > Danio > Danio albolineatus. Next base: position 2,341,340 of record CAIGQQ010039888.1, read on the forward strand.
TTCAGCTAAAAATGAACATTTGCTTAGTTTGTGTGTACTCAGACCGCCCAAGATAATTTTTTTCTTAAAGGGGTGATCCACAGGGTTTACCTGAAGGGTTTATGACATCATTGAAGGGTTTATGACATCATTAACCAGGATGTATTTTTTGTAGTCCCCAAACTTTATTCGCTGTAGGCTTTGCTAAGCTAACTCTATAAAAGCCAATGTCTCCCTTTGCATTGAACTTTGAGCATTTTACATTTAGAGATGCTGTTTATGTTCACACAGCTACATTACACATCACAAGTTTAAATATGATATTGTAGTGGACCACTCGTTTAAGTAGAACATCACTTTTAGAGTCAGTCCACATCTTTAGATTTTGGCTTTGAACGTTCACAACAGTTTGGAGAGTAAGATTCATGTTGCATAATGGCATAAAACATTTTATGTGAGCTGACGGCGTTTGCTTACAACAAAGAGGGAAGAATCATGTTGTTCATAAATAAAAAACAAAATACACAACAACAACAACAAAACTTGTGTTTATTCTGGATGCAGCAACCTAAATAAAATATAGATATAAACATTAGAGGTGTGAACCTATACTGGTCTCATGGTTCGGTTACGATTATCATGCCATCGATTCGGCTCAATTCGATGTCTCGGTGCGTCACGGTGCATTGACGAAGCTTTCCATACACAGTTTTATATTTTCTTGACGTCACAATAATTCTTGTATTAAAATGGATATATTTATATAATATTTGTAACACAATTTCGTCTTTTAATACAAACAGTCAGATTTTTAAATTTTTGGTTTTAATACAAACAGTCAAACAGGTACAAACTGTACCTTTCAAAAACTCAAGTACATGCACAGAACAACATAACAGCATTTATAGCAAATAAACAAATGTAAATATCCCGCTTGCTTTCTGAGCCTTGTCAAGTGAGTTCGTTCTTACACACCTATGATTGGTCACGCGCTCAACTGGAAGGGCTGCGATTGGCTCTAACACTCTGTCGCTGTTCACCGATGATAAACACTGATAAACAGCAGCGGTGATCACAGCTGATCCATGATAGACGTGAAGGAGAAAACTCTGCAGACATGCACTCGTGTCTGTATCCAGATGTATCGCTGTAACCGCCGAGAGGAGATGAAAAGTCACACCAGCAGGTCAGATGGGCCTGAGAGAGAAAAAAGGAGTACTTTCATTTTCTCAATGGCAGTGAAATAGGGACTTCTGCTGTAAGTGTCAGTGAAAGTCCAGCAAACACACGCTGTGAAATTGTGCACAGTTTTTGAGTTTTTAAGTAATTGGAGCATTGTAAATACTCACTCTCGCCTCCTTCGCCATAGTAAGCTACGGAGACATAGCGCAAATGAGATAAATGACGTCTGTACATAATAACGATACCGAATTGTCCGCGTCTGCATCGCGGTGCACCGAAGAAACAATTAGTTTTGACACCCCCAATAAACAGACATGCAAGTTTGTCATTATGGGGCTTAAACCCAGTCAGTTTATGCATTTATTATTTTATTTTTAATGGATCGCTGTCTGATCGTAAGAAGGACAGGTGTAAATGCTCTCCGAAATGCTTTTGAGGACCACGGGCACTGCACGTTTGCTGGTCTGCCACAAATTTTCAACATCTTGTAGTCTGTGCTAATCAGCTGATGATCTGAATCGGGCATGTTTAGTTAAGGAGACTAGAAAAATGTGCAGAGCTCGTGGTCCTCTAAGAACATGGTTGAGAACCACAGCTGCCAGACATAGTAAGACATAACAGCACCTCTTTGTAACACGCAACTCCAATGCCACAAATGACCATTTGGGATTATTGGATTTATTTCTATGGCAAAAAAGATTGCAGGTTACGTTTCTCTATAATAAATCAATAACATGCATTGCATCTGACGCTGCAGTCAATGTAATCTAGTTAAAGTTGCATATAGCGTGGGATTTGAAGATCAGATTTTACTAACTCACTATTCTTCAGCTTGGTCCCTGCTTGATCAGGGGTTGCCACAGTGGAATGAACCACCAATTACTCTGGCAAGTGTAAATGAAGTTTTATGATGTATTTAAGGAAGACACATTTATATGGCCAAATGCAAATGGAACCATTTTCACAAACCAGACAGCTGTACAATCAGAGAAAACACATGAAGTGACCTGGTGCAAAATGGTCCAATGAGATAAACTCGTACTTCAGACTGTTGTGAAGGCTCTGTATGCCAAAGCTGTAGATTAATATCAATCAGTTTCTAGCAAAAAACAATAAGGGCTCAGTGTAATATCAAGAGCCATAGGTATTCGTTTTATTTTAGCTGGATTATTTTTTTCTGTCTTTCGAATTGGCGGTAGCTGATCATTTTTGGCTGAACTATCTCTTTAAGTCTTAAATGTTTGTGTCAATGCAGTTAATATTCCTTTCTTTTCCACACAGCCAAAGCATAACCCAAAGATACTTTTTATTTCTCCTTCTCCATTCCTGATTTCCCTCTTATTCTCTCTCTCTCTCTCTCTCTCTCTCTCTCTCTCTCTCTCTCTCTCTCCACACACCTGCTGTTAGTTTGTTAGACGAGTACAGTTGTGCTGGAGGATTCTGCCATACTCTCCATGTATAATTGAGAACATTCAAGGCACACCGCCAGACCACCACAATATGCTCTCTTTCCCGAGCGAGGATCTGCTTTCAAAAGCTCCCTGTATCAATATTTCACCTCCATTATGACTGTTATTATGTAGCCATGTTAAGCTGGCGTTTCAAGCAGAGCTGAGTTGGCCAAAATTTAGATAAACCTGTAGAAATCAGGGTTTTATTTATAGATTGCAGTAAGTTTAACCAGTGTTTAGTTTAACTGTGACATCTGAGGGTCCCGTAGAGAGCATAAGGTCACGGGGCAGTTAGCGGACCAGCGGGCCTTAATCACGTCTCATCCTCTCCTTTGCACTTTACCATATAAAACTCAAGCCACCGCATACCAGTGGTCTACCAGGAAATCGCCCTGCAAGAAAAAAGCCCCAGAAATGTCAATTGCCTGTTTGCCGCACTGGATTATAGCGGAGAGCGCCAAGGGAAACTTCAGCGACATTCAGAGACCGTTGAAGTGTGTTTTAAACGACACGCTTAAAGCGGTCACTTTTGAGGCCAGCACGCCATCTGATGATAGAAGTATCCGCGAAACTCAAATTTCCAATAAAGTGATGTCACGTTTTAGCAACAGAAAGCTGTGATTTCTATTTCTAAATTTACATTCCAGTAAACTACCAAGCCCTTGAAATGTTTTCCTACTTTTCTTTTTTTGAAGTTGCACTATTCGGGGGTTTAAAAATAGTGTTTCCTAGCCTTGGTAGAGTGAACCCCGACCTCAAAACCACTAAGTAGAGCTGGAGCACATTTTTACAGCGCGCTCTGCAATGAAAGCAGTCGGCCGCAAGGGTTTTTTACACCGGCCCGTTTCTATCACACATGCTACATGAATAGATGCATTCTCAGAGAACTCATTAGGAGATATTATCACAAGGCCAACTGTGTGACTGTGTGTGTTTGTTTATGCAAGAAGAAAGAAAAATCCCTGTAGGCTTTGTGGTGGTAACAAAGACCCTGCCTTTACTGTTTCAAAACCCAGCATCCCGTATGGGTAAATAAGTCAGTTTTTGGTCATGCCACCACAATCTTGTTTGATTTAGAAAGGCAGCTCTGCTGGGATCAGCAGTTTGGTGCAGAACAGCCCCTCTGGCTATAAGAGTCATCAATATTAGATATCAAATGTGGACTTTTAATCTTTCCTGAATGAGGTTTCGCCCTGCAAACTGCAAAATCTTGATAACTTCATGACTGCCATTACTTTTTTTTCTTTTTGTTAAATGTGTCAGTGATAAATAGTAATATTTTAAAATATCGGTTTAAAATGTGCACTACTTTCATATAAAGGCACATCTTTGTATTGTTTTCAAAAAAGATTAATATTTTATGTGGTGCAACCAAGAAAAAAAAACAAATCATTTCCTTCAAATGTGGATCCTTTAATTATTATTTTTATTTCTTTAAACACTTAAAATCAAGTCATGAATATCACTTTTTCAACAATTGTTTTCAAATTTCAACAATTTTTAGACCAAAGCTTAAACTAACCACAAACATTGTCAGCAAAATGGTTATTATATATTTTAAGAAACTGGATGAACTTGCCCTGCGGATCCGTAGGGATGTAACGATTCACTGAACTCATAATACAAATTTAGTCACAAATCATAATTTTGATTTCACTATTTCTTTTTCGTCCCACTTTAAAGTGCCCTAACTAATATTTACTTACACTAGAATTGATCATTAGTTTCAATGTTCTTATTGTATAAATACACATTTTACATTGTATTATAATTGATTAAACACTGTTGACTATCACTTACAGCTTAACCCACACTTAAATCTACACGTACCACCAAATCTGTCCCTAACTGCACCAGAAGTGTTGTGCAATACATTATGAACACAGTAAATACATTGTATTTATTTTTTGATCCAAGTACGTCATAGTTAATATCACTTAATAAAAAGAATGAAGATATTATATGGTAGGTGGGTTTTTGCTGCACATTACTAAGTGAAATTGAAGTATAATAAAACTAAATCGAAACCCCAAATCAAATAAGTTAGACAAATAAAATAAATTTCTTCAAAGTAAAGTAAATAAATGACTTTACCTGTGTTCTTTTAGACAGCCACTGTTTCAATCATGATCAAAACAAAGATGCAACATCATGAGCAATTTTTAATCTATATTAGATTATTATATGACTACTATATTTATATTTTTACATGAATAAATTCTAAATTTGTAGGAAAAAAAACTGAATAGTTGAAGTTTAGTTTGTGCCTGCAGATTCACTGCAGTGATGGTGTTTCCTCAGTTATATTGATAAGAGCACTTATCAACACTATGTATACTTCAGAGGCAAGATGAACAGAAAATACCACAATTTGTTTTTCTTAGACAGCTATTTTTTTTCCCTGCTTCATTTATATAAGAATGATTAATTCATATAAACTCCTACTCCAATTTTATCTCTATTCTTAGGCATCTAAACTGTTGTGTCATGTATTTGAAAAGATTTCCAACTGTTTCATTGTTACATCTCTACCCAACTGTACAAACTAATGTCATGCTTAAAAAAAAAAAAAAATTCTCCATGTTGGTTGCACCACATGACTTTATTATGCCACACTACTTGTATATATTTTTTGACAAATCTACTTCATTCCTTCAAGAAAAAATGTTTTGCCTACAGTAGCTACTATATTCAAGAAAACATTTTTTTTTCTTTATTGTGTCAGGGCAGTCGGATTATCCTAATATTTACTTGAAATTTATGCCTCAAAGTGAATTTTACTTCTGAAACTAAAATCTAAATATATGTATCAGAGTCGTTATTTGCTGGAAACACATTATAAAGTCATTTGAGGTTTAGGCCATGTCCACACTAATGCATTTTTGTTTAAAAAAAAATACATATATTTATCACCGTTTTGGCCTTCGGTCCACACCGAGACATTGATTTTAGGAAACAAAAAAGTATCCATTGAAAAGTGGATAAATTGTTATAGTGTAAACTGAAAATGGAGGCTTTCGAAAACTATTGCACATTTTAGTCATGTGACCCAATCATGTGACCAAATCAGCTAACATAAAGGACGACATTGTAAAGCACGTTTTGGATGCTTTATTAAATATTATGTCAGTTTGTACATGCTCCATATTGCCTCTCTTTAAAGAGCATGGAACGTTTATTTGGAGCTAATGTTCAGCGGTGGAAGCACTGTCACACTGTCATTTTGCTGGTATATTGCAAAGAGATGGAAAGTAAATAAACGGCAGGCTGATATGATGCAGGAAAACGCATCTTGCGCACAGAACGGAAGCGTTTTTAGTCGTTTTAGTGTGTATGATCGAAAGAGTTGAAAAGGAAAGTGTGGACATGGAGCGTTTTAGACGAAAAAGATGTGACCAAACTATTTGTTACGTCGTTATTGACCTCCATACTAAGCTGGCCTGCATTACAAGAGAGTATGTGATAGTATGTGCTGTAAATCATCTGTACTGACCTGACCGTGGCCTCAGGGTCACACCGCGTTTGATCTGTCTGTTCAGATACACTCATGCATGCATACTTCTCACACACAGGCACAAAAGATCCGTGGTTTTTGATAAGATTGTGAAAAATGAATGAAAGATATGCTTTTATCTCTGTCTCTCTCTCTCTCTTTAATTCTCTCTTTGTCCTGCTGTATTTCATTTCTTAACTATGACTGTGCATGTTTAGCTTGGCTGCTTTATGATTTGAGTTTTGTTTATTCTCTCTTTCCTCGGCTGCTTCTTTAACTAGCTGACGTGGACGCAGGTAACTATTTGCTCTTTTTCAATGTCACGATCATGTTCTTCTCGGGGAAGGTCTGTCATAGTACATGAGAGTTGAGCAGGTGAAATCTCCACCTCTGTGGCTTATGTACAGCATAATTTTTTTGTTTTTAGATACATTTTGTAGTTAAAGTCCTAAAATAATAATCTATATTACATTTTTCCTCTTCAAGACCCTGATGAACTTTAAACCAAATTGAAGACCAAATGGTTTTGACACCATTTGATGTACATTTAAATTGAATCAGTTGTTGTTGTTTTTTAATCTGATGCGGTTTATAATTGAGGCAAAGAAATAATCAAATCAACAACAGTGACAAGTCTCAATTAGTTTAGCAAAAGTTGGCCAAAGAGTTCGTTTGAAGTCTGTTTTGGAAGCTTGAAACAGCTTAGCCCAAGTGAATGTTTTGGAAAAATTTGGTCAGGGGTCTGTTCTTCATACATGGATTATTCAGTTTGCTGCATTTGATTATTGACCGTTTGGCATTTTTCCTAATCTCACCCAGTAGTTGTTGTCATAGCATGGTAGCTCAAACCTGTTTAGGAGCTGGCTTTTCATATAAACAGGATGAGATTAAGCAAAGGCAATACAGAAACTATTTACAAAATGCTAATGTTTTCTTACAAGAGTACTATGTTAAATTTAGGAAAATAACAATATTGCAAATATGCGTATTAAAAAAAAACATAATAATGATAATAAAAAAACACATAATCTACATTCCAAAAATAAAGGTACAAAAAAAGGTCATGGACAAGGTACTTTTTAAAGGTGTTCAAAAAGAAAATGTTTGTACTTTGTAGTGACTAATCTGTACAAATGTATACTTTTAAGACACCAGTATGAACCTTTTGGATACAAACACATAATTTAACTGCACCAGTTTGGCACTATTTGAAAGAGTGTATACTTAATGGTCACACTTTATTTTGATGTTCCATTGGTTGAATTTAAGTTACATTGCAACTAATTCTCATTAGATTAGAAGTAGACTGTTTGGTTATAGGGTTGGGGTTAGTGTAAGTTGACATGTTCTTGCAAAGTTTCTTATAGTCAGTTCAATGTCTGTTGAATGTTAGTATCAACAGATATTAAGTAGACAGTCTACTAATACTCAAATGGACCATCGGAATAAAGTGTTACCAAAAGACTTGGTAAATTCTCATGGAGAGGTTTGTTTTCTTCTGCGTGTGTGTGAAGGAATAGTTATATCATTTTCGTAAAACATGCACACACAACATGGAGAGCTAATATGCAGGTGATTTGATGCAGTGCAGGATATGCAGACACTTCAAAATATAATTTATTCAATTTATTTAAACAGCCAGTTATGCCTTACGCCATGGGATTAAGAAACTAATACTATCCTTTAGGTTTAATAATTGACTTTGTTTTTTTTACATATGCAAGTGCAAAGCCTATACAAACAACCTACAGCAAAAGTGTACCAACTGTTATTTGCCGTAAACCTTGTCATTTTGCTCACATAGGTGATAATTGAATATTAATCAGTCATTACGACATTGTCTTGCCACCAACCAATCTTTGCATTGCTGATCATGATTTCTAGGGTCGATCAAATCTGTCCTTCAAAACAAACATGAGCACACACAGCAAACAATTAGCAGATCAAATTTTCAGATCAATTTATCCAGATGTTTTAGTCTGATTCGAACTTATTTGAAAAACCAAATTAGCTAGAGATCAGTAATCAAGATTAAAAGATCTAAGATCTACCAAGTCATCTTAGATCATTTAAGTGTGGTATGAAGAACGGACCCCTGGCCAATAAATACTTTTAAACTACCATCAGTCTATGGTGACTATAAAATATCTAGATTTGTTCTGAGGCTTCTTTGACATTGAAGTCTTTGCTGCTTCGTTTCCTTTGTTCAGATTGTTGAGGTCAAAAGCGAGTCAAAGTATGAACTCAATGAAAAGCTGCTTTTGAAGAGATTGAAAATGAACTCTGTATTTTTATTTTTATGATATAAAGCTGGTTTATTTTAAACAATCTGTTGCATAGCCTACTAGAAAACAGTCAACTTTTTAATTGCAGCAAATCTCATTTTCTCATTTTTGTTTTATGTTTGTAATATTACTGATAGAACACCAAGCACAATTGACATATTTTTGTAAAACTGTGTTTTCTCATATACAAGCATTATTTTTTTACTTTATTTTTGCTTCAGATGAAAAATGAAAAAGAACTCTGCTGCAAGGTTACCCGAGGCTTTTATTTGTCACAAAGCTTAAAACAGATCAAGCCACAGAATAGGAGGTTCCACTCCGCTCCTCTCTTCATGCCACTGTAGTTTAATCATCTTCCATTTCATTCATTTCCTCAATGAACCACAAAGACACAACACACTGGGGTTTACAGGTCACTGTCCATCAACACTTCAGCAGTTTATCCCAAAAGCAAGTAGCGAGTATAGTGTCAGATTTTTTTTTATTTGTGTTTTTTATTTATTTACAAGTTTCAAATGAGCACATTGAGAGACTGAACTCAAGTGTTTTTACTCAGCTGAGGTTAACTCTATTGAGAAAGAACCCAAGATGTAAATCACATATCGGTGTCTGTGTTTCTTTCACTCACTGCGCACTTCTCGCTTGATCTCTATTTTCAACAAACATATAAATAAGTGGGTCCAGACTATATGCTGAGTATTAGCTGTCCTGATGCTGCTCTGCTTCCTCTTCCCTCATGGCACAAACAGGCAAAATGTGTCATTGTGGAAAAAATGTCCCTTCCAAGCTCACCACCATACCCGAACATCTCGCCCAATTATCTATCAGCCAACTCGGTGACTTTCTTGAACCGCATGGACTTTGGTGTTCTCATTATTTCCCACATAAAGGATCAAGACTCTAAAGATTCAAGACATTTAGATAGATGAAAACTAGAACATATTAAACTCGAAATTCAAACCAAACACTAGTTTCTACAGGCATGTATTGTGTCTTAAATGTGTCTCAGCAACTGCACTTTAAAATAATTATGTATCTCATAGTGTATGAAACGGCGGTTCATTCCGCTGTGGCGACCCCGGATTAATAAAGGGACTAAGCCGAAAAGAAAATGAATGAATGAATGAATAGTGTATGAAACTTTGAGATTTTGTGATCATGCTGTGATAAATGTAGTTTATGCTTTACTGTAGTTAAAAAAAAAAGAAATTCTCTATGTATTTCAAACTATTATTTAATATGGATAATGATTATATGATGATTTCATTGCCAAAGAGACATTTACATTTATTCATTTAGCAGACACTTTTATCCAAAGCAACACAAACTAGGGGAAAAAAAAAAAACCCCTCATATAACCAGTAAGCAACAATTTATAGATGCTGTGACAAGTCTAAGTTGATTTAGTAGTTTCTTTATTAATCATTCATACTTTTTTAAGAAACTTATTAGATTTTTTGAGGAAAAATGTTGTGATTATACAAAGTCATTTAAAAATATATATTTTTTCATTGATTATTGTAATACCACAATTTATTTATTCATTCATTTTCCTTTGACTTAGTTTCTATTTCAGAGGTCGCCACAGAAGAATGAAACACCAACTATTACAGAATATTATTTACACAGCGGATGCCCATCCAGCCACAACCCAGTATTAACACCCATATACACTCATTCATTCATACACACTCATACACTTCGGATAATTTTGTTTACCAAAATCACCTAAAGCGCATGTCAATGGACTGTGGGGGAAACCAGAGCACCTGGAGGAAACCCACGCCAACACAAGGAAAACATGCTAACACAAGGAAAACATGCAAACATGGCACACTGAAATGCCATTTGGTCCAGCCGGGACTCGAACCAGCGACCTTCTTGCTGTAAGGTGACAGTGCTAACCACTGAGTCGCCTTAATGCCAAAATAAATTAATAAAATACTGTATTTGATTACTATATATATATATATATATATATATATATATATATATATATATATATATATATATATATATATAAGTATTTTAGATAAAATCTTTTAGATTCACATTTTTCAGAAAATATTTAACATCAGACTTGGATCAAGTGCTGGATGAAAATAAATTGTTGAGAGGGAAAAAACTCCACGTTATATTATGTTTGCAAACATTTTAAGTGTACTTAAGTGAACGGAAGCCCAATAAATCTTTTTATATTATTATTACTATTATTAGCATTAGCATTAGCATTATTATTTTATTTTTCACCATCTCCTTAGAAACTTTAAGGGGTCCGGTTTAAACACTCTTGAACTAAACAATACTTTGCTTACAGCATTAAAAATGTAATACACGAGCAGTTCCACCATCATGGATGTGACATTTGCAGTAATATCTCAAAACATCATTTTACACACATTAATACTGCTTAACTATTTTGAGAACATGTATTCACCTTATTCTTTGTGTACGTGCGGGCACAGCCATTTGAATCTTTTTTGCTCGATACTTTCGGTTTCATTTACTTCCATTCATTTTTAGAAGTTAAAAACAGCTCATTCTGCTGCTTGATGTTACTAACTGATATTTTCTCATTATTTTATTCTGCTTTGTCTGTAATGCAAACTAGTCATGCAAACACTTGTTTTTAGAGCAAGCAGTTTGACAGTTTTCTGCTGTTTATTATTCATAGTCATTTCTTCTTTAGGCAACTGACTCTAAAGTTCTAAAAATAGCAAAAACGAGTGCACTTCCGCATTGAAGAATAAGGTCAATATGCTTAAAAAATTCATTAATTAAATAAATTAGTGTAAATGACATCAAGTGTGTCTCTGCGTGACGGATCATCTTGACTGGTTATCATGGGGATGCAGTTAGAGGTCAGAAGTGAAGGGAGAAAAATGGCCCTGAGATGGCTGTGTCCCAAGATGACCGTGGAATGTCTTTTCAGTCAATGAAGTGAGAGTGAAGCTTTTTTCAGGTCTTCGGTTCACAAGCTGATTAGCCTCGTAGAGCCGCGATAAGGTTAAGACCCTCTAACATCTCCAGGAATCCCCTCTGATCCTCTTATGCTTCAGCAAACCAGCCAACAGCCGCCCTCCATTCATCCCTCCAGAAACAGACAGACAGAAAGATAAAGCAAGTCCTCTGACCACTGCTCTTTTAGCTCGAACGGGGCACAGGTCACAAGTTTGTGCAAGATGACCTTTACCACGCCGGTCATCGGACTAGATGTTTGAAAAACTAATTACATCAGTGACATTTAATTAATCTTTGGGTTCAAATACCTTCTTTGGGTCTCAAGCGCTTATTTGTCATTCTTTGAAAAAACAAAGTAGGTCAGAAAGAGAGGACTCGAATAACGTAGATAAAAGCATTTTAAAGCAGGATACATGCATAATGTATATTTGAAAAATGGTTAAAATAAACTAATTAAACCTTGTGGGTAGAAAAACTGAAGCAACATTTTCAAGCAGGCTTTTTGTTCAGGCTGCATATTATATTTTGACAAATGCTCATGTTAATGAGGTTCAGACCAGTGCTTGTCTACTTTTTTTTTGACTTGGCCTCTCTGTGGTCATACATAAAGGCATCTCATTAAAAATACAGAATGATGTTTCCCATGGGATGTTCAGCTGTGGCTACAACAAAGCTGCTTTTTCAAAGTAATTCATTAAGAGAAACAGGAATAGTCACTATATTACATTAATTACACAATTATTCCTCTTTGGAGTAATTAGTCACAGTTATAGTTGTTGAGGGCGAATGGAAAATAATACAGTTTACACAGTATTTACACTTAAAGTAGGAATTTTTAGCAGTAGTAGTTTGTGTACAGTGTAAAAAATATGCGGGAATTAGTAGATTTCAGTATTTTGTGATTCATGTTTTTTTTTTTCATTTATTTCTGCTTTTGAATTATATTATGGGACCTTCATATTTTTTCCCAACTTTTAACATTAAACAGTTGGAAAAAGTGACTTGTACTAAAATTTTAAATAGTTTAAAGTCATTTGTTGTCTGTCTTGGTGTTGTGTATTATGGTTTAAAAATCATGTATACCAGTACATTTTCTGTTATTTTACTGACTTATTTCTCTGTATAATATTTCTTATATTATTTCAAATAACTAAAATGTCAATAAAAATCACTTTGGCAGACTGTAGAGTTGAATTTTCAACTTCAACGTAAGTCGACAGAACAGAGACCAAGGTCCCATAATGCATTTCACAACCATAAATAAACAGAAAACATTTTTGCGTCACAACATATGGAAACTGTTAATTAACAGATATTTTTTACAGTGTATGGAACTATTTTAGATTATTATTCTCAAACAAACACAACATTGCAAAAACTAAACGTAATGTGTCATTGTACACCACCATACGGTCATTCATAAAAACAATTAAATACAACAACCAAAATAAAATTAAGTAAAAAAAAAAAAAAAAAAAAAAAAACTATTCAAAATGTATTAAATAATTAAAAGATTAAAATATGTGACAAAGATAATGTTATACAGTATGTGACTCAAAAATATTAAGCTCATTCCAAAGTCTAAATGCCACAACTGCAAACACTCAGGTTGGTTTAAAACAACACATTTACTTTCGTCTTTTGCGGTAATCACTGTCTGATTATGTGATTTTGCCTTTTAAATATGTGGTCTCAAGGACGAGACGTGTTCTTCTCGACACCTTATCACTTTATTGCTTTAATGACGCATGTGATGTCTGCAAGAAGGCCGAACTAGCGATTTACTTTTCAAAACAAAGGCTACTGAAACAGTATGTTTTGTACAGGCGGTTTTGACATCAGAAGACCTTAAAAACAATACAAACTAACGAGAGAAAAAAAAGATGACAGTGGACATGTTTATAGAAACCATCACATAGCGTTCGTCTTTTGAGCTTCTAATAGATTATTCAATTCAGTTCATCTTTATTTCTATAGCACTTGTAGATCATGCCTAAGCAGCTCAACATGGAAGTTCTAGTAAATTCAAACTGCTTCGGTCCAGTTTTCAGAGTTCAGTTTAGTTCAATAAATGTCACTATTCTGTTATGATAGAATTAAGTTTAAAAAAAGCCATTTGCAACACCTTGACAGTTCAGTTAAGCTCTAAAACGAATCTTTATAGTAATAAAAGTCATTCTGTCATTAATAAATTCTTCATTCATTTTCCAAATTCTAAATCAGTTCGAGTTCGAGTACTTCATTTTACTTATATTAACAGGTTTTGTACTCTGATTTGTAGAACAAATTGTTGTCCTTAAAAAAACAATAAAATAATAGCAAATAACCAAATGATAATGTTTACCCTTCTCCATTTCCATGTCAATCAACAGTTCATCAAGTCATCAGTGTCTTAGTAGTGAAGTAGTGAATGTTTTCCATCATCACACTCATTCGGCATCAGACTGATTGACCTCTTTTGTTGCACAGGAGGCCGTTTTAAAAAGGAGATCGTGGTGGACGGACAAAGTTACCTCCTCCTAATCAGGGATGAAGGGGGACCTCCGGAGGCTCAGGTAGGAAGTACAGCCACAAATACGTGGGGCTCCCTGACACAAGAGGATGATGCTCTGCTTAACAATTCGGTGACAGATATTTTTGTATAAAACTATATTTGAGGCTTGTTTTACAGGATGTGATGTAATCGGGTTTAAACGAGGTTGATGACATTTATTTAGTCCAAATGATTCTTAAAAATGCAAACAGGAAGTGTCATGTGGCCTTTTTCTCATGGTCTGTGAATTTTATGCCGTTTCTCAGTCTGCCAGTTTCAGTCTTTTTTCGGACTGCAATCATTCCAGTGTGCTTTTAATGGGAATTCCGACAAATTTACTGTATGGATCCTCTGAACACTGGTTGGTTCACATTTGATACTTGCCTGGAATGTCATCATACGTTCTCAAAAGAAAGTTCACCCAAAAATTTGTTGTTAAATTATTCTCCCTCAGGTTTTTCAAGATGATTTCTTTTAAAGTTTTTTCCTTTTAGCTAAAATAGGGGTTCTTGGTGTTTCATAAAGGAAAGTCAGCAATTAGCAGCACATTGAAAAAGAGAGAGAGGCTGTTTACACCCGGTCACATCATGTGTTTTCTCTGATCTGACTTTTAATTTACGTTTAGCCACATAAATGTGTCTCCGCTTAAGGGATATAAATCCAATCTTTAAATCTGACTTTAAAGGTGACCTCTAATGTAACTTCAACTAAAGCATCAGATATGTCTTATATATTATTTAATTATTATTACTTTATTAATCATTTAAATAAATATCATTATTTATTACTAAGGCTATCAAAGTTTTAATTAAAAAGTTTATATATATTTAGGTCATAAAGTTATCAATATGAATGAACATTTTCTGAAGTATACACATTCACTGTGTGTAAATCAGTAAAATACAAACCAATTTAAAACTGAATTATTGACATCCACCGTGATTAATTATTTGACATCACTGTTTAATACTTAATTTAATTATTACAGAAACTACATATTTTATTTGACATACAAATAAATCATATTATTTATTACTTCATTTATTATTAGAGAAACGTAACCCGTGGTTCTTATTTGACATACAAATAATTCATAAGTAAAGTACAGGAGGCTTTGTGTTTCCCTCGTGTTCTAGTAAAACATCATCACATGCATACAAGGCAGACTCTGCTATTACTATCATTATAGGCTAAATTAAACATCTGTTTTTTTATTGAGTTGGTTGGTTTTTATTGGTTTAACAAAATGTTGTGCCTAAAGAACCTGACCTGAGTCCATTAACTCATATTATGTCAAACTGACTAAAAAAAAGCTTGCGAATTTGCAAGTTTATTGTTTTAATGGTTAATGACCGGTCAGAAATAGAATGAAACAAAGAAATGAAGAACAATAAAACAAACATTCCCCCCCCTCAAAAATGTGTGTTGCCTATTTTAACATTTAATTCATTTATTTTTATAGCACTGTTACAATGAAGATTGTGTCAAAGCAGCATAACATAGAGGTTCTAGTAACTGAAACTGTGTCAGTCCAGATTTCAACGCTCGTATGAATTTGTACAATCTAATTCGTACAATTTAGTATGATTTGCTCATCACCCGATGACTGTTGAGTTTAGGGATGGGGTTGGGTGCCATGCCTCCTTTTTTAAATCGTACATTTTCGTATGACTGAACTATTTTACATTTTGAGTAAAAATTATGTATGTGGTTTCAACAATGCATTTAGACTTGTCCTGTCCATTCTGGAATGGATCCTAGACCACCTACTGAAGTGAGCATTTACACCTGTTTTTTTCCCCTTTCTTATATTTCCCCCCACAATCTGATAGCTATCCAATCAGAAAAACACACAAAGTGATCAAGAGTAAACAGCCCATACAGACCCAAAAAATCCCCTAAACATGACTTCTGGTGAGAAGGGAAATGAAATTCGATCTTTTACTTCAAGACCTCATTATATTGCTAGGAACCATTGGGTATTAATTTAGTTTTGCCTGTACATTATATGTTTGAGTATGAAAGTGCAGGTAGCTGTTAACTTGGAACTTTTTGAATCACCAAGCTTAGACTACAGCTTACTTTTAGCTTGATTATTTTACTGATGAATAAGTAATTTCCTAAACATTGGATGGCCTCAGGTTGAGTGAATTATAAGCAAATATACATGTTTTGGTGAACTTTGCCTTCAAGTCTCTCCATAAGTATGAAGTCTAAGTATGAAATGTCCTTTTAAAAGGGAAGACAGTATTTTTAATTTATAAGAGAAACAGTCCTACAAAAAAATTCTGAAATGAATAAACAAAACACCACCAACATAACAAAACTATATTTATATTTAGAGTGCACTCAGATTTTTCAGTTTAATTTATAATAATTGCTTGTCTTTCATTCATTCATTCATTCATTTTCTTTTCGGCTTAGTCCCTTTATTAATCCGGGGTCGCCACAGCGGAATGATCCGCCAACTTATCCAGCATATTTTTTACGCAGCGGATGCCCTTCCAGCCGCAACCCATCTCTGGGAAACATCCACACACACTCATTCACACTCATACACTACGGACAATTTAGCCTACCCAATTCACCTGTACCACATGTCTTTGGACTTGTGGGGGAAACCGGAGCACCCGGAGGAAACCCACGCAACCACGGGGAGAACATGCAAACTCCACACAGAAATGCCAACTGACCCAGTCGAGGCTCGAACCAGCGACCTTCTTGCTGTGAGGCGAACGTGCTACCCACTAGGCCACTGTGGCGCCCGCTAGTATTTCTAATTATAGCAAAATAGTGGTATTCATAATGTATACGTGTGTTTTGTTCTTCATTGTAACAATAGTTTTTATCACATTTATGACTTGGATCCATTTTGGCATTATTGTTAAATAACCTTTGTTTTAATTCAAGTCTGTAAAATCCTTCCTATTGCATAATTTCACATTCAAATACTCACATTATAGGGATTGAAATAAAACACAGCCAATGATTCTAATGAATATCAACTGCAACTTTTTATTTAGTTATTTTTTTAAATAAATATACCTAAAATGTTTCTCTCACACTTTGTAAATGCTTCCCGCTGTTTGAATTGTTGTTTCTCAGTTTGCCCTGTGGGTGGATGCGGTCATTTTCGTGTTCAGTCTGGAAGATGAGATCAGCTTTCAGACCGTCTACCACTACTACAGTCGCATGGCCAACTACCGCAACACCGCAGAGGTGCCCCTGGTGCTCGTGGGAACTCAGGGTGAGTATACACACATTTGGAAATATAGAGGGAGGACACATCCCAAATATATACAATATCAAACGACAGCAGCTGTCATTAAAAAAATAAAAAATAAATCCAAGGTCATATTTTCTACTGGTTTGGCAACATATCTATAAGAACACAGTTTGAATAAATGACATGGTTTGCTTAAATTATAATTAAGGGGTTCTTATTATTAACTATTATTATTAATATTTCATGGGTTGAATACTGTTTTCAAGAGTTATATTAACTATATTCTCAAATGTGTGGGATAGAGCGTGTCGGAAAGAGTTATTAATGAATCTTGTGTTACCGATCTTATGTTGCAAGATGATACTATCCTGTTTCATATGTTTGACGCAAGTACGATTTTTGAAAATATCTTGATTCTTACAATGATACTGATTAAAAACTGTCATGAAAAATATTAAGATAGGTTAAAATAACAATGGTTTATTATAAGATGGATTATTTGTAAAATGCAATTTATTCCTGTGATGGCAATTCTAAATTTCCAGCAGCTAATACAGTGAATAATATCTATGTGAAACCTTCGATACATTTTTCTTAAAAAAAAAAAACAGCATACATTCAAAAAACAGTATATTTTATTACACTAAAATATAAATTATTTTTACATCTTTAAAGACCATCTGAGGGCTGAACAACATATTGTTTGAGGATTGATATTGCAATGTGTATATCTGCAATAGTCACATCACATGATTAGGTTTTTTATTAAAAGATTAAAAGATAAATATATTAGTAATTATTGTTATTTTTTAATCACATATAATGATGACTATGTTATTTTTACATTTGATTGTTCAAATTTGGTATTGTAAATATCCCCAGTAAAAGTGCCCAGTAAAGCACTCTTTAGGTAACTTTTATTATTGCTGTCTCATATTTAAAATGGCTTGCAATTTATTTTATTTTATACATGTGCACTGCATAGAAAAATACTTGATCATACCAGTAGATCTAAGTTAATGAAATCTTTCCAAATAGTCCAAATCATCTGGTAAAATTAAATTCAAACCACAATATATAATCCCAGCAAAACAAAATGTTTTTCAATATTGTGCAGCCCTAAAAAAAACATCACGCTACTTGTGTTTTCAGTATATAAACACAAGGGGGAGCCATGCTCAAATCAATGAAAGATTTCAGCTGCAGCTTGGGTCACACTTTATTTTGATGGTCCGTTTGTTGAATTGAAGTTACATTGCAACTAATTCTCATTAGATTATAAGTAGACTGATAGGTTGGGTTAGTGTAAGTTGACATGCACTTGCAAAGTTTCTTATAGTCAGTTAAATGTCTGGTGAATGTCTGTAACAACAGATATTAAGTAGACAGTCTACTAATACTCAAACGGACCATCGGAATAAAGGGTTACCGTTTTTTTACAAATGTAAGTGGATCGAACATAAATTAATGAAGTTGTTCATTCATTCATTCATTCATTTTCTTGTCGGCTTAGTCCCTTTATTAATCCGGGGTCGCCACAGCAGAATCAACCGCCAACTTATCCAGCATATTTTTTACGCAGCGGATGCCCTTCCAGCCGCAACCCATCTCTGGGAAACATCCATACACACACATTCACACTCATACACTACAGACAATTTAGCCTATCCAATTCACCTGTACCACATGTCTTTGGACTTGTGGGGGAAACCGGAGCACCCGGAGGAAACCCACGCAACCACGGGGAGAACATGCAAACTCCACACAGAAATGCCAACTGACCCAGCCTGGGCTCGAACCAGTGACCTTCTTGCTGTGAGGCGAACGTGCTACTCACTACGCCACCGTGGCGCCCTTAATGAAGTTGTTCCAAAACAAAATCAAGATTTTCATTGTTTCAGCTCATTTTAAATAAGTAATTTGAAAAAGCAGCATTGTTGCATTATTCTTCCCTGATTTCTGTTGATTTTGATAGAGATATATTTATGATGAAGCCTGTGAAAGTTTGCTTTTCTCTTTTACTAAGATGTCCAGTTTTAGCTTAATTCTAACTGTTTTTGCTTCATCTCAACTCTTGGCAGATGCAATCAGTGCAGCTAACCCTCGTGTCATTGATGACACCCGTGCTCGAAAACTGTCCAATGACCTGAAGAGGTGCACGTATTACGAGACCTGTGCTACTTACGGCCTCAACGTTGAGCGCGTCTTCCAGGATGGTGAGTTACTCTAGACTTTTAACGTTATACAGTTAAAGTCAGGATTATCAGCCCCTCCTGTGAATTCGTTTTTCTTTTTCAAATATTTCTCAACGATGTTTAACAGAGCAAAGAATTTTTCACAGTATATCTTAGCATATTTTTTGTCAGGGGAAAGTCTTATTTGTTTTAATATTTCAGCTAGAATAAAAGCAGTTTAAATTTTTTTTTAACCATTTTAAGGTCAATAATTACCTCCATTAAGGATTTTTTTCCTATTGTCTACAGAACAAACCACCATTATACAAAGACTAGCTTAATTAACCTAATTAAGCATTTAAATATCACTTTAATCTGAATACTACAGTAGTATCTTGAAAAATACCTAGTAAAATATGATGCGCTGTCATCATGACAAAAAAAATCAGTTATTAAAATTAGTTATTAAAACTGTTGTTTAGAAATGTGATATTAACCAGAAATTGGAGGAAAAGATAAACAGGATGGCTAGTAATTCTGACTTCAACTGTGTAAATATATATATATATATATATATATATATGAATATGTGAATATACAAACTTTTTACAAAGTTATCAAATGAATGTTTACCATTGAAACAAATCAATCAGTGATTTGAGTTAGTGGTTTAAATCCAGTATTCTCCAGTATGGAAGTGTCAACCATATGTCACCTCCTGTCAGATCAGATTCATCGCAGTGCTTGCCGTTAACAGTGCATGCTTGGATAACATTATGTAGGTTACAGTATAAGGAGCAGGAGGCAGAAAGGGCAAGGTGACTTTGCTGTTGGAATAGCCGGCCCAATCTGGCTTAATCAGCTCTTAATTACTGACTAAATGGCCCATCTCGCCTTGTGTGTCCCTGTGTGGTATAGTATAGAGATATAGCTGTGCTGGAGTTTGCTAGGACACTAAAATGAAGGTATACGAAGTTCATAAACTGTTTTCAGTTCAGTAGTGGTGCAGATCTACTCACTGTAAGGTAGACATTAGTGATATTTAAATGTAGGAAAGACAGCCTTTGAGATGTGTTCTCCACTAGGGGGCACAAAATGTTAATAAATGAGGCTTGATTCTACGCTGTAAAACCCAACAGTCAACTTAAACAAATGAAGTGAAGTGTAGTTAACTCAAAATTTACTGAAAGTTAATTCTACTCATTTGAAGAGTTTTAAACTCAGTGTTGAATGTAATGAGTTAATTAAATACCAACTTAAATGGAGTAAGTTCACAGTACTTAGTTTTTTTAACTCAAATGGTTTGTAGCAGTCGGTTTCCTCAAATGGATTAAGTTGCCTTAACTTACTGGGTTTTACAGTACTCAGTTGGTTTGAGTTCTCTTCGTTTATTGGGTTTTACTGTGCTCAAAATTTCTTTGTGTACTCAAATGGATTAAGTTCACCGTACTCATTAGGATTGGTTTTTGAACTTAAATAGTTTGTTGCAATCAGTTTCCTCAAATGGTTTTTAGAGATTTGACTTTTTAGCGCTTAATGTTTTTGCTTTATTGTGTATTTGGAGTTTGGTTTTTAACAGACTGGTTGTGCGGTTTGCTCTTTGTTTATTGTCGTCCTCAGAATTGTAACAGTACAGTTATCTTTATACACTTGGTGAATTATGTGCTGAATCAAGCTTCAGAAGTTTTGAAGAATATTATGTGTATTATTATTATTTTTATAGCTATTACTGCTACTGTACTGTCCTCCCCACACACCCACTGCTTTAATTGCCATGATTTAATTATTATTATTATTATTTGTTATTATTTTCATTATCTCTTGACTTACCTATGTACCCTCTTCAAATACTGTATCTATACATTTATGGATATGCACCCATTGTGGTTTTTTTTGTTTTCATTTTATTTCTATTATATGATTTTTCTTTCTTCTCTTTTTCTTTGCTTAGGTTTGTTTCATTTTTTCGTCCCTTTGCTAAATTGCTACAAACTGTATTTTTTAGTTTTAATTTAATAACAGTTATTACTATTTTTTTCTTTCTTTCTTCCTTGTCTCTTTGGGTGATTTATTTATTTCTTTTTTCTTTTTGTATTCTATTCATCTGTCCTTTAGGTTTTGCAAAACAAAACAAAACAAAACAAAATAAAATAAAATAAAATATTTTGCATAAACTACTAGTACTCTAAGGATATAATGCAATATGTTGGCTATTGTGATAATACAAAATTAAACTCAAAGATTCATTCTCAAGTACCATTTCTACATTTTTCTAACAACAGCAAAGTGTAAATGTTGTTAGAATCCCTGTTAAATACATATACACTAGTTAAATATAATACAGGGTTCCCACAGGTCAGGGAGTTAACTTTTTTTTTGTCAATGTCATTGAATATCAGAAAATTTTGTTCTTACTTTCAGTTTCCATTCATCAACATTTTTATTTTGATTGTATGCAGTTTTTCTCTACCGTATCATGTGTTTTATTACATTGCTTCACACATTTTGCTTATGTTGTTATGGTCAGGCTTTTTTTAAACACCATTTTATTCCTTTCCTACTTGTCACCTGGCAGTCACTTAAGTCAAATGTGGTCCAAGCCAAACTTGCCAGGAAGTTTCAAGAGCTTTGGCTACAAAATGATCACTTCAAAGACTGTGTGTTAGACTTCGCTGTCATTTCTTTTCGAATGTGAGGTAAATCATTCATGCCTGCTCTCATAATTGCTTATAATTCTTATACTTATAAAAAATCTCATAATAAAAAAAAACAATCTTTCTATTATGCAAAACAAAACAGTGCCTGTTTTTTCTGCTCATTATAGACCAACTTTCTCAACTTTTAAGTCAAATTGGGGAATTTGATACTATGCCAAGAGTGAGAATCGTAAAAAGTACTAGTAGCGAACACTACATGAAGATATTTATGAACTCTTCAGTGTCACTGTTGTTTAATCTGAGGATATAATTAGTCCTCATGAATAATGTTATGATGGACTGGTGATTTTAGGCCGAAATTTCACAATTCTTGTCAACTATAGGCATCAGTGGACCTGAGTAATAAGCTGAAGATTAATAAAAGATATAGAAATCCAATTCAAATCCAATTCCAACACGTTTCCTGGTCCCAGTTTCTCTTAGTGATATTGAGTAAATGTGTGTTCTTTTGACGCCTGTGTACAGTTGATGTCAAAATGATTATCCGTCTTGTACAATTTTAATTCAATATATTCCAGAGTGCTGTTTAATAGAAGCAAGATTTCTTAATATAGTAATTAATAGCGAATTTTTAATAATTAATTTCTTTTGTCTTTGCCATGGTGACAATACATAATATACAAAACTAATTGTTTTGCAACTAGAAATCAGCTTAAAATGCAACGCATAACTAGGTTAATCAGGTTAACTAGGCAAGTTCATATTCAAGTTCCATATAGCAGGAAATACTGTGAAAATGTCTTCGCTCCATTAAACATCACTTGGGAAATCTTTCAAAAATAGTACAAATGACACAATAGTTTTGCCATCAACTTTATACTGTATGTTTGAATCTGAATGCATTTTTTGACATCTATGCTGTTTGTGTTTGCAGTGTGTGTATGTGTGTGTGTAGCAGATGCACACGGCTCTTCAGTGTTCAGCTCTCCATCCAGGAGGGAGATTTACACTCTAAACGCTCCGCTATTATCTGCTTAATTATTACACTGTTGGCTGCAGCCAAGACTGCTGTAATTTAACTGTGTGTGTGTGTGTGTGTGTGTGTGTGTGTGTGTGTATGTATGTATGTGTGTGTGTGTGTAAAAAGAGTGGGTGCATGTCTGTATGATGGCCAAGCTCATCAGCAGCACTAAATGAGAGCAAGAAAAGGCTAAATTCCTGATCATTACTGACGCTGTCTCCCCGCATCTCTCATTTCATTATCCTCAATTAATCATGCATTCTAATTATCCACTGTAGTGGAATTTATTGATGAGTACCAAAATGATTATTTTAATGTTTTGTGTTGCATTGATAGCATAGCAGCTGCCCAGAGGTGTGTTTTGTGTGTGTGTTTATGTGTGTGTGTGTGTGTGTGTGTGTGAGTGTGTGAATCAGCAACCCATGATGATGAGCTGTTGTTATTACACGTGTGGCCATAATTAAAGAGACTTTTAATCATCGGTCAGTGCAGATTTGCTGGCTTTGTATGATTTTTGTGCTGAAACCGGACAATGACTGTTTAATTTATGTTGATTATCTCAGATAAGACGTCTTATGGGATGATCTTGATTTATTATTCAATTATTATATCATAAAGAAACAATATAGAAGGTTGTGTTATAGTAATTTGTTTTTCTATTACTTAAATGGATAACAGTATTTAGATTTGTTGTAATATAATATAATGTAATGTAATGTAATGTAATGTAATTTAATGTAATGCAATGTAATGTAATGTAATAAAACATATAATAATGCAGCTTTATTTAATCAAAATGATATAGAGCTTTATGAGAATATTGAGTATTATAATATAAAATAAAAAGACAGTCAAATGTATTTATTACTTTGTATAATTACTTTTTTCTTCAAAACACTGTATCTGACATTTTGTTTGTTTTAAATGTGGCAAACAAAGCCTATATACTTTAGTTTGGCATGAAAAGCTGTTTTGTTTTTTGTTTAAAAACAATTTTTAGATCAATATTATTAGCCCTTTTAATAATTTAGATTAGGGCTGCACAATATATTGTTTCAGCATTAATATCGCGGTGTGTGTATCTGCAATAGTTGCATTGTCTAAAATCAAGCAAAATCTAGTCAATTTAAACCATTTGGACACAAGAAGTTATAAAGTTTGCCTCTTTAACAAATATTTATTGTGTTTATTTATACAATGAAGACTGTAGAGGTTGTTATTTTACATTTGACTACTGAAATTCTGTACATCGACATTGTTGGACTCCACCGAAACATACTGTAAATCACAGTTTATTGATTGTTTTTATCTTTATTCTATTACTTTCATCTATAATTTATTTTGTATTTATCATTAAGTAATATTAATGAAATATACAATCACTGGCCACTTTATTAGGTACACCATACAAGTAACGGGTTGGGCCCACGTTTACCTTCAGAACTGCCTTAATCCTGCGTGGTATGGATTCAACAAGGTACTGGAAATCTCCTCAGAGATTTTGGTCCATATTGACATGATCGCATCATGCAGTTGCTGCAGATTTGTCGGCTACACATTCGTGATGCGAATCTCCCGCTCCATCACATCCCAAAGGTGCTCTATTGGATTGAGATCTGGTGACTGTGGAAGCCATTTGAGTACACTGAACTCAATGTCATGTTCAAGAAACCAGTCTGAGATGATTCACGCTTTTTCATGGCCTGTTATCCTGCCGGAATTAGCCATCAAAAGACACTGGTACACTGGTCACTGGCATCAACAAGGCATTTGCGCTCACAGAACTGCCGCTCACTGGATATTTTATCCTTCTCAGGCCTTTCTCTGTAAACTCAAGAGATGGTAATGTGTGAAAATCCCAGTAGATCAGCTGTTTCTGAAATACTTAGATCAGCCTGTCACCAACAACCAACAACCATGCCACATTCAAAGTCACTAGCATCACCTCTCTTCCTCTTTCTAATGCTCGGTTTGAACTGCACATTTAACTAAACTTAAAGGGGCCGGTGAGTGTATGTTAAAAGAATCTTGTACATTTTATGCAGATGCTCACCTAAAAAATCACCCCAATCAATGTAAAATAAGTCATCTTTCAAAATTATGTTCATATCACCTTAAAGTAAACATTGCAATGCCAGTTTTTTTGTCAATTTAATTCATCAAGTTTATTTCCATAGCGCTTTTACGATGTAGATTGTGGCAAAGCAGCTTAACATAGAAGTTCTAGTAAAGTCCAAATTTCAGGGTTGAAGTTCAGTTGAGTTGAGTTCAGTTCAGTGTGGTTTAAATTTCATCGCTGAAAAGTCCAAATACTGAAGAGCAAATCCATTGATGCACAGCTCCACAAGTCCCAACCAAGCAAGCAAGCAAGCTAGTGGCAATAGTTGCGGGGAAAAAAAACTTCATCAAACCTAGAGAGATACCAGGCTCTGTTGGCTACGACCATTTCTCCTCTGGTCAAACTTCCTATGTGGAGAATGCTGGGGGTCCACTTTTATCCAACGAATTTGGCCCTAAAAAAGCATTTTTTAAATTGCACTTTAAACTGAATATCTTGCAAAATAAGAAGAAAAATATTATGTGCTGTCATCATGGAGAAGACAAAATAAATATTAAAACGGTGTAAAAATTTGTTAAAAAAAGAAAGCCTATTTCCATTAAGCAACACAAGGAAAATGTCTTTTAAATTATTCACATGTAATGGCATTATACCGTTATTTTATCAATGTTTTTAATAGAACATTTGGTAACACTTATTAATAACTACACACTATGAATTATTCACTAAGCATTAGCCAATAGTGAATTCATTATCTGTTAAGTATTAACTCTACATTAATAAACGTTAGTAAGCCGTTTATAAATACAGCTACAAATGCTGTATTCTTGACTTTAAAGTGCATTTAAAAATGGAATTAATAATTGTATTTTCATACTTTGTTAATGATTGTTTTTTCATTACTTAAGTATTGCATTATTTACAAATTAGTTTTTTTTAGAAAAGTTGGTGCTATTTTAAGATTATTCAGAATGCATGAGTAAATGATTAATAAACTTCAAATTGACATTCATATATCTCATTATTCAGACATAGTTCATTCGTATGTTTGACAATTAAAGGCTCAGTTATATTCTAAACTGGAAAAAAGAGAAAATAAACGACTTTATTAATTTCTATTCATTTGAAGATACACAAATGAAACCATATCAAATGAAAAATAAAACTTTGCAATCTTATGTAAAATAAAATTACTTTATGGTTAAACACAGCTAAATAACATTGAAATGTTGCATCATAATATATTGTTAAATCAATATGTTGTTGTTTTATCCAATTTTATTTCATTGTATTTATTGCTAATTGTATTTTGACACTCCTGTTATCCGGCAATGTTTAAAGTTTACAGTCATTTTATTTCTTTGATAAGATTTATTGTTTATTTGATTCTGATCCTTTAATTGTCATAATGGATTTATAAAGCATAAATAGTCCTCACTTTAGATAAGGTCACAAAACTGGATGAAGTTGAGTTAATAAAGCATTTATTAACATGCAGTGTAACTATTACTATATGGCTCAATATATGAATGTTGATTTGAATAGTTTATTATTTGTTTACTAACTCATTCTGAATGATTCTGCTCTTAAATACAACTGGTTTGTAAATAATACAATACTGAATTTAATAATAAACAATAAGTAATAAAGTATGAAAATACAACAATCAAGCACATTATAAATGTGCTTATAAGTCAAGAATACAGCATTTGTAACTGCTTACTAATGTCCATCAATGTAGAGTTAATGCTTAACCAATAATGAATGAACTATTTGCTAATGCTTATTAGATGATTCATAGTGTGTAGTTATTATAAAGTGTTACTGAACATTTATTTATTGTATTTAAAAGAATGTCATTCTTTCTTTAAATATGATACACAGGATATCGCAATACACTTGTACAAATGATAAAAATACCAAGTAATTTTTCTTGAAGCAGTTCTGCTTTGTTAGTTTTCTCGATTGATTCGAGAGATTCAGCAGAGAATTAATGAAAGTGCAGTTTATCAGAAAAATAGATTTTTTTTTTAAAGCATCATGCCCATTGATTTGCACTGCAGTTTTATGCATGTTTGATCACCCTGGGTTACTTTCTGTCACAATCAATTACTACTCTCTCAAATTCATAATTCCTAATGGGACAAAAGTCTATATATACAAGTTTGCTCATGTTTAAGAGCAGTGCCCTGGCTCCTCATGGCCTTTTGCCTCTAATAAATGATAATTGTCTTTGGTTGAGCATGCAGTAATATAATGAGCTGAATTGCCATAAATCAAGTAATGCAGGCGAGCGAGTTTGCATCGCTTTCCCAGACTCATCGAGATGGCAACACGCAAATAACAAGAACATTAACCATTAAAAATAATTGGTGCAGTAGTTATCTGCAATAGATTTATGTAACAAAGTGTTTACGAGATGGCCAGTGGAGAAATAAAGTAAGGCAATTTATTCGGTCGGGGTCAGATGAGGGTTTACCACAGTCATTCCCGTGTCTCTGCGTGGGTTTACTTGTGTTTTTATGTTTACTAGCAACAATTGTTCTTTCACATTACATTTAGAGTGGAATTATGAGAGTAAATTACATTGAACTGCAAATAATTTTTGAATTATTTATGTATTTTTTATATATGTATATTATATATGTATATATATTTTTAGGGCTGTCCAAAAATTAATCGTGATTAATCACATCCAAAATAAAAGTTTGTTTTGACATAATATGTGTGTGTGTTTTATATATTTATTATGTATATGTGATAAACACATTCATAGAAGCCAAAACTATATATAAAAAAGTTACATCAAAGTAGTTACATCATATTTAAATGTAAAATTTGTATCATACACATATATTTTTTATATGTCTAAATATAAACCAACATTTTATCAAGTATATGCGTTTGTGTATTTATATATTCATAATAAAATATACACAGTGCACACACAAATATTATGTTAAACTTTTATTTTGGATGTGATTAATCACAATTAATTTTTGGACAGCCTTAATATTTTTATAAATTTTGTTTGCTTGTTTATTTATTTATTTATTATTTTATTTTTTTTATATTTTCAATTTTATTTATTTATTTAATTTTTAAAAGTGGTTTACTATAGTAGATTCCGTGTCTCTGCATGTTTACTTGTGTTAAATAAAAAAAATATTTTATATATATATATATATATATATATATATATATATATATATGTGTGTGTGTGTGTGTGTGTGTGTGTGTGTGTGTGTGTGTGTGTGT
>CAIGQQ010039888.1:2369628-2417828 GCA_903798035.1 Danio albolineatus
TGTGTGTGTGTGTGTGTGTGTGTGTGTGTGTGTGTGTGTGTGTGTGTGTTTATTTATTTATTTATTTATCTATTTTATACAATTATATTTTTATTATTTTTATTTATTTATAAATTACAATGTAAACTGTAAACTATTTGTAAATTTTTATTTTTATAATTTTATTTATTTGTATAAATTTATATTTATTTATTTATTTTATATAATTATTTATATTTTATTTATTCATTTATATTTATATTTTGTTTATTATTATTATTATTATTATTATTATTATTATTGTTGTTGTTTTTAAAGTGGTTTACTACAGTAAATCCCATGTCTCTGCATGTGTTTACTTGTGTTTTTATGTTTACGCTCAACATTTTTTCTTTTCTAAAACATTAAGTGTGAATTATGGGAGTAAATTACATTAAACTGTAAACAATTTGTAAATTAATTTATGTATTTATTATTTATTTATTTATTTATATAATATATATGTATATTTATAAAATGAACATGTCTTCTTTGTCTTATTTTTATAATTGTTTATTTGTTTATTTTTTAAGTGGATACAATTACAAAAAATAACAAATATAAAAGTTATTTATATAAAAGTTGCCAAATGCAACATTATTTTCAGCACAGATAAAAAATAAATAAATAAAGCAAACGTAAAAAACCTCATGCTCAGTTTTCACTAGAATCGATTATAGTTCAGCAATATTATTAAAATGAAATAATTTCCCAAAAACTATTCACTTGTTCTCGGCTCTACAGTACAGATGTGTGTGTGTGTGTGTGTGTGTGTGTGTGTGTGTGTGTGTGTGTGTATGTCTACGCCTGCAGAGTGTGTGTATGTGTTTGTCAGTGGTTCTTGTGTGGAGGTGAGGGGTCCTGACAGCTCCCCAGCCTGCGTCCATCAGCGTTCTAATTTAATTATCCTAATTACCCCCCTCCCCATCCTTCCCCTCGCGCTGGCTGGCTTGTCACAATGTCAGAGTGAGGATGTAGAGCTTTGTTAGCGTTCGTTAACAGCTAACGAGGTCTGCTCTTCACTTCCTCTCTCTTTTTCTATCTCTCTGTTTATATCTCGGTCTCTTCGGTAGGCTTTTTGGCTTGACCGTCACCATATGTTTTTGAATTTTCTATATTTTTGTAATGGATTTACACTGCTGGGTTCCACACAATCGATTTGTGTTGGAACAACATGAAGAGATTAAGTTAACGTATTAGTTTTTACATATTTAAGTGAATTGAACATTGAATATGGTAGGCTAAATTGTCCGTATAGTGTATGAGTGTGACTGTGTGTGTGTGGATGTTTCCCAGGGATGGGTTGCGGCTGGAAGGGCATCCGCTGCGTAAAAATATGCTGGATAAATTGGCGGTTGATTCCACTGTGGCGACCCCGGATTAATAAAGGGAATAAGCCGACAAGAAAATGAATGAATGAATGAATTTGCTATTGTTCAGCCAGTTATTTGTAGCGTCTTTATCTTTTCCTTTCTAGAGACCCACTATAACACCATTTTATTATATAAAAAGACAGTGTGATGGTTTATTTATTTCTTGAATATGTAGTGAATTTGATCACAAACCTCATAATAATGTTTATTTGTAGTTTTTTTGTGTTTTCCCAACCACCAAGTCTGGATATACTGCTTTTCAATCAGATCAATGTATTTTAGTGATGGATACAGAATGAAATAACTATTAGCATGCCATAACTATCCCTGTTTTAATTCCCTCCATCCGGCTGGGAGTTTTCTTGTGTTTTGTGTGGCTAGAAGTCTGAGTTTGCCTGAGTGTGTGTTTTGTGTCTTGTATAGCAGGTCTAATTACTGAACGGTAAGTGCAGGAGCTCTTTGACCTTTCTGCAAGATTTCCCGGCAGGTGCTTCATCTGCTTTGCTGTCCTCCAACTCATTAGCTAATATTTATAGCACTCTGCTGCTTACCGCTCTGACAGCAGCCTAATAAACCCACCCGTGTCTTTATTTAGTTCCATTTACCTGTTCTGTCCATTCCTACTTCTTGCACAGTGTAGCCTCTTTTTTTCCTGTCTTTGCTGGGTTCTCTCTGGGGGTTGAGGATAAAGGTTAGGCTGTTGTATCCGCTCAGTGTTTAGAAGAGAGGTCATAACCTGTGTTGCAGAGCCGGGGGTCCTGGTCTTTGTTCAGCAGGTTTTCTGATCTGTTGACCTTGGCATAGTGTAATTGAAGGAATGAATGGACATAGCAATGCACCAAGCCAATAAGACATGTTAGTGCGAGGTTATGGAAGTGAATTGCTTGTGTCTATTGATGATTACCTGATGAACAGACGTCTGTAGTTTTGAGCATCTTGAGAATAATCCATGATGGATGGAATTTTTCAACATCATCTACTGTAGGTTTTCATTTCATGTCTCAAGTGTAATGTAAATTGTATCAATTAATATCCATCCATCTTATGTATCATTCATCCATCCTATGTATTATCCATCCATCCATCCATCCATCCATCCATCCATCCATCCATATTTTTCCTAAGTACAGTATCATCCATCCTTTTATTTTCCCTTTTCCTATTTGTATCCCTTTTCTCTTTCTTTTTTAAAATGTTCCCTTCACATCTGCATCCATCCTTCCATCTATTCTGACAACGATCTTTCATTCTTTCCTTGTATAATCCACAAGTTCATCCATCCGTTCATCCATCCATCCATCCATTCTTTTCCTTCCTATGTATCATCCATCCATTTATTTTCCCTTTTCCTTGTTTTATCCCTTTCTTCTTTCCTTTTAAAAATGTTCCCTTCATCTCTGCATCCATCCTTCATCCTTCCATCCATCCTGCAATCGCTCACTCATTCTTTCGATGTATTTTCCACAAGTTCATCCATCCAGCTTTTCTTTCATTCTTCCTTCATTTGTTTCCTGGGTATCATCCTTTATTTTCCCTTTTCCGTGTTGGATCCCTTTGTTCTTTCATTTTTTTTTAAATATTACCTTCATATATACATTAATCCATTCTTCCATCTATCCTGACATTGCTCCTTTATTCTTTCCGTGTTATCCACAAGTTCATCCATCCATCCATTCATCCTTTTCTTTCCTGTGTCATCCATCTATTTATTTTCCCTTTTCCGAGCTGTAACCCTTTCTTCTTTCATTTTTAAAATGTTTTCTTTTTATCTGCATTCATCCATCCTTCCTTCCATCCATCCATCCATCCATCCATCCAACCACCCACCCACCCAGCCACCCACACATCCATCCATCCATCCATTCTTCCACCCATTCGTTCTTCCTTCCATCCATCCTTTCATTCATTCATTCATTCATCTATCCATCCTTCTTTCCATGTTTTATCCATCCATCCATCTATCCATCCTTCTTCCATCCACCCATCCTTCCATACTTCCTTCCTTCCTTCTTTCTAAATGTAATGCACTGCAATGCAAATTTAAACTGCATATACCCAAACAGAAATTTGGTACTCACTGAAGATGGGGCAGGTTGCCGATCTATAAAGTGAGTCACAAACCAGAACTCTCACACAGGCCAGTCAATGGTCAGTACATTCTGTATTCATGCTCTGAAGCTCGAGGTTGCAGTCCCAAACATTCATTCTGATAACCAAACAGGCAAAAGTTCACTTTAAGCATGAACAACTGGTGTCAAGTGAGTTTGAGAAATGGTAGATGTAAAAATTATGCAAACGTAAATATAATAAGCCATCTATAGTGTTCTATATTATGCTTGGCTCTTCTTAATGAAAGGCACCTATGATGAAAATCAACTTTTGTAAGTTGTTTGGACAGAACTGTCTGTCTGTATAGTGTCCACTGTCATATTGGAGTGATATAAACCTAACAAGTTTTTAAAATTTCCTCACATTAAAATAAGACCCAAATCTCAGTGATTTTTGAGGCCCATCGCAACATGTAATGTGGAAGTGTGGTTTGCCCCACCCACCAAATTGATTGACAGGTGCCATGTTTTTTATAATAACATGTATACACATCCACAGAAATGTTTTGCAAATAAACTGGGATTAAAATATCTGTTCCAACTCTGTGGAGTTTTATAAATTTAAAATGTTTTTAAAACAGAGCATGTTTGTAATAAAGATTATATAAAAATCGCTATGTAATTCTTAAACACGATAATGACCATGGTGGCATGTCCGTAAACGCTAATATATGTGTGTGTGCGCACCTTTGTGTGTGATGCAAACGGCATTTGTGTGTGACTCATCATTTCAGAAAGGCTTGAATAATCTCCACCACAAATACATCAAATAAATTTACTTGGTATTTTTGACTAATGAGCTGTATTTCAGCTTCACCCGAGTCTGGCACTGTGCTGTTTATCTGACTAATAAACAATCTGATGGGTATTTTGAGCTGAAACTTTACAGACACGTTCTGGAGACACCAAAGGCTTATCTTACATCTTGTAAAAGTGGTAAAATAGATCCTCTTTAAGTGCGGAGTGGACCATAACCTATGAATGATAAATTGGCTTATTTATTGAAATGCGGCTGTGTGAATTTCATTCATTCATTCATTCATTCATTTTCTTTTTGGCTTAGTCCCTTTATTAATCTGAGGTCGCCACAGCGGAATGAACCGCCAACTTATCCAGCATATGTTTTATGCAGCAGATGCCCTTCCAGTCCGAACTCATACACCCACAAACACTCATACACTATATACTCATACAATTTAGCCTGCCCAAATCACCTATACCACGTCTTTGGACTTGTGGGGGAAACCGGAGCACCTCGAGGAGAGAATATGCAAACTCCACACAGAAATGCCAACTGACCCAGCCGAAACAGTGACCTTATTGCTTAGTGCTACCCACTACGCCACAATGGTGCCTATGTGAATTACAAAACCCTTTATTTTTTTAAATATATATTTGTATGTATGTATGTAAACAGGAATAGGAATAAAAATACTATAAAATAGCCTTGTACTTGTACATGTGTAATGACAATAAAGTTGAATCTAATCTGATCTAAAAACTCAGGAAGAGAGATTAAAAAGCAGGTTGTTTGCATTGAAATGTTCACTCTGGAGTTGACAGTAAATTTCACAAATAACTGCATAAAACGGATTTTATTTAACCTGAAAGACTTTTTTTGTAAA
Organism: Danio albolineatus; assembly: GCA_903798035.1. Classification (NCBI taxonomy): domain Eukaryota; kingdom Metazoa; phylum Chordata; class Actinopteri; order Cypriniformes; family Danionidae; genus Danio; species Danio albolineatus. The sequence continues at coordinate 2,374,753 of CAIGQQ010039888.1, forward strand.
ACACATTCCAATATTTAGCTTTAACCTTTAAGACAGTGTCACCGACACTAGAATCAAACACAGCTGTTCCAGAAATATGGTAAAAGATCTGTACTTTCTATTACACAGTAAAAATATTAGAAAAGCTTAATATTGAAATGCCAATTCATATATCTTGCAGCCCTTCTGTTGATTACCAGTGGCACTAGTGATTTATACCAACTAATGATATGTAACAACACCCACTAACAGAATTCAAGTAATAGAGTTGAGCATATTCTTATTGGCTTTAATAGTAACCACGATTCTCTAAATCTGACCAAAAAAGCACTGATGGAGTGAAAGATGCTGTTCTCTGATGCCTGCGCTGCTTCTGCTTCAGTCTGCGCTGTTCAGGCCTCCTGCCATAAATCTGATCAAACGGCAAATGTTTCCGGCAGGATAAATGGCTGTCTCTCACAGGGGAGCCAAGATTGATAGTCAAAGTTAAATTGTATTAGCTGTGCAGTTTAAATATTTAACCCAGTCTTATCATAACTGCTCTTAACACTTAAAGTAAAATACAGCAGGGATGTCTTGAAAGGGATCTGTGGACATATATCTCTCACCACCTCCACGCTCCTGCTGTGCTATTGTCCAATAATACTTAAATGGCTTGACTTATTATGAATGGACATTATAAGGGTCTCCAGAAGAATCAGAGTTATGTATTTTAGTGTTAGTGTTTTCATGACACACACTATGGGTTTTTGAAAGGCATTGCTATTAACAATCAGGGTCAAATCACATGGTTATTACTATGAATAGACATTATAAGGGCCTCCAGAAGAATCAGAGTTATATGTTTTAGTGTTAGTGTTTTTATGAAACACACTATGGGTTTGTGAACGGTATTGCTATTAACAATAAGGGTCAAATCACATGATTATTTTTAAATGATTCTTTTAATGTACAGTTTTATTAGTCTGTCAATATAATGCATAGAGACATTAACATTATTTCCAATATTGATTTCTATATATTTGAAAGAACATGAATTATAAAATATTTAATTTATAAACTACTGTTATACTGTGATAAAGTAAAGCCACACACTTTATACACTGTGAAGTCAAAGAGTGACAGTCACATTTAAATAAACAAATTAATTGCCTACATTATTATTTTGTGTGAGTACAAAACACTCCTAAATTGTTTGATCTTGCGCATTACTGCTGTTTTTGACCAAAACAATATCACATCAGCCATAGACCTATTCTAGTAAATGCTTGTAACTAAATCTCACTTGATTTAAGGTTGTGTTTGTTTGGAATGCAGCTTCACAGAGCACACTCTTATAATGTTGCCATTTCCACTTATGGCCCGTTTCCACTGAGTGGTACAGTATAGTACGGTACGGATCGGTACGGGTCACCTTTATCAGGCTTGCGTTTCCACTGCAAAAGGGTACTCTTTTGGTGGGCATGGTGTACGACAAAGTTTCAGTCGACGTCATTTTCGCTCGAGGAAATGTCTACAGTAATGCTTTATGGGTCGTTCACAAATCATACGAGAAGCACTTCTCACAAAACAGAGGCTTTATTATACACATAAACACTGGTGTATAAATGTTCATTGCTGACTGAACATGATCTGATTATAACTAGATCAACGATGCGAAATAGCCTACGGTCCGTGATTATATCAAATAAATGCAGCATATATGAACATATACAGCCCCACACAGTCTCCGATGTTACCAAATTACAGAAAAACTACACACAGCAGACATTTATGCCTTATTTAGGTTCAAAAACAATATGAAATATAGCCCCCAGTCAGTGCAAACCTCTCATCTGTATCTTTTATCTTCACCAGTACATGTAGCCTCTCCATCATTATTCTCTCGTTAGAGAGTAATTCAGTCATTCTGAGTTTATAATAATCCAGGTTAAGAGCTTAGTTATTTGAAATATTGACGCGCACGTGAGCGCAAGAGACAAAGCAAAACCTCTTGCGCTCGCGCTTATGGGCTCCTAACCCATAAGAATCTGCTCTTCTCTTGGCTTTGTGGCTGTTCAAGACGACGACAAGGTTTGTTTGAGCTTGGGTCGACCATGGCTCGTTATTATATGCTCATATTATTTCGGGGCATTGTCTTTCGGCTGTGTATTAAACATGGCGGGTCCTTTGTTTTCATTCTGCTTGTTGCGTGAGAAAATGACGTATCTCTGTAAGCCAATAGCGTTCAGCTGTGCGTCTAGCTCCTCCTTTTAGTTACCCTTTGGTACGCTTGGGACCCTTTAGTAAGGGTGACTAAAAAGTGGTACGGTACGGTTCAGTTCGGACAGTGGAAACAGCCTTAAAAGCATACCGTACCGTACTACTTAGTGGAAACGGGCCATTATTATAACAACACTGGCTTATTGGAAATATGTGCTTTGGCTTACATTTTTGTTAAAGCACAAAAACGTACTTCGACATATATTTAAATTCAGTTTTTACATGAAATGAACGCTGTATGGCAGAATGATGCCAATCATTTGTTTTCCACACTAATCATATTTCCAGGGACATTTCAACGAATATAGAATTGTTTTCATGTAGTTCTTTGGATTATGCCAAATAAATATCACAAAATAAGTTTTTAATACGATTTCTATGATTTCTAACTGAATACATTTGGCTCACATACAGTATCTATCTCCCAATGGACAACTTTACTGGCTTGGTCAGTTTGTATAGTTGCTCACTTTGTTTAATGTAGTTATGCAAAATTAAGTATGACGTTCAAGTCCGGTGAAGGAACGTACCACAAAAGCGATAAATGCAATTTATAATCAAGGTGGATGCAGTGCACTGTTTTGTTATAATTGTTTTGATATACACTTTTGGTTTGGTTCAGGAAAGGAAGGGTTAAGGAAATCTGTATTTCTAGGTAATCTGTTAGACAGGCTCTGCCTTCTTGTGGACATGTAAATGAACGACATTTATCTGAAACATACAACAAAATATACCTCAAGTAATGTATTTCAAATGTAGCTAAATATAGACAGTAGCTATGTTTCTATCCACCTATTTTTATGCACTTAAGGGATATGCACATAAAAAAATAAAAAAAAAACGGTAGATGGAAACACCGTGATGGGCATAAATTTTTAAATGCAAGTAAAAAATGTATGCCCATAACTGAGTTGGGTAAACTTTTTATTTGATAAGAAAAGATGCGCATGAACTTTGATGGAAACTTGACAGAAATTTACAGTATGCACACTAAAAAAGTCATGGGATTATGTTATTTGAGATGATGATAAAAATGTGTTTGAATGGACACACCAGCAGGCAGAGCACACTTAAATGTTGTTTTGGTCATTTTAAAACGCCTTAACCATTTTAGTATTAGTGTTATTATGTTATTGATTACCTCCAGAATCAAGAGCGTATGTGCTCCACGTCTCATGCCTTTAAACGCCACCACTAGTTCATGGCATGTCACCATTGGTCGTCTAAGTGTCAAGTAATTTATTAAATAAAGAAAAGATTCATGCAGCTTCTCCTACGGCAGTATATTCCGCTTTAATTTTTGATAATTGGCGGCAGTTAATCAGGAAGTTCCAGAAGGTCTCTTTGATTCATTGGATGGATTGCTGCTGTACTCACATATCTTTTATGCGATATTATTGTTTTGTGCATAAATTTAACTCGCATCTTTGGGTGGAAACAAAGCTAGTGTCCTCTAGTGGCTTTGTCATTGGAAATGTTCAATAAAACATTCCCAGAGCAAAGTATTTTATGTTTAACGCAAATATTTGAAAAGTTCTAAGTAGACTGGGATGTATTATAAGCAATGCTATTTGTGCTTAAGTGATCCCATTTTTAGATGTAATAAATTGTACCACTGCATTTCTCTATAGTTTAGTACGTGGCATTTTTAATTGTAAGAATAAGCATTTGAGTTTAAGTTTGTTAAAAGCTTGTGTTGTTTGCTATTTTGTTTTTCTTATAAGATCTCGCAACTTAATTTCAGTTCTATATTGTTCTCTGCGATTCCTTGCACCATGTTTACGAGAGACACAAATTTAAACCGGCAACAACTAGTTGTTCAGTTTGGTAACACATTGTACACGTTGTTCCGTACACATTGTGCCACTTTCAGCATTTTCAACAAGTTAGCAAAACTCATTGAAATTACTTGCTTAATTGCTTACAATTACTACTACTACAAAATATTAGCTATGTTTCCATCCGAAGGTGTAAATTAAATTTATGTGCGAAACTGGATACTCGCATAAAAGACATGCAAATAAAGCAGTGTTTCCATCCAACGAGTCAAAGAGAACAAAATAGTTGCTTCCTGAATAACTGATGCCAAATATCAAAAGTAAAACTGGATTTTGCTGCGGTAGAAGATGCTGCATTATTTAATAAATGACTTGCATCTCAGAAGTCAATGCCAACACGCAATAAACGTGTGGTGACGTTTGAAAGGCATTAGACGCGGCGCACAGCAAAACTTGACTATCCTAGAGGTAATTAATAATATAATAACACTAATATTGAAATAGTTACAGCATTTTAAAAGACCAAAACAACATTTCTGATGCTTTATAATGTGCTCAGCCTGCTGGTTTATCCGTTCACACACTCTATGTTATGATCACATAATCACTTATAACAAAATCGCATAACTTTTTTTAATGTGTGTACTGGAATTTGTTCGGTAAAACTGTTTCCATCATAGTTTATGCGCATGTTTACTTAATGAATAGAAAGTTTATCCTACTCAGTTATGCGCATATGTTTTTTATGCTCAATGTCAACATTTACGTACATCTTGGCGTTTCCATCAATCAATTTTTTTTAATGTTTTTTTTAATGCGCTTATTTGAAATGTGCATAAAAGTAGATGAAAACATAGTAATTGTCTACCAAAGTAGCCATGCAGTGCACCAAATAATCTGTCATAGCCAGCACACTAAAACATAAATCAGGAAAGAAGAAATCAAAAAGTAAAACTAGATAAAATGGAATTGATATCACAAAAGAGAACGAATGCAAGTTATTTGTTTTTGAGAAAAGTTCAAACATCACATTCGTCATGTGAGGAAAAGTTTAGTATTTTGTCTTCTATAATTGTTTTACTAATGAATTGAAAAAAAAAAAGGCGCCGCGGTGGCCTAGTGGGTAGCACGATTGCCTCACAGCAAGAAGGTCGCTGGTTCGAGCCTCGGCTGGGTCAGTTGGCATTTCTGTGTGGAGTTTGCATGTTCTCCCCGTGGTTGCGTGGGTTTCCTCCGGGTGCTCCGGTTTCCCCCCACAAGTCCAAAGACATGTGGTATAGGTGAATTGGGTGAGCTAAATTGTCCATAGTGTGTGTTTGTGAGTTAGTGTGTATGGATGTTTCCCAGAGATGGGTTGCAGCTGGAAGGGCATCCGCTGCGTAAAACAAATGCTGGATAAGTTGGCGGTTCATTCCGCTGTGGCGACCCCGGATTAATAAAGGGACTAAGCCGAAAAGAAAATGAATGAATGAATGAATTGAATAAAATATTTGTAATGACTGTATCGTTTGACTACTTTAATTAAATGCAAAAGTTTCTGGAAAAATATTTTTAATAAGTATTGACACTTTAATTATTTCCATTCAACATTATGTGTAACCATACAGCTGTTACTGCTGCCTTTTCCTCTTGTTTGTCTAAATGAGAGTAGAAGCTCGTTTATGATTATAATTAGCCGATTAGCATGGTAGCGTATCACGACGACTCTAAATAAACACAGCTGTACAGCGCGTGTGTCGGAGCGGCAGATGGGACAGGAAGAGCATGGAAGTAGAATTTTTGAGCCGAGTAGTGTGGCGTTTGCCCTTGGACAGTGCTCTCTCACCTGAAGGTAAATGTTTATGACGGAATCATCATTAAAACTCAGACATTTAATAGGTCCAATTAAAACAATGACTTCATTTACAACGGAATGAGAGCCGGCCCTATTTATTGGGAGCTGCCGTAATTGAGTTCTGGGCACTTGAGCTGTTAACTCTCTCCTGTCTCCTGAGGGCCACTTGAGTTTAAAGCTTTCCGGAAGTTGCTGAACAGTAGAGGGCAAGTTTTTCTTTTGAGTCTCAAAAACAGATCCAAACACTATCATATGTGTTTAATCGGAGAATATTATTTTGCTGTTGACAGTTCTCAACTTAAGAGTTACTGTTAAACTCCGAGAGGGAATAAAAAGCCACTCGCTACTCTTCTTTCCCCCCCTTTGCCAGAGTCTGTATTAAAGGATTTATGGGTTAAAAAATGAGCCGTTCTCCGTAAGCTTCTCTCTCCACATGATGGGATCAATGTCGTTAGTCGTGAGATGACAAAGCGGTTGAACATCTCTTGGCGGGCCGGGCTCAGATTGCCACAGGGGCCGTCAAGCGATCGATATGGACAGAGGCGAGCGATTGACTGACGCCGCCCTTTTCCTGGCACGGGTAAAGCATCCAGGGAAAAGAGAAATGGACTAGGGAGGGAAAATGTTGAAATAATGGGCCTTGGAGGCTTTGAGAGCGAGGCGAGTGGAGGAGAGTGATGGGTGAATTAGGGGTGGTCTGGGTTAGTGATTCCATACACGCTCTCATGAGGGGTAATGAAGTGGACCACTTTAACCGTCTTACTACACAACTGACGTTGTTTTTTTTCTGCACGGTTACTGTTGGTGTTTTTTCAGGACGTATAAACTTCCCCCTGACCTTTTCCATTCTTTGTGATTGCAGTGGCTCAAAAAGTAGTTGCAATCCGGAAGAAGCAGCAGCTGTCAATCGGACCCTGTAAGTCCCTGCCCAATTCTCCAAGCCACTCCTCCGTCTGCGCAGCACCAGTGTCTGCAGTGCATATCAGCCAGGTGAGTTGTCACACACACTTAATCTAGCTGTTGTGATGGGGTTAAGACGTGTTTTAGTCTTATCAATTGAAAGTTACACAGAGATGTACTGTGATAAAATTCTGTAAATATTAAATTCAATATTGGTATTTTACTCTAAATTGAAGAAAGAAACGCATTTGCTTGTTTCACTATTAAAAAAGGTCAAAGAATGCATTTAGTTGCTCGTTAATTGCATGATTTTTTTTCATAAATAAACAAAAAACAAGCTTTATTTTTAAATTATTTATTAAGAAAAACTCCACCAAATCATAGTAATCATGTGCAGAAAAATGGAACAGGAAACACCCCCTCACAAATGGTTAGTAAGGGCGCGTATCTATTTAGGTGGTTGTGAAAGCTAAGCGTTTGTTTGTTTTTTCGTTGTTATCAATGTGATATTCCAAAAATGCTGTGAGCACTTCTCCAACAGCATGCTCCTCACCTCGATACACTGCAGGTGTTTTAAAAGCGTAGCTCTTCCATTGGCAACAACAGAAAATAAGAACCTCGTTTTGGTGGACACACACCATTAGGCTGACTAAAAAAAAACATGACTAAAAAATTTAACTGATTTATGTATGAAAAAGCTATTTTTTCATAAAGTAACTTCTTTTTACATTGACAAATATATTGGTAGATTTTGTGGAAATAATTAAGATCCTCAAATAATAATAATCTTAGTTAAAGTGATCTTTGTTTTTCATGATTATACCATAATTTCATTTAAAATTTTACCTAGATTTTGAAAATATTCTTTTTCTTATCAATGTGAAGTTAAAAAGGATGAAACTGTAACTTTGAGACAGTGTGGGCGGATCAATGATTAAACCAAAACAGGGGGTAATTTACTGCAGCTTTACTAAATGTATGAATAAAAAAAAAGTATAAATCATCATTAAAGAAAGGAGAGGAAATAATTGCAAAGTTTAGCACAAAAAAAATAAGAAATGGAGTCAAATAAACTAAATTAACAAAACAAAACAACCCCCTAAAGCTAACTTCAACACTAACAATATAAAAAATACTCAAACCCAAGATCTTCAGCGTATCTGACACTTTAATGTGAATTAATTACACTAAAGAACAAAAGTACAAGGATTAATCTAGCAAAGCACAAAAATTATCTAATTCAATAACAAAACAAACATAAACACGCCATTAGATAACAAGATAAAAAAAATCCCATCATTCTCAATGAAGTAGCGCAAACTCCTGCTTTGGCTATAAACTAGGCACATAAGACTGAAATTCTAACACAGACCTCAGCTAAATCTGTCACACAGAGAGTACAAATCTGTACACAGTAACAGTCCAGGACAAATGTATAAAACAGCTCAATCAACCTCCAGAACGTAAATATATTTGGCATCTGAAAACTAACAAACAAACCACTGCTGACCGAGCTTCAAGATGGCAGAATGATGATTAGCAGGAAGATCAACTAGTCAAGATCAAGTAGTGTTTCTCAACCATGTTCCTGGAGGACCACTAGTTCTGCATATTTACCATACACACCAGATTCAGATCATCAGCTCATTAGCAGAGATTGAAAGACCTGTAATGGGTGTGACAGACAAAGGAGATATGCAGTGTTGGTGGTGCTTCAGGAACGTGGTTAAAAAAACAATGAACTAAAGCATAATGCTTTATAACTGATAATTGATGATTGACAAGAAGATCAACTAAACCTTGAGGCTTTATAACTTTAAATTTTAGCAAGTTTGACATGTGTAATGTATGTTTTTTTAGTAGTGTTATTATATTTTTGAAGTTCTTATGAAGCATGCTGGATTGTGTTTTTTAATATTGTTTTTGAGGAATAATTTTGATTGTATGTGTTTGTCATGATGCTACTGCCCTTATTTAATTGTCCCTGGTGGGATTATTAAAGTTGTTAAACTTATACTTGAACACAGATCTGAAAGTGGAGAAAGAGTTAACACACAAGAAAGTAGAGGAAAAAAACAACTGTACACACACCACACATGGAACAAGAGAGTTGACATACAGTAGTTATTTGTTTGACAGTACCACTGTTGTTGCTTGTTTTTCTTATTATTTGTTGAAATAAAAGTTAATCATGAAGTTTATGATAATAATTAGCTCATTGATTGATGACAAAAATCTGTCAGACGATGTTTTTGGTTAGTTTTTTGCTGTTGGGGATTTTGTAGAGCAGAGATGCCCAAACTAGGGCCCGCGGGCCAAAGTTGGCCCACGGTAACCATTGATTTGGCCCACCATTCCATCTGAGAAGAGAGGGAGGATGATGGGGACTGTTTAGAGATTGTCTTTTCAAATCTAATGTAATCTTTTGGTTTTTTTTTATTATTTAAAGCTAATTGAAATTTAATGTTTCAATCAAATATTGTAAATTAATCAAATTTAGTTTAAATACATGCCTGATGGATAGAGGGCAATGCAAAGACTTTGGTGAGCAAATCAAGGCAAATGCAGATTTTGTTTGACGTAGTCAGCATTGCACTCCAATGTTATGTTTTTATTGCAATAAGTTATGATTTTAAAAGTTATACAGTATTAGGTAATACAATTAGGAATGTTTTTTAATTCATTTTTAAATATTCTGAAATAAATTAGGAAATGAACCATGGCAATTTAATGTAATATAGTTTGGTATGTTTACCTTCGGCCCACGGCTCATAATCATATTTGGTTTTTGGCCCTTTATACGAAAAAGTTTGGCCACCCCTGTTGTAGAGAATATGAGAGACCTGTATTACCATCTTAAGGGTTTTTAGTACCAGATATAGCATTTTTTAAAATCATTATAATTATTGACAATTAATTTTAGGAAACTTTTTATAACATTTAAATTATGCATGATTATTAGCAGTGCATGAATAGTCACAAGTCAAGACAAAAATACTACATATTTGACATATTTGACAATAAATGTTTATGTCAAATATGTTTATATCATGTAATATACACACATTTTGATTTGTTCCCCAAAAGCACCTCTTTCTATTTAGCCGGACTATTTTTTTTCCCCCTGGTCAGACACTAATCCTCTTCCACATGGCTCAGTCCTCATTGATTTGTCATTAGCAGTGTACAAGTGAGTCTGTGTATGTGCAGCCAAGCTTAGTACGGCTTAGAGAAGCTCAGAAAAACAGGAGGCCTGTGGCGTTTCTTTGTAACGTGAGATTATTTTCTTGCTTTTATATATGATTCTTGTTGTGTGTGTGTGTGTGTTTTACAGAACAGTAATGGAGGAGGCAGTTTAAGCGATTACTCGTCTTCTGTGCCCTCCACTCCCAGTACCAGTCAGAAGGAATTGCGTATTGATGTACCACAAACTGCCAACACACCTACACCCGTCCGCAAACAGTCCAAACGACGCTCCAACCTCTTCACGGTCAGTCTACTCTCACGTTAGAAACCTTTGTGCTTTTTAATTAATCCTTCACTTAATCATGTTATATGTATAATATCTATAATGGATCTGTGTAATCGAATGTAATTTTCTAAAATGTTTTGTAAAGAAAGTTTATTAGAAGTTGTCCAACGTTAGCCAAAGTTGCATTTATTTGAATAAAGATACATAAGAAACAACAGTAATAATATTGCTGCCCTTACAAAATGGCCTTGTTTTTAAATATTTCATAAAGTGATTTATTTCTGTGATGGTAAACTGATTTTAAACATCCATTACTGTGTTTTTCATGTGTATTTATGTATGAAGTTTTTTTTTAATGAAAACTTATAATGGCACATACTGTATATACACTATTAGGCATGGGATGACAACTGTGTACTGCTGTTTGCAAAAGCCAATGTTTTAAAACCGACAAAGTTTTCTGCTATACTAGGGATGCAACAATATAGTTAGCCTACGCTTCAATACATACCTCGGTCTTTTAAAACAGTTTTCGGTTCGGTTCGGTTCGGTTCTGATGGCTTAACACATTAGTGTTTTACTTTTGTTATACTTTGCTTAGACAATAGGAACAGTAAGAGGATAAGGGGAATTTTATCCATTCACACTTTATTTTACTTAAAAGCCAAGAAAAGTACACTAGTTCCTAGTGTATTGTATAATAAAAAAAAATGAACACTGAAATCTCACAGCTGCAGGCCATGTACAAACTGGTGAACACATAAATTCATACATTTTGAAAATAAACATACATGTGAAGTTAATAAACATAAATTAACCATTTAAAATAAACACATTTGTACCTCAGTAAACATAAATAAACTAACAAACTATCTTATTTAGTGTTTGTGTCAACTCTTCTGCCAAATGAGCGCTTGTATGACTTTCAAACAGGGGATGGGTTTGGAGTACAGCGCTTTTCATTTCCGAATCCGACAAAGGTCCAACCATCTGTGGTTAGAGCAAGGCTCTGTGCTTTAGCCAATTCGTGCACAATACTGTTGCGTGTCTATTCATAGAGGTCATGAATTATCTCGGTGCTGAAAAAAGTCGGATCGAGTGCTTTTATAAGATGACAAAAGCCTGTATCTCCAATCACCAAAAACGGCTGTATATCTTTAGCATTAAACACCCCCACCGCGGATTTGAAAGACGCCCGTGCTTCCTCGTACTGTTGCCTCACTTCACCTCTGCTCGCCATATTAAAGTGTGGATTGATGGTCAAGCGCCCCCTAACTTTAGAGCATAGTGATTGAATATTTTCTCGCGGGGAGGAGTTTCCTCACTTCAGCTCGCACAGGCACACACAGTCAATCTGGAGAGAAATAAAACGCACATAAATTATTTAAACGTAAAACCGAAAAAAACGCATTTCACAAGCGCGTATTGAACCGTGTATGTTGTACTGAACGGTTCAATATTATATTGAGAATTGTGGCATCCCTATGCTATACCATTCCTACGGTACATGTACGTTTTATTTTATTTAATTTATTTCGTTTTTTAGAAAAACAGTTTCTCCAGCAAAAAAGATGCTGTTGAAATGTAAAGAAATCTGTGTTTTTGAAAATAACAGAGAGCAGAAGTCTATGATTTAATTGAATTATTTAGCCTGACATGTTTATTGTACCAAGTATTTCAAATGTTTCCCAAAATAAAATATATTGGCTGCGTCTGAAGTCGCCTACTACTCATCGGGTACTGCATTTGAATTTGAATTTACTGCTCGACCGCTGGAAAAGTACGTTCTATACAGTATGAATGCGAGTAGGATGAATGGAGCTCAGATGTACTACGGATGCCATTTTGTCATCATCAAATGACACACCTGTTGCGCTGCTTCACTGCCATTCACGAATTCTCTCATGGTGCATCATGGGTTGGTGTTGTGTCTGTCATATGCGCACTTCAGAATCTCTCCGGAAGTAGTAGGTCATCCGGGAACTTCTCGCGTACTGTTTTTCAAATTCTCTAAATTCAGACATACTACTCAACATACTATTTTTAGCATAATATCAGTGCTTAATTTGTAAATTGCGAGGTCCCTTAACAGATCGGGGTAATGAATATCCGACATGTTACCACAGGAGGTGAAGTGAAGAGGAACAGGGGAGTCACGGAAGAAAGTGATGGGTGGGTCGGGCGTGCATGTGAGGAGGGGGATCGATAAAATGAGGTGCCTGATAAGATTTCAGAGGTTCCGGATCCGGCTTGTTCCGGCTCAAATAAAGCTCTGCATACTATATAGCATGGAAGTATGCCATTTCAGATGCAGCCATTGTGTTCAAAGCGGAAAAAAATCTTGTTTTTTTACACAGACTTTTAGAAAATATTTTACAGCAGTAATCACTATATGGTGAAACCATGATATTTTTATCCATACCATTCCGGCCCATGCCTATACAATACCCTTCAAATCATTAAATGTTTGTCATTATTGTTTAATGTATTTTTTATGTAATTAATGTATTTTTTTAATTGAACCAGAAAAGTGAGCGTAAAGTTTCATTACTTTTTTTATACAGTTCATGTTTAAACATTGTTTAAAAGATTTATTTTATGAGTAAATACATTTCTTTTTTTCAACAGTATCAAATACGTAATACTTAAAAAAACAGTTTCCACAAAAAAAGCAACACAACTGTTTTTACGCTGATATGAGAAATGTCTCTTCTGCTCCAAATCAGCTTATGCAAATAACTGAAGAAACATTTGACGATGTACAGTACAGTGACCGGACCAATGGCTACGTAAAAATTAGCTTACAATCACTGATTTAAATCACTTTTTAAAATATACTTATTTTATTTTAAACAAATAAATGCAGCTTTAGTGCGCATCTTCTCACCGATTATTTACAGACCTCAAACTATGTTAGTTTGATTTTATTGATATAAATGGTTAGATAATCTGTTGTTGATAATAGACTGAGATTTAGCACTACAACACCTGCACACGTCATCATATGTTGTCGCAATCTCTTACGTCATTCTGCTGTAGGTATTCCATTTGTTTTGTTTTTATCTTAAGGAAAATCTCACTGAGATTTCTCACTGAAAGCAACTATTACTTATTATTTAAAAATGTTAAAAAAAATTGTGTTTTTTTTTAAAGCATAAGCATAAAACACAAACACCGTTATGAATGTGTTAAACATATGCACTTTGTTGTAAATTTGTAGTAATGACAAAAAATACAAATTTGTTCATCTCCTGACTGTAGCTGTGAATTCTGGGAAATTTTCCCACCCTTTGGTTTTTGAGTGTGGTCCTTAAAAGAAAAGCTTGGTTTCAAGGACTATCCAGCCCTTCCCTTTAGCCCTTCGCAAACGGGGGGTAGAATTGGGATTGGGCCTTAAATTATCCTATGCCCTGCTGTTCTTGTTCTATTTATTTTTCTTTTCTTTCTCTTTTTTTTCTTCTTGTAAGCTTTCAGACGTTATAAGTGGGGCCAGACAGAATCCGCAGACTTTTTTTGCTGTTTTTGTGTACAATTATGTAAAAAATCTGCAGATTTGTGAAATGATTTTTGGCAGTATAGTAACTAAAACAAAATATATATAATAAAAAATAATACCCTTTTCACTTTTATTGAATGTTTACAATGCAAATCCAATTAGATCCACTTATTTGGTGACCAAAGCAAGTCTCTCATATAATGGATCTACTAAAAGACAGAAAATATCACTTTACAAACTGTATTGTAAATAAATCACACAAACATTTCGTATTAGTCAATAATATTACTGAAATTAATTTAAAAACTGAATAAATATAAATTTAAACATGTTTAAATCTGCGGATTTCTGCGCACACAGGTTCTATGTGGACCTAGTTAAAAGTTACACAATTGTATTTTGAAAGGTTTAGGAAGTCAACTGAACAATTTTTTCCTATGCATAATTATGTACTTAATACATTAATGTATTAATATTGTATTGTATTGTATTGTATCTTCACTCCCTAGACGCACACACACACAAAAAAAAAATACAAGGGTTAATCATCTTATTTTATTATTTGTCACCTTATTTTATTATTTTTTGTTAAAATGTTTTGAAATTAATTGATCAATAAACTTTTTTTAACGTAGTAGTTTCATCAGTAGTAGTACAGATCCCTCACATGTAGGCTACCACATGTTTTTCTTTCAAGAAGTTGTGGGTGTGAGGTCACTTCAGGGTCAAGTTGACCCCTCCCACACCCCCTTGACTTTTGAAGTCGTGTGAGAGCCCCGCACTCCAAACTGAATCCAGTCTGAAGTCGGGCTCAATTAACAGCCAGCTCGCCTTTGACTAAAATCATGTCTTCTCCCCCACAGTCTCGCAAGGGAAGCGAACCAGACAGGGAGAAGAAAGGGATGGATGGCCGCGCAGACAGCATTGGAAGTGGCCGCGCTATCCCAATTAAACAGGTAGGGTCTGGCCGGCCGTCTGGGCTGGTATAATTGGAGTCCAACAGCGGTCTATTGTGGACGAACAGGCCTCAGATCAGCACTCGGACACGTTTGATGCCATCGTCTTGATTAACAGTGAAAGCACGCACTTGACATCAATTAGATCCAGGCTCTCCCGTGTGCAGAAATGAGATCATTAGGATAAGAAGTAGGAAGGGATTTTTTTTTTCTCCCCCACAAGCCAAAACCCCTTCCACATTTCATTCTCCCACCTTCTTTTTCCCCCGTCAAAAGTGGGCTAGAAGAAAGCTAAGAGGATCCTAATGAAGTGCAGTCTACCAATCTGCACCCCCCTTCCAGAAAGCCTTGAATTAGTGCTGTGTTTGAAAGGGGAGGGGGGAGGGGGGTGATAAGCAGAATGTGATGTGAAGAAGACCCCCTCCATTGCACCATGGGAGAGATTGTTTGACTTGGCCTTAATTTGTCACAAACAAGAGCGTGTAGCGAGAGAGTAAAGGAGAGCGTGTGGCGGGGGGGCGAGATCATCCTCTGCGCATCTCAGCTGGAGTGAAAGAATCAGGTAATTAGCGGCACTAATCGTGCCCTCTCATGTCAGCGCCGTGGCCTTGTTTGTAATTTTCTAATGAACAAATTGCATCTCTGATTAAAGCTGCCTTTAAGTGAGATCTGTGTTTATTAGCAAGCCACAGCGGAGCAGCTCTTTCGTCGTCCAGAGCGCTGTTCAGTCGCTGTGCGAAAGCCAAGCTGCAGATCTTTTAGCTGTGTTTGAGTATTGCAGTGAGACTCCATTTGAGGCTATAACATTTACATAACACTTCGAGACAACGAAATGGTGCTGTAATCGGTTGCTCATGAAGTAGGGCTGTCCCGCTAGTAAAATTTCGGTATTCAGCACCAAAGCCAATGAAAATGCATGATTCTTGGACCTAATTTTGGTAGCAAAGCAAAACTCAACAAACATAAGCTACGTCTCGCATTCAGCAGATTAAAATGAAATTAATTCTTAATTTTTGATTATTATAAAAACAAAGGTGAAAATCATTGCATCTGCAATAAATTAGTGATGTAACGAATCACAAATCTCACGGTTTGAATCACATTACGTTTTTTCTGTCACGGGTCGGATCATTTTTCGGATCAACCAAAAAGGGGTGGAGACAAATGTAATTTGCTTTCCATTCATTACAAAAGCGAAAATTCGAGAAACTTTTGGTTTTAACAAACAGAACTTGCTGTAACTTTATTTAAGCTGTAACTTTATTTAAAATAAAATTAGGAGATAATCAGCTGAATAAAAATAAATTGTAAAATATTCAGTACTGAATTCACTGTTTCTACTACTGTTGCTGAACGCTAAATGTAGAAATCTAACATTATAATTTGTACAACCCATATTTATTTTTAGTCTCGTTTTCAATAAATGATTCAGTTATTCACTCATAAAACTTCAGGTTTCGTTGCTAGATGAATCATTTTTAAAGAATTATTCAGTGGCGTATTTTTAATGGCTGGTTATTGGTTAAATAATATAATTGCTGCCTACATCTTTTATTTTTGAACTGCATTTGACAGTGATTAAAATTTTTTACCATAAAAATCTTTGGTTATATCTAAACTGTAAACTGTTATCCCAGTACTTTTGTGTTATAATGCAGGCTAAATAAGTAGTGACAGAAAACACCTTTAATAACCTAAGAAACCCACTACATCCCGAATAACCTACCACAACTTCTTTCGTCATCATTTTATTTTACAGGAAAACCTAAATGCTTTCATACATTATTCCCGTTACAAATTGAGACTTAATCTACCAGTAAAAAAAAATCTTAATCTGCGGGCCACGTGTGGTCTGAACTGTAGGTTGTGATCCGTACGAATCACGGATCAACCGTCATCCATTACACCCCTGCAATAAATGCGTCAGCACATCAGGGCAGGACCAGCTGACACACAGTAGCCTATATCTGAGCATGCGCAACTTCTTCAATGTTTGACTGAATTTTCTGCTGATAAAACCGGCTGAGATATTCAGTTAGCAATCCTGAGATATTTCAAACATGTAAAGGGATTGTTTTTATTTGTATAGACGCGCAATAATAATAATAATAATTTTAAAAAGATAAATAATAATTCTAAAGAAGAATTCCTTTAAAACATAAACCAAACAGAATCCTCAAAATGCATTCTCTGCAGTTAGTATAATAGCCTACTCTTTAAATTCATACAGCTCACAGAAGTGATATTTAAGTGTTTGGGGTTCATTGTTACAACATTGCACGATAATGGAAAATCTGACATTGCAATATTGTTTTTTAGCAATACATATTGCGCTATGAAAACAATTTCACAAGCTGGCTTGAATAGCTGTGTTTGGAAACAATTCATTTCTTTTGATTGATGGAGGTAATTTAAATCATGTATAAAAAATAATAAACTAATTGCAAGCGAAAATAATTGCAATCGTGCAAGAAAATAAAGTATTGCTTAATGGTTTTCCATAGAGAGAAACAGTATTCAGATATAGAAATACAGTAATGAAATGTAAAATAACACCGTAAAGCCTTCGTTGTATTAGTTCAGTGAAATAGTTCCTTATTAAAGTTACAAATGTACTTATTTTGTGCCCAAATGCTCTAAACTCTCTTGAAATGCCTTTGAAACACATGCAAATGATAAACTTTCGCTCTGTTAGGGTTATTATTTGCAATGACTCCACAAATCTTATGTATTCTCAGCTATTGTGCTGATCAATTATAATCTCAACTCAACGTTGCACTTCCTATGACTTGTGAACACGCGCATTAAGATATCGATGCTTAGACCATATATTGTGCAGGCCTAGTATGCTTTAATAGAAAGTAATGCTTTTATCCAGCAAATATTTGTTAATTTAATAAGTAGTTGCTGTATAATGTGTCCTATGTTCGAAAAGTTTTTTTATAAATGCTTTTATTTTGAGTTTTATTTATAAATGTTTTTGGTAAATTGACGGTAATTCATAGTGTGTTGAAAATATGCTTGACAATATTCACTTTAAAGACACACACACTACATGTTTTAAACTAATTTTGTCATTTTCTTTTTCATTTAAATTGTCAAAGAATCGACAAAACATCCTTAAGCGAAGGCTGTTTCTCAGATAACCTCAAATGGAATTTCCCTTCTCTTTTGAGCAAAAGAAGCTTAATCTGTGACACAATCATGTCTGATTGACAGGGTAATTGAAATTGAGCAGATGTACTTTCTCTGCTTTACCTACATGGAAAATAACTCAGAAGCATTAGCAAGATGGCCGCTTAACGAATCGCCTTAAAAGGACTGTGGATGTGCTGCTTTTCGAGGCACACAAGTGAGCGCTAATGCTGCCAGCAGTGATCTCTCACCTCCTGCGGCTCTATTTGCATAAATCCTGTTAAAGTCAGTGGCGGTTAATGAAGAAGAAATGAGGCTGGCCGACTGCAGCGGTGCTGAGAGCAGGGCGCAGCACTAGTGGCAGATGGGAAGGCTGAGCCGCGGCAAGCAGCTGTGCGGAGGAGAGAACAGCTCAAGCTTTAACTATCATCTCACTCTCTTCAGACTGAGCTCTTTTTTTTTTTTTTTGAATGTGCCATGCTAAGAGTGATCAAGACAATAACTGCTTGTTGAACGACATTAAGAGCATGTTATTTCTTTACGTTTTTATTACGAATTGAACAGGAAAAACCTTTAAAAACCTTTTTTTTAGTTTGTGAACACTGATGGTTTTGTGGGTGGGGGTTGGGTGCAGGCAAAAAGACTTTCCTGATTTCTTTCTAATAACATTATTAAGTTTTGTTAGTTTGTTTTAATGTTTGGACAGATATGTTTCAGTTAGGCATGGGACGATAACTGTTTTCAAGGTTTACCGCAGTTTGGAAAAGTTCATTCCAAATACTATTCATACGGTATATGTAAGTTTATTTTATTTATTTATTTTTTTACATGTTTTTTTGCAACTATTTTATTCAGTTTTTTAACAGTTTAACAGTATCTCCAGCTGAAAATGACCCTCCACATTAGAGATGCGCGGATAAGCTGAAATGTCACCTGAATCCGCTGCTTCATACTAAACATCCACCCACCAACCGTCGCACATATAATTTGATGTGATATATACAGTATATATCCACACCCGACCTGCACCGGATCGACACTTTACTCTAATTCTTTTTCAAGCATGATGATAGGTCACCATGGATTGTTTGTTATTAAAAACAAATTCAGCTTTTACAGATACAGGAAAAAAATTACAAAGACAGTGCCACTTCAGCCTAAATGGCAGTTATGTTATGTTTGCTTGGCCTTTTTCTTTGCACTGTGCAAAAACAGAATAGCATCTACTGTGCCTGGAATCGGGCAATTCCGCCTCGCCTCCAAAACACAGCCAGCTGCACTAAATGAGTGTTCGCTTGCACCTCTTGTTGCAGGAATGCACAAGATGCTCCTTGTGTCGTGTAAATAAGAATCTTGTTTCTCCTAGAACGATTGCAGATTTTCCTCTGATGACTCCTCTTACTAAAAATTTGAACAGTACTCTTGAACTTCATCTGTTATTTTGGGCGTCTCGTCTTCACATTCTGCGAAGTCCACTCTCTGCTTTTTTGCTGGTCCACTGCTATGTCCCGCTACATTCCAATTAATAATAATGTTTTTTTTTTTTTATATCCCGACCCGCGTATTATCCGCAGTGTCTGCGTATATAACTGCCATCCGCGCATCACTACTCCACATCAAATGCTATTGTTCCAAAATATTTTCAATGTTTCTTAAAATAAAATATATTATATTCAGTGGTGAAAAATGTTGTTGTTTTACCCAGAAATTTAAAAACATATTTTGGAGCAGTAATCACAATACCGTGATACTGTTAAACCGTGATATTTTTATCCAAGGTTATCATATCGTTATAATATTATACTGGCACATGCCTATTATGAGTATGTTAGGTCAGTCACTTTTCATTACCTTGAAGGCTATTGCCTGTAAAGTTAGCGGTACACAAGAAATCAAGAAACCTGTTCTCCAACTCCTGATGAGCTGGGCAAGAAAAACCTTCATACCAGTTCTATTTAAACTGATATGATTTGTGCAGTTTTGATTATTGTTTCTGTTCAGTCTTTTTATTTTATTGCATTTAACCACACCTGTAGTTGCAGCAGGTATGTGTTAATTCAACACGATGTCACAGAAATTCCTAACTTTTTGATTTAGTGGCTAATTCGTTTGAATTCGTACAGTTTAGTACGAATTGCTCATCCCCCAGTGACGGTTGGGTTTAGGGGTAGGGCTGGGTGGCACGACTCCTTTTTAAAATCATATATCTTCCTACGAATGAACTGTGTGAAATTGTACGAATTAGACACTGAACTGACGAAACGTAAAATACTTTGATCTCCTCGTGAGATCAGGCTGGTTAATTTCATATTGGAACCTACATTTAGTTGATTTGGGATTTTTGTCGCATTTATCTTTTCACTTGTTAGTTTTTTATATTTATTTATGTATTTATTGTGTGTAACCAACTTTGTACTGGTTTGCACTGGCCGCCTGCACGTTACGTTACGCTCGTGATGTTAGCATGTGAAACTTGAGGTGTGAATATTGCAATATTTCTTGAAAATCTATTAGTTAATACTATCATTTATTGATATTATTTCGCTTGTGCCTGCATATACTTTAATCAAGTTTGGTTGTAGTGAGTTTTATTAATACATTTTATAATATCTTTTAGTTTATAAAAACTAAACAACAGGACAAGAACAAATCGGGGAAACATATTAGGTTGCGAATTGTATATTTTTAATATATATATGTTTAAATTTTTTAAATAATTTTTTTAAGCAAACTGAAAAAATTATTATCATTATTATTTGTTGGCAACAGATTTATAAAAAAAAGTTATTAAGAACTTGCATCAATAATTGATTAATGTAGCATTTTTTATTGGAGTGTTTTAAACGATTCAAAGAACAATAAACACTTGCTTTGAGTTTGCTGTGAACTGAGATTCTGAAAATACTGTGCATTAGATTTTATATCTATAAAATTACAGCACACCCTTTTCTAAATCATGCCTAATTCATAGACTTTGTGAAAATTACTATTTTTTTTTTATACTGTGAACAGTTTTACAATTATGTACTCCACAAAAGATGCTCACAACTTGTCTTTCACGACTGTATGGTAAATGCATTAGAGAGCCTGCAGTATAGTCTGCCATTAGCCAATAAAGAGAGTGTGGTACGGAGCCTGGCGCAGAGCCATATCTCTGAAGCATCTCAGCCTCTTGACACTGCAGGTACATAAATGAGGGATTAATTTCCCTGGTGTCAGACAGAGCCTGCCCCACACTTACTCGTACACACACACACACACACACACACACACACACACACACGCTGTCGATGCTGAGCAGAGGCCCCATTGGTGCGCGTGTTCTTCATCTCATGAGGAGATCTATCAGAGCACAGTAGCCTCTGCAGTGCATAGCGATTCCAGTCTCCCTGCTGTCCTCTCGCTCACATGCTAGTGCTCTAGCTCTAGTGCTCTTCAGACTGGGCCTTTTGCCTCATTTTCACACTGACCAGTACGGTTTAATAGAGTACGATATGGCTCAGTACAGGTCATCCTGATCAGGCTGATCAGGACCTTTGCTTGTTAAGGCTAAAATATACTTAGCCGTGCCTTTAAGATTTAGCTGTGCATTTATTCTGCATTCTGCGAGCTCATTGGAGTGAGTGTTTAAAAGAGTCCCGTGGAGAAGCTCCAGATGGAAACTTTTGTTTTGGGTTTAACTTATGATTAAAGTTGTTGCACGTCCGCCGGTTCCTGCCTCTGGATGAGCGAGGTTTAGCTACTTGTACATTAAGGTAGTGTTCCAAAAAAATTAAACAACCGCGAAGAAACTCAACACAGAGGAACATCAAAACTCACTGCCAGCTAGCCTTTCGGAAGTGTTATTGCAGAGACAGAAGTATGTAATTAACAGAACACAGAAGTATAAATGCACGACTTTTTGCAACGTATGCGCTTTGGGTCACATAAATCATAACATTCATTCATTCATTTTCTTTTCGGCTTAGTCCCTTTATTAATCCGGGGTCGCCACAGCGGAATGAACCGCCAACTTATCCAGCATTTGTTTTACGCAGCGGATGCCCTTCCAGCCACAACCCATCTCTGGGAAACACATCCATACAATCTCATTCACACACATACACTATGGACAATTTTGCTTACCCAATTCACCTGTATCGCGTGTCTTTGGACTGTGGGGGAAACCGGAGCACCCGGAGGAAACCCACGCAACCACGGGGAGAACATGCAAACTCCACACAGAAATGCCAACTGACCCAGCCGGGGATCGAACCAGCGACCTTCTTGCTGTGAGGCGAACGTGCTACTCACTACGCCACCGTGGCGCCTAAATCATAACACAGAAGTATAAATCATCTTTTAGTAGAGATGGGGCAGTATTGTACCTCAATGACTGAACCAAATGGGCTTTTTGCATTTTCTATGCTGATTTTAGTTGAAATTTGAGGAGTATATACTTGAACACCTATTTAATTAGGAGTACAAATTTAAGCTGTAAAAGTATTGTAGTTTTGTTCAGACTTACTGCAGGTATGAACTGTACAATAAACCTTTTTCCAAACAAAATTAAAAACCTATGCTGTCGCATTGTACCTGGACTTCAGTGTAGATTTAGATCTTTTTTCCTCAGTTTACATTTAATTTAGAAATTTTATATTGTTTAATATGTGAATATTTGTGTATATACAGTTATTTTTTAAACAACAATATTAATTAAAAGCATTACAAATATTATCATATAAAAATATTAGTTAAATTATAATAATAAATCATATTATATAAATTATAAATAATAAATATTGTAATATACTAGTATAAACTTGTTGTAAGATAGATGTGTTGGTGTTTGTAATGTTATTAAAGTAATGGTACATTTCCTTTTATTAAATGATTATATAAACATGTATGTATGTTATTTAGTTATTTCGTTTCTGCTATACCTATTACTAGGAAAAGGCATATACTGTATATAAATAAAGTATTGTAAAATAGAATTATATAATTAAGCTAAAATATTTCGATCAATAAAAGGTTATATTAAACTTTCTGGTAAAATTCTATTGTTACAATTGCTTTTAATAGTGCATCCCTCAGTGCCTTATAAATGTTTAAGGCTCTATTTTGTGCGTGCCTACCCATTGGTCCTTTAATCAACTTGGTTTAATTTCTAACGTCCAGTTTCTCCATGACATGTCAGACTCTCTCCAGCCCCCTCAGAAACAGAGCCATATCAGACAAGCAGCTGTGGTGCCGCTGACCACAATCCCTCCATCAGATCAGTGTCTGCGTCTGCCGCTCTGGCATGTCCTCTATTAATTGGCCGCTATGTTTGGGCGATGAGTGTTTCACCAACAGTCTGAAAGTGGGCCCTTGCAGACGATAACGCAGCCGAGCAGTTTGTGCTCAGAGGCACAAGCCAGAGCTTTATTTAGGAATTGGATGTTAATTGATTTGATAATTCCCTGTGGTCTTTCCTCTTATGCGTTCACGTCTCTCTCGATCTGCCTCTTCACCACAGCAGGCTGTTGGGTGTTAGACCTGCTCTCCAATTAGCATGTGTGCTGGGTTGTACACTTTTGAGGCTACCTGCTTCACATTAACACCCTTTCAGTGGCATCTACTCGATCCAGGAAAGAGAATTTGAGAAATTTCTTGGAAAAATTCCTCTGTTACTGCTTTGAACTCTCGGCTGCTCATCATCGTCGGTTCTTGATGAGGAACATCAACTTGTAATCTCTTTGGCAGATGTCTGAGTGTGTTAGATTTTGTTCCTCAGCTGTTCCTTGAAGGTATGGTTGTAATTGTTAGTGAGTTACATACACATAGCTGAGTCCTGAACAAAATCGATTGGTTTTAATGCCTGGAATTTTCTGTCCTATTTAACACTCCTGATGAATACAGGGAGTTTTTTCAGCAGTGCCATTGAAGAACTGTTTTAGTGAATAGTTTTGAAGGCAAGTATTCTCCATTTTAGCTCTTGGTTTTAAACAATAGCATGTCAAGGTCATAAAGGAGCTTTAATGAGTAGTTTACACACTCCCCAGAAAGACTAAACCAATCGAAGTCACAAACCACAAACAGTGCAGTGTAATCTGTTGATTTTATTCCACTTTATTGTCTGTAGATATCAATTATAATACACATGTTTATGGCATATTGCCTCAACATTAGCCCATTTTTTCTTCTATTGATGATTACTGTTTTCTAATTTATGTTGTGATAAAAGGAGAGAACTAAAATCTTATTTGTTAAAATGTTTCACGCTAATATGTCAACAAAAATAAGACCATTTAGAAACTTTCGGAATACAAAAGGAAATGCTAGCAGTTCTTAGGATCTGATTACATCTCGTATCAACTTAATTTTTTGTCAATCCAGTCACTAGAGGAACAATTATCTTGCAATCATAAATAAAACAATCAGAATGGAACTATGAGAATGTTTTTAACCTCTTGATTTGTGGTGCTTTGCCATTTTTACCTTAATTTGAAGAATATGCTAATTTGTGAAAAATAATCTTTAACACTATGAAAGCGGCTTTTGCACAAAGTAGTGGCACAAATTCATTCATAGGATCTATAGTAGTCACCATGCCCATTGTCATACCCATCAGATTTGGCTACCAACACTATTTTTGAAATGTTGTAAGATTGGGGTTCTGGTTTGGGATGGGTTAAGGCTGATTTATACTTCTCTGTCGAGTTATTGGCGTGTCCCACGGTGCCTGCCTTGTACTTAGTCATGCATTTATACTTCTGCGTGCAATAACAATAATCATAAGGTAAACGCAAAACAACAGTTTGCATGTAGAGCTACTTTACTGGATTTGACACTTGTAAACTCTCGCTCCAACGGATTCGCACCGCTCTCTGTCCCACCCACACTGGTCAAAGCTACCAAGCCAACCAATCAGAGAGCTTGCACTACACATCGTTGAAACCTGTGCTTCCTTTTTTTTTTGAGAGGTGCACATCAGCGTCAGCCACAGCGAGGGCTATGCAACCGTTGGAAAGCTGCGCTGGAGCATACGCGTGCACATGACGTAGAAGAATAAATCAGCGTTTAGGAGCTTCTACTCTACAGCAGTATTTACGCTGGTAGCATAAACTTCTAGGAATTATATTGTGTTACTGAGATGTACTACTTGCTTTTTAAATGGGAGGTATAAGACAATTTGACAAGGTAGGGCAAATCGCCACCACACAATGGTTCCCTTGTAAAATTACATTTCCTCCACACTTTTTTCTTGGTTTTCTTCGCACTGTCACTAGAATCTCTAAAGTGACTGACAGAAAGTGCTGCATTCCGCAAAATCCAAAGCTGCAAGATTGAGAAAGCATGTCATGGGTATGTTAAGCTATGTTTAAGATATGTAACTGAAACATGCTTTGAACCAGTCAACATCAACACTTATGGCACTCTTGTTACTTGTTCATAGTATGCTGGATTAAGCCATTCTCTGAAATAGGAGCTAATATTTTTTTTCCCAAACGGCATTGCTAGAACTAAAATCATTCCTAGTTCCTGCGATGCCAGCATGGCAAAAAGCAGGTTCTTCTGCCAACAGTTGTAGGAACTGTGAAAGAGACCTAAATAGACCATTTCAATGTGGTCATGTCATTGGCCCAGGAACATTTCCTGCTTGTTATCAAACTATTTCATAACTGTAAGAAGTGGCAATTCAATCATAACTTCATGTTGAAACATCTATCATAACATTATTTATGAATATTTGGACTCATATATTTAGTAACGAAGTAGGTGCTGTTAAGAAACCATTATTTTCTAGTAAAGAGTAAAAGAGCAGCTTAAGATATACTTGATTTTCAGTGGGTGTTGCTAACACTTGTAATTGTTCTTGTTCATTCCAGAAAATTTCCCAAAACAAAGACACAATCCAGACATGAACTCATTCAGTTTTTTTTATAGTGTATATGTACATGTTTAAGGTAGTTTCACTCTCTCTTAGACCTTGTCGCAGTTTATTTGCCATTGACTGTGATCTCATTACGAAGGTTATTGTTCTGACTCCTGAGCTGAAGGTTACGCTCTCAACATGGCTCTCAGCTACAATAAAACCTTTGTAAAAACGCCTTCATTAGAACATGCTCCTCATTAAAACACGCAGCCGGCTCGGTGGACAGTAATGAGGCTGGGGTGGGCTTGCACTCTCCAGCAATTAGATGGCTAAAGAGGAGCGTTTTCAGCGCCGTCTCCCTGTGGAGGGCTTCAAAACGGCTTCTCTGAGCCCTCCGAGTGGGTGTGGCGAGGTCAGACGTGTCACCTGAATTTGCCATGACAACTCGCACCTCTGCCAATCACAGCCTCCTTTGACCCCCTGACTGGT
The DNA here is from genome assembly GCA_903798035.1 of Danio albolineatus. Classification (NCBI taxonomy): domain Eukaryota; kingdom Metazoa; phylum Chordata; class Actinopteri; order Cypriniformes; family Danionidae; genus Danio; species Danio albolineatus. The sequence continues at coordinate 2,400,894 of CAIGQQ010039888.1, forward strand.
TCTTAATAGAGAGCGTTTGTCAAATCAGCTCAGGGATCCTGCTTGTTTTGACATCTATGCTATATTATGACTATATTATGTTGTTTGTTTTGACTGCTGGTCATTTTTAATGGCCGCTATTGTGTTTATTTATTTATTTATTTTGAATGGCTCATTTAAATTTGTAAGAGGTCAAGCTAAGGAGTGATTATTATGCTGAAACTTGCCGAGGTCTTTGGTTTGCCAGTGAAAATAGTTGAGTTTGATAGAGTTGTTTATGGCTTTGTTGAGAAACTAATGTTACTCTAATGATCGCCAGCTTTGTTTACTGACCCTGCGCAGCCCGGAGTGTGCCGACATCTGTTCCGCGCTCTTAATTAGCCGATTAACGTACGCACACACATCTTTGTTAAGTATATGGAAAGGCATTTACACAAGCTTTTTAATACAAATTAATTTTCCGAAATGAGGCTTATATTGTTGCCGTGAAAATGAGGTCTGCAGACGTTATTCTTGGACACATTTTCTTTATGGCGTTAGATTTGAGTGCATAAGTTTAGGAAGCATAAAGAATTGAACAATTTGGTTTCTGATTCATTAACCAAACAAAACGGTTAATTACAAACGATTAAGAAAGTAGACAAATTATTCTAAAAAAAAATTTGTTTAAAGACTTTTTAGTCTTTCTAGAGATGGAATAAATTAAGTAATTGGCTCTAAAAAGTAAATCAGAAGAAACAGACCACAAAGAAAGCATATTTTATTTAGTAATTTATTTGGTGTTCAAAATTTGACTTGTACGATTAATCGAAATCGAATAATGATCACAATTTCAATTGTTGCGATTAAAATATGAATGTAATATAAATGTATAACCATTAAAAAATTATGCTAGCCAATTAAATGAGCGCATTCTCAGTCTTCCCAATCAACATTGCTGAAACCAAATGCATGTAGTGCATACTTGTCAACCCTCCCGTTTTTCCCGGGATTCTCCCGTATTTTACAGTTCTTTGCCTATATCATCCCATAAAGATATTTTCTCGAATTTCTCCAGTATTTTCAATCTTTCTATGAAGGGTGGCAATAATATAAGCAACTCATACCACGGAACCACTAGGGGACGTCCCTCGCTCTTAAATTTGAGGCTGTTCTGTGCTGTCATTTTATTTAGGTGTAAAAACACATTGAGACAAATATAAAAACGGTACGATTCCCTCCCTTTTAATTTCAGGTGCCGTCGCCCCTCCTATGCAACCCTCAAAACTCTCAACTCTTATTTATTGTGATAAATAGTGGTCATATGGTGGTCATATCCTTTATTTTCACATCCCAATGTTGACAGGTGTGATGTAGTGGCCTTTATAAACATACATCTTAGTGCAATAATGATGATGTCACTCTAGACAGAGGGCTCATAGAAACGGATTTCTTTTGAAAGTTTACTCTTGACTTCAGATCTATTTTCACTCGTCTACTCTTAGTGCTCAAGTTTGACTTTTAATATTTTTCCGTTCATAACAGTGAATGTTACGGATCTGTAACTTCTAACAATCTTCATGGGGATGATCGTGCAGACATTTTGAGTTAATTTGGGCTTCATATCACCTGACTCCCTACCAGAGACCTCATGTATCACTCAGTCATGCAAACCAAGGGAATGCAAGGGTCTTGCATACATGGAAAACCAATATGTGTATATATAAAACAGTTGAATGACTGTTTGGTTCAGTCTTGAAATCATATTTTGAAAATTATAATTACCTTAGAATGTATAGAGCTGTCGTTTTGAGAAACAATATATAATGACCTTACAATGTATAGAATGTAGGCTATTTGTAGGCTAGTTAACATTTCTATATAAAATTAAAACGTTGTATTTCCTTCATTTAAAGTGTGTGCTATCCACTATTGAGAATATTTAGTGCTTTATTTAATGAAACTGCGAATCGAAATCCCAATATCAGTCAGATGAATTGCAATTTGATTAATTTCTCCAATTTTTAAAGCGATGATGTGTTTCATGATGTTCATCACTAAACACCAGTTATGGCCCATTTTCACTGACAATACAGATGGTTTGGTATGCTTTTATGTTCATTTCCACTGTCAAAAGGTACCAAAAATTTAACCTTATCATACCACTTTTTTGGTACCCTTTTCAAAGGGTACCTAGCACAACAAAAGTGTACAAGGCGGAACTACAGTAGACATGCAACTGAACGCTATTGGTCTACAGAGAAATGTCACTAGCGCATGCACAAGCCAGGAGAATGAAAACAAAGGAAGCCCATTTTTAAATACACAGCTGAGACATTACACCATAATAATATATACATATAATAACAAGCCATGGTCGACCCGAGCACAAACAAACCTTGTCATCGTCTTTATGAACAGCCACAAAGCCAAGAAGAAGCACCTGTATAGTTTAATTGTTAACCCGTATAGTTGTCGACTGCAACTTTCTATCATACACCATGCCCAAAATGGGTACCATTGATACCCTTTGGCAGTTGAGACACAAGCCTGTTAAAGGTGGAAATGAGCCATTAATAACTAATACAGGTGAGATTTTGGGAACTTTAGGTTTAGAAAATACTGGAATGATCATAAAAAGCTGAACCCCAGTTTAAAACAGACTACACTGTTCATGATGTATGTGTTTTTAATTTCCATCACCGTTGGTTTCCTCACTGTGCCTCATTCATTTGCTATGTTCAGTAATCAGTATTAAACAAAACAATACAGCTAAAATGTTCATAGGTTACTTCTTAGCATGCATTGCTCTTCTAAAATGTTCTCTCGTCAAGAAACACAATGGCAGCAAAACGTCTCTCCTCATCATAAAGGGAAATTAGTATCATGCTTGTAATTGCATGTTCTGGTGCGTAGATGAGCACTGAGCTGTGCACGTTTGACGAAGTTCTGCCCCCTCAGAGCAGGGGTGCTTTGTAAGGAGTTAAATTGGATGGTTAATTCGGGTGTTATTTACCCTGTAATTCATTAGCTTGGCCCTGCCATTGGCAGCGGGCAGGCTGTAATTTCACGCTTCGCAATAAAAGATGTCTCATAATCTGCTTCATTTAGCACCGAAAGAATTTAATGAAATTAACTGCAGCCCTAATTAAGACGGTGAATATTAAAGACCTGCTATCAAGCCTTTAACGAGTGTGACATGATCCGCCTTCTGTGGGATTGGAAAAATATCATTTCCCAGGGAAAGGTTGTCGCTGCTCCGAGCCATTTTGGCCAAGATGGCAATTTTGTCATGCACACTAACCTCCCGCAAATTAGTTTTTTTTTTCTTCTTCGTCTTCTTCTCCCCATATAATTTTTAGCTCGAAAATAATTTAAACGAATACACAAACATCAATCAGGGCTCTCTGTTTAGATTTGGCTAATCTCTTGTTGCCAGTATCCATTGGCTTCGATTGGTTTAGTCTTTCAGGGGAGTGTTTAAACCTCTCATTAAGCTCCTTGATGACCTTGACGTGTTATTGTTTAAAACCGAGAGCTACAATGAACCTCACATTACCATCTTTACTGTCCGGTCATCAAACTTGAACTCCTGGGTATTATTTAACATGGACAGGAGTTTCTAGATGTCCTTTCATTATAAGACAAGAAGCTTGATGAGATACAGATAATAAACATTCAAATTCATATTATGTTATGTTAATTATGTTAATCCTTATTTTTTTTTAAAAAATTAGGTTTAGGAAAATATGAATTAATACGCTCACTGGCCACTTTATTAGGTTTACTTATTTAACTGCTCACCAATGCAAATTTCTAATCAGCCAATCACATGTCAGCAACTCAATGCATTTACACATGCAGACATGGTCAAGATGATCTGCTGCAGTTCAAACCAACATCAGAATGGGGAAGAAAGGGGATTTAGGTGACTTTAAACTTGTCATGGTTGTTTATGCAAGACTGGCTAGTCCAAGTGTTTCAGAAACTGCTAAACTACTGTGATTTCGCAGAGAGGTTCAGAGGTTTACAGAGAGTGGTCCAAAAAAGAGAAAATATCCAGTGAGTCCATAGATATCCAGAGAGCAAAGGCCTTGTTGATGCCAGAGGTCAGAGGAGAATGGCCAGACTGGTTCAAGCTGGTAAAAAGGCAACAGTAACTCAAATAACCACTCGTTACGACCGAGGTATGCAGAAGAGCATCTCTGAACACACAACACATCCAACCTTGAGGCGGATACAGCAGCAGAAGACCACACCAGGTGCCACTCCTGTCAGCTAAGAACAGGAAACTGAGCTTACGGTTTGCACAGGCTCACGAAAATTGGACAATAGAAGATTGGAAAATTGTTGCCTGGTCTGATGAGTCTCGATTTCTGCTGCGACATTCGAATGGTAGGGTCAGAATTTGATGTCAACAACATGAAAGCTTGGATACACCCTGCCTTGTATCAACGGTTCAGGCTGGTGGCAGTGGTGTAATGGTGTGGGGGATATTTTATTGGCACACTTTGGGCCCGTTAGTACCAGTTGAGCATAGTGTCAATGCCACAGCCTTCCTGAGTATTGTTGCTGACCATGTCCATCCCTTTATGACCACAGTGACCCATCTTGTGATGGCTACTTCCAGAATGGATAACGCACCAAGTCATCCTCAAATGGCCTCTACAGTTACCAGACATCAATCCAATAGAGCACCTTTGGGATGTGCTGGAACGGGAAATTCACATCATGGATGTGAAGCTAACAAATCTGCAGAAACTATGTGACGCTATCATGTCAATATGGACCAAAATCTCTGAGGAATATTTTCAGTACCTTGTTGAATCTATGCCACAAAGGATTAATACAGTTCTGAAGGCAAAATGGGGCCCAACCCAGTTCTAGTACCTAATAAAGCGGCCGTTAAATGTATATGGTATTTCTAAAAATATATAAATTTTGTTTAATAAGCTAACATTTATCAGGGACTTGCACTAGTCAGAAATCACTTTAATATACTTTTTTAGCATTCAATTTTTTGACACAAAATTATGATGGTCTATAGGGTCGTATTATTTCAAACTTGTTAGTTGCACAACATAATTTTTAAAAAATTATGTAATAATATTTTAATTATGTATCATATACAGTATAACATCTGTTTACCAAGGTAAACGCTCCAACCACCTCCATATTTCCATTTAACATGTCATAACTGCCCTATAAATATGGTTAATGCCGATTAATGTGTATTTGATGATGTTCCCATTTCTGGCTTGATTCAGGTGTGTGTTTGTCAGCGTGAGAGCTTCCTGTCGTTAGATGATAAATGTCTTTTGCGGGTGTTGGGGGCGACTCCTCTCACTGCCTGCACCGGCCAGATCAGATGGCCGCAGTGATACAAGACCCCCAGCTTTCACGCTATGTCACTCACAGGGCCCCACTTCCCTCGCACACACACACGCACACAGTCAGTCACAGTGACAGGGCCGGAGGCGAGCCACTGTTGGGATGACACACTTAATTTAGCACCCTTCTTTCTGGAGCACCCAAGAACAATAAGACCGGCGTGGGCAAACACCCAGCTCTTTGTTGAGCGGCTGTCCGGTGTGGACTCAGAGGAGACGGATCCTGTCCGCCATACTGACTCTGTCCACACCCATGCCACAGCCTGCATTCATCTCCCGCTTAACCTCTCCTTTTGTTGTAGAAGAATAGGAGAAATGAGAAGAGCTGAATGAAGAAGATAACACACTGATAACAGAACATCGGCCACCTTTAATGTAATGGATCACAGGCCTTTGTTTGATTGGGAAGTTTATTGCTAATGGAAAACTCAGAATGCTTTTCCTTCAACGATAAAATTTTGTCTTATTTGTGGAGCCTGCTGTCTTACATGTTGCTGTTGCTTCTTACAACAATTTGAATCATTCTGTTGTATCAAAACTCTTATATGCGTTTTTCATGTAATGAAAATGTTCTTCACAGAAACATAGTAAAACATAGTAAAATAGCATCGTGTCAGCCATGTTAAAAGACGTTAGCAGCATTTTAAGTTAGGGATAACGTGCTTCCTGTAGGTTGTTATTGCAGAATAAAGCTCAATGAGCTTATCTGCCTTTTTTGTAAGACTGAATTGCTTCATTCTGCAAGAGAAAAAAAAAAAAAAAAAACATACTGGGTTTACTTTATCCCACTCAATACATGGCTACTTATCACAAACATTGCTCTGAGCAGTAATAGTTTGTTAATTACTTTAATTAAATGCAAAGCTGACAGAAACTAAAACAGCTGGAGTATATACTACTGTAACTAGCGCATACTTTATTCACAAGATTTTGCCAAACAGTCAAAACAAAGCTGACAGAAACTAAACTGGCTGGATAAATCATATACTAAGGGTGCTTTCACACTAGCACTTTTGGTCCGCACCCGAGTTCGTTTGACGTCATAGTACGGTACGTTTAGCTAGTGTGAACACGTCCTCTGAACTTGGGTGCACACCCGTGAACCGTACCCGAGTCCGCCTGAAAGAGGTGGTTTGGGGTATGGTTCATGTGAACTCTGGTACGGTTCACTTGTAGTATGAATGCAATCGTACCAAAAGCCGCAAGTGAACCGTCAACAGTACAACAAACTTTAGTTTTCATAACGTTCATTTGTGTATGTATGTCTGTGTATGTCACCTACCTTTTTGACAAGCGAGACTGACCCAGTACAAACAGTGATAATGTCTGCTTGTCTCCTCCAAAAACAGCTTCTGCAGACATTGCTTGATGTTCTGAATGTTTATATTATTTTTGCGGCAGATAGACGTGAGTCGCTTTCTGTATGTCCAAAACCAAAAGGTTCAGTAAAAGCAAAACGACTGCAATGTGCGGAGTGCGGAATTCTTTCCATTTTGTCGATTTGCTTTCGTGTCCGTCACCTGGCAACAGTCGTACACAAAACATTGACTTGATGACACAAGCGTACCGGGGTTCAAAAGGAAAAAAGACAGTGTGAACACAAACCAACTGAGAAGGTGGCTAAGGGGGACAATCGAACTTGGGTACGGTCCAGGCAATTGAACCAAGTGTGAAAGCACCCTAACTTATATGTTATTAGTTATTCACAAGACTGCAACAAACTGTTAAAAACAGTAAAAAAATGCAGCATGACAGGTAGCAGATAGATCTGAATGTGGCTGTAAGTACTGTATATAGATTTGAATGTATTCAATGATGGTCAAGGTGATTCAAAGTTCCTGGATGAGCATTTGTTATTTATAGTAGTGGATGCATATGTCCGAATAACATAATTTGGAATGTTACCACTAACCAATTAGAATCGAGTATTCTATTCTAGTAAAAGTTTAAATGTGGTTACGTTGTGATGAAACATGCTTACAAACTGTTAGCAATGAGCTAAAACATGCTTTAAATTTTAAAATGGCTTCAAACTTGATAAACTTTAGTTTTACAATGCTACGCTCTACTACATATGTTCAAATATTTTAAAAGAAGGCTAACAAAACCTAGCAACAACCACTAAAACAGTTTTAAATGTTTAATGTTTTTTATGTGATTTAACGGTTTCACTTGGTATAAGTAGGCATGTCAAAAGTACAAATTTTGACAAATTAATACTGAAAAACAAAAAAATATGACAATATCAGGATTTTTGCTTGCATTTTGAGCACTACTGACTGGATTATTGAAGACCGTTTAATGGTCGCACCAATGATCATTGCTTGATGCACTTTACTTGTACACATCTACACCACAGATACATGGACTTGAGGCCGTTTGAAAGCTGTGCATGGATCTGTTAAGTGTTTCATTCAAGCAATGATCATTAGTTATAATGGAGTCTCTCTAGTATGATTTAATTTTTTAGAAACATGTTTAAAAATGTTGTTGTTTGTTTTGTTTTTGTTGTTATTCTTATTTTTGTTTAGTTTAACTTTAGCCATTGCTGATTACAAGTGAATTTGATGTTGCAAGTCTTTTGAGTATTAGTAGTTTGGAGTATTGAGTTAATATTTAGAGGATAAGCTGACATGGAACTTTTAATATGCTCAATAAAATGTATGTTAGAAGATCATCAAAATAAAGTGTTAGTAGATGTCTACAAATGCACAATTAGTCTACAAATGCACAATTTGACACAAGTTATTGTTAAGAGAATGCCTGAAGAGGACCTTCAATTTTCATACAAGGCTTAAAGCAAACATCTGAAAAGGTCATTTAGGTATCGTTATTTGTGCTATTCTGTAGTGTTGATCGTTATTGGATGATTCTATAGCCACAATTCCATTGGTGCTTCACTAAAAAGCACAGGCGCTCCATTTTCTGTCTTGTTGTAAGTGAAACGGCTGCGTGAGATTTATTCTTTTAGCCCCTGTTTTGCAACATTACAAGACCTTGCAGGTTGTCAGCCATGGGAGGGTAAAATAGTGGCAAGCAGGGTGTCACCAGCCCGGTCCTTAAATAATGAGCGATTACTCCCATCAGAGAAGTGACGTGGTGTTCAATTAGCCTCTCCTGCTGAATGATCGCTTGTCATCTTCCCGATGGATGTGCTAAATTAATATACCTCCGTCCAAAACCAGAGCGAGGCAGAAGACATAAGAGCTACCTGCCCAACACAACATGCCTGCCGAGACCTCACGCTTACACCGTCATTAAAACATCATCTCCTTTTTCTGTCTTTCAATCTGTTCATTCCTTTCTTCCTCGCTCTTTCGTTCTTGCTCTTTTTTTTTTCCCTCACACACATGCGCAAGCAAGCGCATGGTCTTAGTTAATGAAGTAATGGATATTCACCCTTTGTGACAGATGGGCTGCTAGCGGCTGCACCCTTGTTAGGGAATTAAAAAGCTCGTCAACTTGTGTTTAGCACTCAGCAGGAGAGCCCATTGTTGTTTTACCCTCTTCTCTCGTCTTGAACACTGGGTCCGGGGTGTACAGATGTGCGGACTGACCCGAGGGAATGTCCTCCCACACATAGAGCTCCATCACCCGCGGCCAGACTGATCTCAGAACAGGCGCGGCAGGCTTCATTATCTAAAAAACCAAGATGAGTTTAGAACAAACATATGTGTCATCAAAGGCCAGACTGATCTTGGTAAAGTTCTGTAGTATATATTTATGATCATTTAAAATTCATGCTAGTATATGGGCTGGGTGAAATGGCAAAAATGCAATCTCACTAATTATTTTCCATATTGAACGTTATATATTTCAATATAAGTTGTTAAGGCTTCCAGGTTTAAAAGAGTACCCCAACAACAACCACCCCAAACACACACATGTCGACATTGCATGATAATTTACTTGAAAGTCTCGGAAAAATCATTGAAAAGTGATGGAATTTTTGAAGTAAAAATGTGTATGGGCCCTGCTAATATCAACAAAGATGGCTTAGATGGCCATTGTTGGACATTTCTATTGTGTGCTTGGCTCTTAGATCTATATAGAGTAAAAATGTTTAGAGCTTATCATTGTTATTGACATAAATTGTAATCGCAATTCGATATAATATCGTTTATCTGCCCAGCCCTACTAGAAGATACAATAATAAAATATGTGCTTTGCTGTTTTACTAGCTAAAGATGTCTGTGGAGGCTCAAATAGAATTGATGTCTTGTGAATATATACTGTAGGATTCCAGGCAGTTTCACAATAATGAATGGCAAGTACTAGGGATGCTCCGATCAGGATTTTTGCATGCAGCCAATACCAAGTACCGATTCCTTTTCATGGTGATCGGCCAATTGCAAGTACCGCTTCTGATGCTTGAAGCTTTATTATGCATTAAGCACATAATTCCCTCTATATATGATAAGTGGAGATATCTCCTTACCTCAGAGAACAAATTAAGGATGTTGTATATAATCCCTTAGTCTCTTATAGCCACCGAAAATAGATTTTTTTAAAAATGGTAAGAAAACTGACAATGTGATTTGGAAACATTGCAAATGATGGAAGAAGAATTCCATGAGTCTCAATGACGAAAAAGTTAGCAGTGCATATTTGATGCAATATTGTCAAAAACACACAAGTTCGTTCAGTTCTTGTATTTTAAAAGGCCTAAATACATGCAAGGTCATTCAAATATTTTGCTCATCCCCTACTAACACAAACACTTGTGATCGGCTCATGAGATTGGCCAGATCAGCCAGTACTGATCAAGTTATTAAATGTGATTATCGGCTGATACCAGTCTTCAGCCGATTGATCGGAGCATCTCTAATAAGTACAGTAAATAAAGCTGATGTCAAAATTATTAACCCTTCTGTGATTTTAATTTAATTTTTTTTTTCAAATATTTCCCAAATGATGTTTGTTTTTCAGCTAGAATAAAAGAAGTTTTGCATTAAAAAAACAAAACAAAAACAATTTAATCAGTGTTATACAATGACTTATTTACCCTAATTACTCTAATGAAGCCTTTAAGTTTAAGTCACTTTTAGCTGAATTCTGGTATCTTAAAAAATATCTAATAAAATATTATTTACTTTTAACATGGTAAAGTGAAAAGAAATCAATGATTAGAAATTAGGTATTACTAAAAACTATTAGAAATATATTGAAAAACAATCTCTCCATTAAACTGAAATTAGGGAAAAAATATACAGGGTGGCTAATAATTCTGACTTCAACTTTATAAAAATGTTGATGTATAAATTAAATGTTGTTGTCATTTGGTGCTCTTCAGTCTTTTGGTTAACTTCTCATGAAAATCAAGCCTAAAAATGATTTTTGCTTACTGTAGTTGCTATCTAAGAAATGGTTGGGGTTTCTGCTGATTTTTGATTAGTGGAATCTGTTGGAAAAATCATTTATTTAGTAAAAATCTATTAATAATTTTGCATTAAATCCAAAAATGTATTTTCTGCATTATTGTATATACAATCTGAGAGAGAATGTTGTTGACATTCAGTATGTTTACATGGACACCATGAATCCAGTTTAATACAATTAAGACAATACTCTGATTAAGAGTTTACTTTGTAAATAGCAATTTTTGATGAACTTAATCCGACTGAAGTCATAATTTAGCTAAACAGAAATCAAATTAACACGTGGAGTATTCCTATTTTTGTCGGATGATTGAAGTGCAGTACAGACATGCAAACACCTTAATCAAACTATTACCGCCATGTAGGATTTTTGTCACATTTTTCAACAGGATAGACTATACACACACGGCTGTTTGACACTATTGTCTACATCTACCAAGTCAGTGAAGAACCCCAGACACCTGCATTGCGAAATGCGGAGGTTTTTTCCCCATACAGCGTGCTGTATCAAATTCCATTAAAACAACACTCTTCCAGCAGTTCATACTTGCATCTAATACCTTGTTTGTCACTGGAGCATGCATGAAATGTTCCTGAATGAAAGTGAAAGTGCCAAACTGCAGTTAAAGTCTACAAATTAAAAATGAAACACCCAAAATCACAGAGGAAATGTGGATAGAGTAGTGACGCATTGATATATTAATCAAATTATGCGCTATAAAGTGAAAAACAGGATCATGAAAGGAACATTCAAAAAGCAACTCAAGTAAACACCTTAATCATATTATTGTCTTATTCAGATTAAGGCAAATAATTTGATTACTGATGTCCATGTTAACATAGTCACTGTTTAACAGATTGTTGAAATAGATATGTAAATATAGACTATTTTTGAAAATCTGCATTCAGTCTCATAGCATGTTATTCTCTGCTTTGAGTTAATAAGTTGCTTATATATTTTGTTGATTGTTTATTTACAGGGTTTCAGCTTTTAGTCGCTACATCATTGCCCTCCTTCAGACTGTGTTTAGATACCAATTACCACATAATTAGGCCAGTTTAACGGTGTGTGACAGTTAGGGATTGTGGCATTTTTTAATGAAAATGCAGGCTGTGGAGTAACTGAAAAAAAAACAAGACAAAGAGAAATGGGCAGAGAGTGACAGAAACTTGTCGGCTCTGGTGTTACACGCTTCGTGGCAGCCAGAGCAAGAAATCTATTATTATCCGTCCTGTCTGCACGTTAATGTTTAACAAGTCCAGCGAAGTGACACGCCGCCGCAGCAGCGTAATTGCTAATCAGCGGACAGTTTTATTCCCTTCTTGCCTAATGAATTTGGCTGAAATGAGGTGTGGGCGGCCGGACCCTTAAACGGGCAGTCAGCCGCCACTGATGTGCGTAGGAGAGGAAGGTTAGTGCTCGTGTCATAGTGCTAATGTGCTCGCTAACACTCTAAGGGGAATTTGCATTTGTAGGTGGGTTTTTTCCCCTCTATCTCTTCCTCTCAAAGTGTGTGAATAAACTGTATATCCACTTGAGTCCATTATAATTGAGTGTATTGTTTTTTTTTCAGTGGGAATTTTGGAAGGCGGTGTTTTAGCCCTCTCTTACACTTTTAAACTTTTTTTCAGATCATTCTTCAGGCCAGTGCTTTTCACAGTAATTACTGTATGATATTGGTTAATGAACTGTCTTTCTCTGTCTTTGTGTGTCAGGGCATGTTGCTGAAAAGAAGCGGCAAGTCACTGAACAAAGAGTGGAAGAAGAAATACGTCACACTTTGTGACAACGGAGTCCTCACGTATCATCCCAGTCTGCATGTGAGTATCGACACACACATACTCATGCACACACGTTTACCTAACTCTCAGTTAGTACACTGGTATTAGGGCTACATGATATCAGAAAAATTTATATTCTGCGGTGTATATATTTGAATGAATGAATTAAATGTATTTTGGAATGAATTAATTGTAAGTATTTTGGAATGAATTAATAATATTCGATGGATTGGGATGATTATGATTCTTTAGTAGAGTGCATTTGCTAAAAATATAATAAAAAGTCTACAATCATAGATAAATACAATAAATAAAAAGATCAACCAAATAAACAGTTTTATTGGTTTCCAATGAGTCTAACGGTATTCATATTTATTATGAATAATTGAATAATCAAATGTAAAACAATACTGCACACTCATCCTTCTATAAACAATTAAATAACATTGATCAAATGAGATCCAGACTCAACATTGTACATTCTGCGATGTGACTATTGCGATATCAATGCTGAAACGATATACAGTATTGTGCAGACCTAACAGGTTTTGTATTTGACTTCCTTATCATCAATTTGGTCTTGCCCTGTTAATGTTGTTATTCTCAGTTCACCATCACTGTAACATCCCCTTTTTATATATCTTTTTCACTGACGTTTAGCAGATTATTGTGTCTGCTTCAGTAAGCATGGTGTGTCTGAAGACACAGTCTTGTCCTTAATTACCGGCTCATCTATTTGCACACGGCTGACGCTGTTGATGTGTAATATAACACTGTAATGGCTTGTCATAATCATCAGCTCAGACGACCTGTTTGCCCACACGTCAATGGAAATTGCCATCTTTTATTGGTTGTTTTCCATGTCTGGATTTTTTTTGGAGTGCGTTTAGACCTTATTGTCACCATTAACCCAACCCATAGTGATTATGCAAACCCTGTTGGAGATCACAGATTAAATATGAAAATGATGACATGGATAGATAGAAACTAGTCAGTCTTACAGTACGCACAAAGGTCAACATATTTTTGTGATCTGTTCTAAATTGAAGTTAGATTATGCTTAAGATGTAACAGATGCCCTCATTTAACATTAGGGGGCTCCAAGTGGTACCTTTCAATATGTCTGCAGTGTTTCAATGTTCTTTTGAAATCAAATTTTTGTACAAGCTTGATAATATAAATATAAATTACCATGAGAATCAGATTGAATTTTGAAAGTTTTAACTAGTTTTGTTTATTGTTTTTACAAGAGATGTACTGTATGTGAATATGGGAAACAGGAACAGACCTAAAACACTTACAGTTTATACCAATAAAAAATATAGGGTAGGAATGCACCGAAATGTAAATTCTGGTCCTAAACCAAAAATTCTGGTTGCACTCTTGGTTGAAAAATTACAAATCTTTGTAAACATAATTGTTTTATTTTAATAAATCATATATAAATAGGTAATTTTGTAAAATAAAAAAAACATGATCCATTAAAATAACCACATTTTTTTTGACTGTAAAACTGTTATTGCCAATAAAGTCGAGAGGCATCATTTTACCAGCGTTTCCATGACAACACAGTAGCACTATTGCAAGCAGCAAGAACAAGTATACTACAAAGAAATGTCCTGTCACAGTGTTATTTAAGGGGACTTTGCATTTCCTGTAATAATGTTTGGTTTGTGCATAGAAAAGTATATGTGTACATGAGTGAACTTTCAATGCATGTAAGCTAGCAGATGATGCATTCTGCTACACTTGAGCTTTATTCGCCGTCCCAACAAATCACCCTTGCGTTGTACAAGCAATTGAAATGAATGGGTTTTATATTGCAGCGCTTTCTGCGTCCAGTGTAAAAGCCACCTTACACTGTGCAATGACCACTGCTTAAGGGAGACAGAAATCAGCATGCTGGGATTTGGATCTCCAGCATGGCAAATTTTCGGACGCTCTGTTTTTTCTATCTTGGCTGACATTTTCGGCCAATAAATATTTGTTGCCAATAATTGAGCATTCCCTTTTAAAAAAGAATCCATATATTTAGATATAATACAAACTTGTTTTTTCTCCTTCTTCCTATTTTTCTATAATAAAAAATAATAATTCTGAAACCACCCAAACTGCTGATTTAGATGCCCACTTGATGCGTTATATCTAGCCTATAGCTTTTATCTATCTCAATCTCTTGACGCAAAACAGGAAGCAGTGTGTCCATAATTCCTGTGGACGTCATTTTAACTTGCACAAATTAATTCCCCAATTAACATCCTCATCTGGGCGAATTAGAGGAAGTGTGCGTCGTCATATACAGTCCCCCTCCTTCTTTTGACTGCGAACAGGTTCCTCTCATCAGCAGGTGTCTGCTACACAGGCATCAATTACAGTGTTTGCGGAGGCTAATAGGATGAAACTCAATCAGGGCTCCTAATTGCTCAACTATGTGAAAAAGAAATCACATTAATGCAGCTGATTAAGTGGATGGCAATAGATGCAACCCAATTAGTAAGGGGAAAAAAATCTCAAATAACTCACATCTGTTACAGCCACGTCACAACTATGTCATTTTTTTAAGTACATAGCTATTCCCTGTTGATTAAACTCACACCTATTTGGTTAAAGCTTCCATGATTATGCTTTAGCACACAATGCGGTTTAAAAGATTTGTCAATTTTAAATTCACATCTGCCACCGAAGTGGCCAGACGATGATCTTTTCATCAACTGTTCGCGTTTGAGCACTCCAACTCCCTCAACGAAATCCCTCAAGTGGTTTGCCCGTCCTTTATTTTAAATCAAGAGTTACATATGGACCGGTCCCCGGAGCGTACGTCGTTCATGAAACACAGTAACATATGTTCTTCAATAGAGCCGATACGCGGAGTCTTTGGCCTTAATGAGCAGGGGCAAAGCTTTGAGAGGGGAAGCGCAGCACCCGGAACTGCCATACATCAGCTGAGTGCCAATCAAATCACACAAAGGCCCGAGCCTCTCTGTGTATGTGTGCTGTTCCGAGCAATTTACAGCAAGAGCAGAAACGTGTCCATCCCTCACTAGAGGCCAACAAAAGGGCAATTCAAAGCCAAGAGCTCTCAACACGGTTTAACAAGCCACAGGAGAGCCCTTCAGGAGTGGCGGGCCAACAGCTTGCGGCTGGTAATTGCATCCCTATTAGCATTGAGTAACTTTCATCATCAACGCAAGCAAAGCCACGCGCGGAAAACCAGACAACGCTGTGAGAATCCAAACACATGCTGCGATGGCATGCTGCGATTCACGGAAAAGGAAAAAGCGGGAGATTTTTATGTTTGCTCTAAAAGGCTGATATGAAGGTGCACTGCTTCACTGTGAATATCAAATATATTCATATATCGATTTCTTGACCTCCGGGGGGTGGGCAGAATTAACTGTGTGCTGACAAGATGAATTTAGTCGACACTTTTCATCTGAAGTGTCCAATGCGTGTATTTAATGCTTTTGTCATTTGTACTGTAGGATTATATGCAGAACGTTCACGGGAAGGAGATCGACCTGCTTCGTACTACAGTGAAGGTTCCAGGGAAGAGGCCTCCCAGGGCCATCTCAACATGTGCAGCCCCCAGTCCCAAAACCAATGGCCTGACCAAGGACATGAGCAACATGCAGCTTGGACAGGCACCAGGTAATATGATTATGCTTTTTTGTGGGGGTTGCTTTTTTTTGTCATATTTGAAATGGTAAGCTTTTGATTTATTTATTTTTTTGTTTTGTTTTTAGATTTGCTATTTGTTTTTAATCTATTGTTAATATATTTTAAAATGTTGATTTATAATCAGGTCATAAAACATATATAATATAAGTTTTGTATATACGTTTTAATTAGGTTTTGATTAACTCCTGCTATTAACTCATCCTGTTCTTTTTTATCTAGAAAAATAAGTCTGGCATTCTAACACTCACACTTTCTGTTTAATTTCCTTTTATTTGATATAAAAAAAAAACTTTTGTTGCTTTGACTTACTTGATACTACTGTAATTTACATATCTGTCCTCATGTTTTATGTGTTTATATAAGTTTCTATGCATATATTTATTCATTTAAAATTAGTTTTTGGTCTTCCAACACTAACTATTGGTTTTATTGGTAACTATTGATCTGTCTGTGTAACCATCCATCCACCCATCCACCCACCCATCCATCAAACAAATGATCTAACTGTCTATCTAACAATCGATCTTTCTATCTATCTGTCTGTATCAATCTATAAATCTATCTATCAAATTAACTATCAAGCTAACTATTGATCAAACGAACAATCTCTGTCTGTCTAACTAACTATCTAACTGTCTATTGATCGATCTGTCTGTCTATCAATCTATGAATCTAACTAACTATCAAACAAACTATCAAACTATTGATCGAACGATTGAATGAACGAACGAACAAATGAGTGAATGAAC
>CAIGQQ010039888.1:2417838-2436640 GCA_903798035.1 Danio albolineatus
ACTAACTAACTAACTAACTAACTAACTAACTAACTAACTAACTAACTGTCTATCAATCGATCAGTCTGTCTACCAATCTAACTATCAAACCATCTATCTGTCTGTCTGTCTATCTATCTGTCAAACTGTCTATCAGCCTTACTAACTAACTAACAATTTGTTTGTCTGTCTATCATATATATTCATATATATAATATGAAACTTCCTTCTATTTTTTTGGAAAAAATAATATTCAAGAAACAAATTGGTGTGTCTTAATATCTTTATAATGGGCCAAATGTGCAGTCCTCATCAGTAGTGAATTAAACAATTAAGTTATTGTTTAGTTATTCGTGTAACACTCATTGGATCAACAACCCTTAAGCCCCCCAAGGAGTGTTAAAGACCCCTTTTCAGACACATAAATACACACTCTCACACACACCACCAGGAGGACCAAACTAATAGCATGAATATTCAGTGACCCATAATACATGTACTAATTATTGTCATGAATATTAATGCAATCAGCGCTCGTTCTCCAGTCAGGCAAGTCCGAAATGAACACTAATGAGAGAGAAAGAGGGAAAGAGGGGGGGCAGCGGTAGAGGAGAAAAGAGAGATAATTCACAGTGGGAAAGCAGTGAAGGCTTTTGTAAGTGGAGGATTTGACTGTAGGGCTCGGGCAGCGGTGTGATCACATGCACCCCATATTCCTTTGGTCTTAACATGTCTTTTTTGCAAACGCTCTAATTATACACGAATACGAATCCATTATAGCATTGCTTCACACACTGCTGTTCTTGTGCCGTGTGTGTGCGTAGACCCTTCTCTGCCCTCATACATACATAGTGTTTATTTTCCTCCAGACGGCCACCGATGTAAAAATGTAGTTTATCAGGCCTCTCCTGAAGTACGATCAGCTTTTTGCCATTTACCCAAAGGTGCTGCGTCTGATTTATCCGCTACAATGGAGATTAAATTGAGTCGTGACATTTCATTCAGTGGAGTTTGTAACGGGCCAGTGGAGGCCCGTGGGTACACCTTTTTACAACAACATATTCAAAACCAGAAAACGAAATATTTACTGAACCTTTTCTTTTTCCCGACTGCTGATTTTTGTGTGCATAAATGTAATGTGGTATCATTGAGTGTTATTTACATTTTGCTCACCATTGTTGAACAAAAGCTCTTAATAATTCAGAGTGTATTAAAGGTTTGGCAAATGGGATGAAAGCTGGAAAATTGGCAAAAATAAAAAGGAGCTAAATATTTTTTTTAAGACCTGTTATTGGAAATAAGCTCCATATACTATTTTAAATCATGAGAGACACAAACAAATTGTTTGCTGTACAAGTTGTAAGATATGCTATACTGTACAGTACAAGTCTGACTCAAGGACATTTGCTGAATGGTGAGGAAGGCCAAAATGCCAGTACGCTCTCTGTTACTGGGACAGTACTTTCTCAAAAGGTACAATTTTGAACCTAACAGCTCCTTAAAGGTGCATATTAATACCTAAAATCTACAAATGTGTACCATACAGTATCGTAAAGGTATAAAAGTGATGCTTAAAGGTACAAAGTGTTTTTCTGTTACAGAAGGTGCATTCCAAATCGCATACTTATGCACTATTCTACGCCTTTTTGTGGTATAAATAGTGTAAGTAGTGCATTCACACTGAAATATTCCTTTTATTCTTAAAAGAATAAGTGCACTTTAAATACCCAGATGATGCACTTTTTTAACCGTTAAAAAGAAGTGTGGACTGTTGGACTCTTCACGTGCTCAGCCACCACAGCTTTGCTCCTTTAGTGAAAAGGTTGGAACTTTTAGGCACTAATGTTTTATAACTTTATTTATTTTGGATTGTGAAAGCAAAATTCTCCTACGAGAGTGATTATACCGCCTCCTGATAGTAAATGCGGTTATACTCATGGCAGGTATTATTTGGGAATTTGGAATTTATTTCAGTAATTTGGCAACCTTCAAACTTCATCTGGGAAACCGTTTGAATTTCTGGTTCTAAAAAAAGTTAGTGTTCCATTTGGGACAACACTACATTCATTTACTTCACTGTTGAGTGTGTAAGTGCATATTCAATTCAATTCCTTGATCTTTATTTCTATAGCGCTTTTACAATGAAGATTGTGTCAAAGCAGCTCAACATAAAAGTTCTAGTAGATTGAAATTGAAACTGTGAGTTGAAGTTTAGTTCAGTTCAGTGTGGTTTAATTTTTTCTGCTGAAAGTCCAAACACTGAAGAGCAAATCCATTGATGCGCAGCTCCACAAGTCCCAAACCAAGCAAACCAGTGGCGAGGAACAAAACATCATGAACTGACGAAAGTGAAGGAAAAAATATTGAGAGAAACCAGGCTACTACCATTTCTCCACTGGCCAAACTTCCTGTGCAGAGCTGCAGTCTAGGTGCCAAGGGCTGGAGAATGCATAGTGTATAATATATTGTGCCATTTAGGACACAGCTGGATTTTTAGGGCGGAAAAAGGATCCAGAAAAAATTATGTTTGCAGAATCCTTTATAATTATTTTTTACTTTATAACTAATAGCAGTATTTAAGAAACTGTTAAAATGTCAGAGTTGCATTTGGTCTGTTCATAATCCCAGCGGCCTTATGGCTGATTGTGTCCGAGTGTGTATGTGCGCGTCATATCATATCCCTCTTGATTTCTTTTGTGCCCACTTATGTTGTAATCTTATTAGTGCGATTAGATCTGACTTCCTGTGATGTCCGCTTTAATTTCCACGTGAGTCAGATGAACCTCTCCCACTGTTTAATGATGACTCACGGTGGTGATAATTGACCTTCCAGTTATCCGATGTCACTGTTTATGCTCGTCGACAAGAACAGATCAAGAGCTTCTTTGCATGTGAGCTAGTTAGCCTTATTGTTATTATCATTAGCCAAATGAACATGACAGCTAGAAGTGAAAGACATTAGGAACGCATCAGTGATTATTCCTTTGTTGATGGTATTTTTATGATTACTTACTTTTTTGTCTGACTAAATTGAAAATAAAATGATTAATATAAATAAATATTATTAGATTCAATAAAAATTACATAAAGGATCACAACAATGCAATTTAAAGTATTACAGACACGAAGAGCCCTATCATACACCCGAGGCAAAAAGGCGCAAGACATGTATGCCGCGATTTTCAGACCAGCACAACTCAAATTTTCACATTTTGTGCCACATTGTTTAAAATAGCAAAATTCATTTGCGCTACTTTGTGGTATGCTGTGGGTATGCTGGTCTAAAAAAGAGGTGTGTTAAGGCGCATTGTCGGTACGTTGTTGTTTTGATGAACTAAAACAGACTGCACCATTGACCAACTAAAAGCTGGTCTAAAATCCAGTGCAGAGTGCGTAAGTTAGGCGTCTATGCGGGTCCAAAGGCTTACACATTGCTTAATACACACAGAATGAACAACACTGCACACATATCTTTTTTCAGTTCATTCATGACAATTTGTATAATGTTATTATTATTAGCAGCATTATTTGTTTTAATAAAAGAAAGTTTAGATTTCTTCGACTTGTCGGGTTGTGAGGGCGCCTGCATCGTCATATGGGGAATAAGAATAGGAAGTGTGTTTGGATATAACTCAGTTTTTTAACCACACTTCGTTGTTTTTGTTGTTAATTTATTCTTTTGCTGGAAATTAGAACTGAATTTAGAAACAGTTTTGAAACAAATCTTTGCGTTTAACAAACAAAATTAAATATGAAGGCTAATGGATATCTTCAGTCTAGTGCGTTTCCACCATTTCCGTACTCCATTAAAGTAAAGGAGTAAAGAGTAAAAGTAAAGTAAAGAGAAAGTAAAGTTGCCGAATGGAGGAGGCTTGTTCTTTATCCTCGCGCTGCAGATGGTCTGTTAAACTGTTTTCTCACTAGTGAAGCGTTCAGTTTCTTAACTTGTAAAGTTTGCCATGTAAAATAGCAACTGCGCCATGGCGCAACGCAACTGACTCATAAAGGGAATAGGAAATGAGACTTTGATTGGTTTAATGCACATTATGCTCAAAACACACCCAGAACACATTAAGTGAATAAGCACAACCATGTTAAACCATGTGCCGGGGCGCAAACTGTATTTTTTTCTGTCCTTAAAATAGCAAAAGTGGATTCAGACATGCCCTTATTGCTTTTGCGCCATGCACTTTAGACTTTGCAACTAGATTTGCAACATCTGTTCTTTATGTAATTAAACAGGAATAAAATGAATATAAATTGGGGTAGAGTTTTAGATTTTTTCCTTTCAGTTGTTAGTTTGAAGAGTTTATGTTTGATCCGTGGCTTCAAATAATTGTACAATGAAAATCCTTTTTGATAACTAAAATAGTTTATCCATTAAAGGGTATTTTTTGGAAAATATATATATTTTTAAAAATCTGATTTGATATTAATTATCATCTCGTCTCTCTCACAGGCTCTGTGACCAGTAGTTCATCTGCGTCTCAGATGGCGAGTGGCATCAGTTTGGTGTCGTTTAACAGTCGGCCAGACGGGATGCATCAACGCTCATACTCTGTGTCCAGCGCTGACCAATGGAGTGAAGCCACAGTCATCGCCAACTCAGGAATCAGCACAGGTAAGTGACGGATACATGAACACTTCAAACTGCTTGCATACTGCTTGCATTGTCCTGCAGTTTTCTCTTCAGAGCTGTGAACAGAACATTAAACAGCGATTTGTTATCCAGTCGTCGTAAACACACATACACCCACTCCACCTTTCATTGATCCTCGTGTCAAACTCTAATGCTGCTTTAACTGTTTAGCAAAGTAATGGCCACTCAAGAGAAGCACATTACCAAAGAGGAATGTGTGGATCATGATGTTTATTCGTCTGTCACCTTTCTGTTGTCGTAGATCATTTCATACACTACCAAAAGTTAAGATTGTTAAAACGGTAAGATCTGTTCATGTTTTAAAAGAAGACAATTCTGCTCACCGATGCTAAGTCAAGAAAATAAATACTTTTAAATATATTTAAATATAAGATTTAAATAATAAATATTATTACAATTTGAAGTAACTTTTCTCATTGAATGTAATTTAGATTTTTTTTTCCATCATTACTCCAGTCTTCAGTGTCACAAGATCATCCATAAATCATTATAATATGATGATTTGCAGTTCAATTATGATCAGTTATCACTGAGACAAGATTTTTGTCTTGCTTCAGTAATGTTATATTGAATGTTATATTCAATAATATCAATCAGCAAAATCAATAATGATCAATAAATAATGTTAAAATATATAAAAATAATAATAAAATCAATAAAAATGTAAAAGTTCTCAAATAAAAATCAAAAGTTAAAATAATTCTAAAATCAGTAATAAAGCTATTATGTAATAATAATTCTGTGTTCATTTTATTTTTAGTTTTTTTTGATAAACAAGAAAGTTTAAATAATAGCTTTTATGTTATATACATCTTTTAATGATATGAAAATGGTTATTTTTATATTTAAAAATTTATTTAAAATGCCACAAAAACATTGCAAAGAAAGCTATTATTAAATGTTTTTTCTTATTAAAAAGTACTACAAGTAAAACGAGTCACAGTTTATATAATACTATGAATCAAATTTTTTTTAGCAGTGATAACTGTAAAAATAATTATTAGTGCTTTTGTAACAATAATAAAGGATCATAATAGAGCAGCAAATCATCAAATTGTGATGCTTCTTTTGAACAGCTAATGTCACAATTTTCTCTTAACAAATCAGATGTTAAACTTTTGCCAGATTTTACAACCATGCCCCCGGATAATCCATTAGATTGCTACTTTTCACTTAACATACTAGTTAAGGGTTCCATTTCTATTATTTATAATATAATGATAGATCAGATTATTTGGAATCACCCCAGAAGACTTATCTTATCTTGTTCATCTGCATCAAAGTGTAAGATTCTTGCCTTCTCTTCTTTATTAGCGCGCAGAGCAATTCTGCTCAAATGGAAAGATCCCCTTACACCCACCTTTATTCAATAGAGATGATGTCTTGTCTTTACCTTTTAAAAGGATCAGGTAAACAATTCTATAAGTTATGGAAAATATTCTATATATACAGCTATGTTTTGTTCTATTCTTGGTAAGGGTTAAAGGATTTTTGAATGGATATATTTGAAAATGATTGAAAAAAGAAAATTCAGCTTTGATTCACTGGAATAAATAAAAATTTAAACTACATTTAATAAGAAAACAGTTATTTAAAATCTTAACAATATTTGGCAACAGTTTTTACTGAAATTTTAATCAAAGAAATGGTGAGCAGGATTGGCTTTTTTAAAACATTACATCTGACTGATAGAGTGTACGTGGCTATTTTTATGAAATCCTTCTTGTCTACACAGCCACAGGGGGGAATGGGCACATACAGGGAAGTTAGTACTGGACTGACAGCTGTCAGACACAATGTATGAATATGTGCTGATGAACTGGAATGACATGGTGTGACTAGTTTTAGGCCTTTCGTTTGACCCCTGCCTGTAGTGTTCTCTGTATTTACATCTGATAACAATTAAAGCTGTGAAAAGCTTAAACGGACTCTTGAGCGCATCCGCAGCGGGGCACAATACACACGCAGCTGAGCCACAAACACTATGTCTGAAGTCAACAACCGTATGAGAGGGAAATTAAGTTTTCAAGCATTAAAAAAAGAGACACCATGATTTAAGAAGGTCACCCCAGGGTCTTATAATGTCTTACATTTCAAAAACGTTCAACTTTAAAAAGTCTTAAATTCAGAGAAATATTGTATTTTACGTCTTCATTTTAATCATTTTAAACAAGCCTTAATTTTACAATGTCCATGTAAAGCCTCCCATTCAGACACTCAACACTCATCCAACCGCCAACAATCCATATCAATAAAACTTTATCAAAATTCTATTCATAGCTCTGTTTAGCAACATAGTTTAATGGTCTTCCTTGCAATATAATTACTTTAAAAATTCTCTGGATTTATTGACCATATGTGGACCAGATGTGATTATATTTAGTTTATCATAATTTTAAAAATGTCTTTTAAAAAAAAGTGTTGTGTTGAAAAAGCAGTGCATGTATAAAGCAAGACTTTGCTGGTTTTGACACTATTATTTATTTATTTATTTATTTAATTTATTTATTTATTTTTTCATGGGACAAGTATTAAACTCAGGGTTCATGGGTCATGGAAAACCTGAAAAAGTCGTGGAAGTTTGACATGTCATTTTTCAGGCCTGGAAAAGTTTTGGAAAAACAGAAAAATCCACAAAGTTTTGGAAAGTCATTGAAAACAGATATCTGTCTACTTGAATATAGGTTATTTACTTCTTTTCTGTCCTTGGCCAATCACTTACTTTCACATTATTAGTGCGTTGTAAGAATTATTCATTCATTCATTCATTTTCTACCGATTTTCCGGGGCCGGGTTGCGGGGGCAGCAGTCTTAGGAGAGAACCCCAGACTTCCCTCCCTCCAGACACATCCTCCAGCTCCTCCGGGGGGATCCCAAGGCGTTCCCAGGCCAGCCGAGAGATATAGTCCCTCTAGCATTTCCTGGGTCTTCCCCGAGGCCTCCTCCCGGTGGGACATTCCTGAAACACCTCCCTAGGTAGGCGTCCAGGAGGCATCCGAAACAGATGCCCGAGCCACCTTAGCTGACTTCTTTCGATGTGGAGGAGCAGCGGCTCTACTCCGAGCCCCTCCCGGGTGACAGAGCTCCTCACCCTATCCCTAAGGGTGCGCCCTGCCACCGTGCAAGGGAAACTCATTTCGGCCGCTTCTATAAGAGATCTTGTTCTTTCGGTCATGACCCAAAGCTCATGACCATAGGTGAGAGTAGGAACGTAGATTGACCGTTAAATCGAGAGCTTTGCCTTTCGGCTCAGCTCCTTCTTTACCACAACAGACCGGTACATCGACTGCATTACTGCTGCCGCTGCACCAATCCGCCTGTCAATCTCACATTCCATCCTTCCCTCACTCGTGAACAAAACCCCAAGATACTTGAACTCCTCCACCTGGGGTAAGGACTTTCCTCCAACCTGGAGATGGCAGACCACCTTTTTCCAGTGGAGCACCATGGCCTCGGACTTGGAGGTGCTGATTCTCATTCCAGCCGCGTCACACTCGGCAGCAAACCGCCCCAGTGCATGCTGAAGGTCAGTGTTCAGCCAACAGAACAACATCGTCTGTAAGCATTATCTAAATCAATTTTACATAGATATAAATATAAATTAAAAATTAAATTGATTGTTGCGTGTTTTACGATATGCTGTAAATAAGTTGAACATGCAATGTTTTTCTTTTACCACGCATATGTAGACATTGCATGAAACATTAGGTAATGAAAGTTTACTTGAAAGTCTTGGAAAATCATGGAAGTTTAGAAGTAAAAATGTGTATGAACCCTGTAAACATTTCCACTTGTCCAACCATTAGAAAAAAATAGCCCTTTGCACGTCTCAAATTTACCTCATAAAAGTCTTATTGGGCCAATCACAACTAACGTGATTTTTACATTTCAAAAAGCTAAAGCACACCACACTGCCATTATTGTTGACTAGAAAAAAAAAAAAAAGCTGTGTGCTTTTTGTCACTAGGCAACGACTGAATCAGCTGCCTATTGTGTACCAGTGTTGCTGTTGATATTCTTATAATTGTAATTTTTAATAATATTGTGATATGTTCAAGATTTGTGAAGTCACACAGCTCTGTAGAACTTAAAACAGCGACTGCTAGTCTCTCCTCCATTTAAATGTCTCCGTAGTCGTCTTGAGCTTCATAAAAACAGCTGTTACCTCAGCGGAAACCCCACCTCTGCTTTCATTTGGTTGGAGAATGAAACCGACACAACTTACGTAACACACTTTTTCCTCTCAGAGTTGACTTTTTTCAACTGTGAGCGGACAGCGCACAGTGGCAAAAACGCGAAGTGCAGCAGGCAGTTAAAACACAAGGCGTGCAGAGCGCATAAGCAGCACGCAAAATGCTCACGGCCATTAGTTAGCCATTCAAAACATGCGCTTCTCAACGCAAAAAGTGCGTTCAGTGTAATCAGCCCCTTAAAAAGTCTTAAATTTGACTTGTTGAGACCTGCAGAAACCCCGAATCCACTAGAATGTCACTAACATTTAAGACAACATTTGTCAGGTATTTTAACGTCTTTAACTTTTAACGTCTTTTTAACAGTATCCTGCAAAGCACTGGGTCTGTTTTTAATTACTCTTTACTAATTGTTTTAAGGAAGTTAAAATAGTTTATAATGCCCTTTAACTTACACATTTAAAAATCTATGTGTTATGCGGAATGACATTTTGCCAAAAAGAGCGATAAATTCACTATTATGATTTTTAGCAACTTCTTGATCCCTTTGGACTGAATGACCTCCATTAAACCTTTTTATAGGGGATAAAGGTTATTTTAATACTTAATTAAAAACATTGTTAAGCCATAGTCATTTTGATATAATACAGTCAAAGCTTGTCTGTACATGTAAAAAAAAACTTATGTTTATTTATACAATGGTAAAATCTTCAAAAGACTAAATACACTGAATGACAACTTTACTTGGAACATTATTATACTTATATTTTTAACATTTTATTTTCACAAAAATTGGTTTAAGCATTAAAGTTCACACTTTTATCAATTTGATATGGGCACATACAGTATGTCACTGTAACTAAAAGGCTCTGGAATTGCGTCTGTGAGTTCTAAAGAAATTCCCTATCACTTTGGAAATAAGAAATATCAGTCAGCCTTTTGGTTAAAAGAACATGAAGCACTCTGGGAATGTATGCCCGTGTGTGTGTATCATTGACTTGAGCAGTAAGTCAGCAGTGGAGTCAGTATTCAAGAGTGTTGCTCGGACACCGCGGCGCTCCGGAGGGCTGTATTGTGAGGTTGTTTGAGTGCTTGTACGCTTCGCCCCCCCTAGGAATCTCTTAAAAATAACCTTTCTGCTGGCCTAATGATGTGTCTGTCCATGGCCTGACTGGATCAGATCTGATGGCTGGATGACGGTAGTGCTGGATGCTGATTGCTTGTCACCTCCTGCCCCCAGGAGCTGGCGGGAATGAGATCCTGTCTTTCTTCCTAGAGAAATGGAGAGAGATAAGCGATAAAGTAATTAACTGATGTTCCACACACTGCGCTGAGAATGACAGACTCTCCACTGACCTCTGACCTTTTGTTTAGACTCTCACTTTGTACAGTCTTTAGACAGGAAGCTGTTTTTTCTTAACTGTTATTATTCACTTCTTTTAGATTGTACTAATGTCTTTTTGCTTATAGATTTGACTAGAGTTTTAAATGTTTGTTTTTTTATTTTATTTTAAAAGACCAAATTTTCAAATAGACCAAATCTTTCCCATGTTGCATACTATTCACTGACCAGCAGATGTGTCTAGAGTAATGGTTTTCAAGCTTTTTTCACCAAGTACCACCTTAGAAAAAAATTGTCTCCACCATAATGTCCACCATTATGACCAGTATTGAAATACAGTAGCGGAGCAGGCCTAATTAAGCATCTACAGCACTGCACAGTTCAAAAATGAGGCGAATTAATTCCTATTATTAAGAATATGTGGTATTATCAGCCACTTTAAGAATTATACATGTCGGCACCAGTGGTGTAGTGGTTAGTGCGTCGACACATGCACGGTGTTCACGGCGACCCAAGTTCGATTCCTGCTTCGAGGTCCTATGCCGATCCTTCCCCTCTTTCTGCTCCCCATGCTTTCCTGTCAATACTCTATACTGTCCTGTCCATTAAAGGTGAAAACCCCCAAAAAATAATTATAAAAAAAAGAATTATACATAGTTTGAACATTAACGGTGCTTGCAGACAAAAAAAGTAAATAAATAAATCAGAAAACTGCTGTACTTGTAAAGTATTAATGTATAGCAGGGGTCACCAACCTTTTTGAAACTGAGAGCTACTTCTTGGGTACCGATGTAAAGGGTTGCCAGTTTGATACACACTTCTCAAATAACAAATTTGCTCAATTTACTTTTAATTATGTGTTATTATTAATAATTAATGATATTCATATGTGGAGACACTGATCATGTTAGTGATTTCTGACAATAGTTTGTCAACAACAAACAACAATGATTTAACAAGGTAGGATAATTATCAATATGCAACACATTATTTCTATAAATCACTGCAAGTATATACACTTTCAAATGATGACTTCTACAATATTTTTATTAGCCACTAACAATTAATAACAAATCATGCACTATGCTGTACCATGTTTGTACATATTATAAATTGTGTAACATAAATCGACTCTCAGGGCCTTTACTGAAATTCTAACCAAATTCTAACAGCATTTTTAATGTAGCCGACATTTCTCTAACCACTGTAACATAGTTGCCTCGAGTTGGACGTTGGAGAAAGTGGAGAATACATCTGTTCTTGTCTTTAAGGTAGTGAAGGGATGTTCGGATCATTTTACTGACTCGGACCTTTGGGTCTCGTTCATTGAGATGAAAGAATCTTTTTTTGAGTCATTTTGTTAAATTTGCCAAAATAACGTTTAAATGTTTCGAGATGCTTCCAAACACATCTACAACTATAGCCCAAACGTTGATCACACTGCAAACAAGTCATAAAACGCTGCTATACTAAGAAAGAGAAAATAATACTTCATTGTTTACCTGGTGTTTTGTCTATGATTCCATCTGGTCACCTCATCTCTGGTTTCAAATTTGAGTCGTTTGTTTACCTGACACTGACAGTCCCATATACAGCATACGGTCTGAGCCGAAAACACCCATGATTAGTTCACCATTTGAGTCTTGGGGTTTTTGGGTCGTTCGTTCATCACGTGACAGCATGTAAAGAAATGACTCAAAACCGAGGACTTGAAAGATGAACGGATCAAATCTTTTTTCGACTCTAAATGAGTATGATTGGCTCCTGTCTTTCATGTGATGAACGAACGACTTAAACCCGATAGAGGACTCGAAAAATTAACTAATCCTCTCCTCCACCTGTATAAACGTGCGCATGCCCGAATGGACTAATCGCACCCTGAGATGACTCATTGTTCTCGAGTCACATTAAAGATTCGTTCAAAATTAGAGGTTGGTGACCTCTAATGTATAGCTTATTCATCAAAACTTAGAAATGTTGCTTGGGCCTGATTAATATAGGCTATATGTCATATACGTATACAGTATATACAATTTTGTATACATTTTGAAATGTAAGTTGCGTGTACATATTACATATTTGTATATCTGTAAAATATAAACATTAACTTGTGTTTTAAATATATGATTTGGAATTACATATTTAAATTAGAAATTAGATCTGCTGCTCGCCATTTACAGTAGGCCTATGTGTGTCAAAAAATGTGATTAAATGAATATATACAGTGCTTGACCAATTCATATGTGCGGTATTTCCATGGTTTGGTGCGAACGGGTACGGTTCACGGTTCTTCCAACTGTGCATACAGATACTAACTTTAATTACTTGAGTCTATGTTCTGAGTCTTGCACGATTTGAATCACATCCAAAATAATTAGCCTAATTCTGAGATAACAAACTGAACCAAAAGCCACGCTGTTTTACAAAACCAATAACTTTATATATCGAAAACAAACATTTTACACAATCGCGAGCACACATTTTAACACATTTGTAATAATTATTTTACCAATTATGCAGCATGGGGAAATTCCTGAGTTTGCAGTAACTGAAATGCCAACACAACAGGACTGGTCTGCAGAAGGGCTTCTCTGGCGTGTGTATCTGTTCCGCAAGTGCAGCGCGCCTCTTCCTCTGCACCAAGCAGATTGATTTTTAACATCTGATGATGCGATGCACTGAAGTGCATGTTCTATGCACACCGGTGTTATCGTACGCGTCAAAGGGTGTTTTCATTTTATTCTTTTAATATTCAGCGACCACAATTTGAGAACCACTGGCCTGGAGTATGATAATATTGCATGAAATGTCAAACTATAATGCTAAAATACTGTTATCATTTACTTCTCACTTCTCATTGTTTGGTCCAAACTTTATATTTGTTTATTTTTTTACCATGATTTTGAAGACCGTTTTGAAATCAGTAGCAATTGACTTCCATAGTCATTTTTTTCCTACTCCTTACAGTTTGGAACCAATTAAACGTAAGTAAATGGTGAATAAAGGCTCATTTTTGAAAAGTAAAGGGATAGTTCACCCAAGAATTAAAATTTGCTGTTAATTTAAAGTATTTTTCCAGAGGAAAGCATGGTGTTTTTTTTTAGAATCGCTGTAGATTTAAATGCTGCGACAGTTGAAGAAGTGCTCAACAGATGAGCATTTTTAAAACCGTGCTGGTATTTTCTGCTGCACAAAAGTGCTTCGGGCACCCTAAAGAATCAAAACAATATATTCAGACAAAACTAAATGAATACCCTCATGAGCACATTGTCGACAGTCTGGAGCAAAAGCTGCTGTTGCATAATGAAGTATCGTGTACTGTATTTCAAGTGTACAATAGGATGTATATAAAAAAATATCAGTCGTCCTAATATAGGATCAAGAAGCATTCAGCATAAGTTACTGTCTTGATGAACAATAAAGTTTAACACTTGTCCTCTTGTAAACAAACAGCGTCAGCTCACGTGAGTTTTTGGTAACAAATGACCACTTGCCAAGGCTGTTAATTAAGGGTAAAAATGTTGTGAATGCTATTCCGTTTTTTTTTTTTGCAAAGACCATTCATTTTTCTCTAAGAATACATTTTGTTCTTTTGTTTGTTTGTTTATCTTAAAATTCCACTAGACATTGACTTTTTATAATTCATTTTATAAGTCATCAAGGACTACCCATTGTCAATGAGTAAATTAGCAGGACTTTTTCACTTTAAGTCACGTTAAGCAGTTTAGAATGCTCTCATTAATGAAAGTAATTGAAGTACGGATTGTTCTGTATATGGATCATGTATATATATGGATTTTTTCCTCACTATTTTCTTTAATTCAAGACGTTATTTACTGTAAATATGTTTGGCTTTAACCTACTGGGTGTAAAATTGACAGTCATGTGCTTCAGTTACAAGTATGTTTTGCTCTCCAGCTCTCTCAATGCCTTCATATGAATAAAAGCTTTGAATTTCTCATACATCAACAGATAATTCTAGTGTGATTTATGTATTTAGTTTAAAAGAATGCCCTAGAATAACCTCAAGAAAGCTTACAAGTTCATTTCCAACTTCAGTTACGCAAGGTGCTTTTTAATGACATTGTGCTCATTTATACAAAACACACAGATCTGACCTGTTTGGCCCAAGCTCACTTAGATCTATACAGTAAATGCCTTAAAATGCAATCGTAGGAGGGTCAAAGTTGAAAAAAACTGCAGCGGTTGACACTCGGCTGTGCGCTGTCTCAATGAGTTGAATCAAATCAGAGCAGACTCGTTCTGACTGGACATGGCTGCCATTTGAGAAACACGGCCTCAGTAATGAGCTCTTTTATTCCAGAGGAAACAAAGCCAAGTCCGTTTAAAGGAGATAAGATCCCCTCCAGTGATCGGCCTCTCTCTGTGTCTTTTTGTCTCACTCCGCATTGTCTTTAGGGCATGGGAAAGACTGTGACATCCCTGTTTCTTTACCTGGAGCGTCCTTGTACCCTGAGCGGACATTTGCACATATAAATATCCCCCGTGTCCTTCCCTGTGTGGCTATTCCTGATCCCCCAGCTCTCTGGCTTAATAATGAGAGACTAAGAGCAGCAGAAGTAATGAGTGTCTCTTTGATTACAGCTGCTGTGTTTGGGTGCTCTGGGGTGCATGCTTTTGGTTTAGTTTACCTTAAGGCAAACCTCTGGCCACCTTCTCGTCACGTCACCCAACTTGTTGAGTTATGCTCTTGTGTTTTTTTTGTTTTGTTTTCTGTATGGGGATGTCCCATCTGTTCACTGGCCTAAATGTTGTCTTGCTCTCTTTCACTCACTTGGTTAATTTAGTTTTCTCGTTCTTCAGATTTTTTTATTTTTTGAATTTCTCTAGGGATCTTATAACTGCAGCCGGTAAGCAACCATATAGAAGCCAATGTGGTTAAGTTAGTAATGGCTTAGCAACAGCTGAAAAAAAAAAATGAGTTGATAAATGTGTTCTTTGTGTTAATTTTTCTTTCTTATGGTTTTGAAAATGTACACTTAAAAGTAAAACAATGCTATATCATTTTTTTCCAGGATTTTTCGTTCCCCAAAAAACATTTCAGTAAACAGTTTTAAAATAATTGTTGCTTTTATTATTATTATTATTATTATTATTATTATTATTATTATTATTATTAAAGCCTTTCAAAAATCTAGATAATCTTATTAAACATATTTTTTACTAAATAACCTTTTTGCATTGAAAGTTTTCATTAATGTTAAATGTTCTGTAAAGAACCATTAAAAAGCCTTTTATAAAGAGTGTGTAGATATTATTTTTGTAAGGTTTTGCTAATACTCAAGTATTTTTAAGGTAGTATTTGCAATTTGGGTTTTAAAGTCAGGCCTTTTTTAATTATGATGGCAGTACATTTCAAAATTTTAAATTCTGAAATTAGAAACATTTATCACAGAAGGGTTGCATTTTTGGACTGCATTTTTATCTTTGGATAAATAATCAGGCACTTTAAGGATTTTGCGATCCCGCAATTGCTTCATTTTAAACAAAAGCAAGCAAATTTTTGTAGAGATTGCCTTTTTTATTTTATTGCCGCACAATTGGCACATACTGTATTTTGGTTAGCAAGAACACTATTCAAATTCCCACCACACCCTACCGCATCATCTGTTTTATGTTGGAAAACATTACAGTGTTCATAGATATACTGGTTTATCTGGTTAATAGTAAGGATACAGAACAAAAAGCTGCTCAGTTTTACTTTGGACTTATATATATTTACCCAATATATGCAAGTAAAGGAACTGTATGTTCATAATAGTATATCAGACAACTAATTTGTATTTAATTAAATTAAATGTACTGCTCTAAATCCCCCACTAATCTGGCCATTACAGTAAATGCTTACATTTTATGATGAAAGCTCTTTCATTTGGTAAAACAATTTAATGAATTAGGCCCTTCAATACATCATATCTGGTGAATATATTTTAGCATGACTTTTCTAAATCTATTCTAATTCTAAGTTTTGTTTATTTTTGATCTTCGAGAGCACTTCATGTATAAAATATGATAAAGCAGGCTTTTTAGTGTCAAGAAGTAAACACTAAAGTGTCTCTCTGTGTTTCACTTAGTGTTTACATTATATAAATTACAGAGATCAATGGTTCTTGAGGTCGAAAAAAGGAATTAAGAATTAAAATGTGTCAATTTTTACGTTTCCACAGTAAAACAACTATAGAAAAGCTGCAAGTTGTAACAAAACACAACAAAATAGTTTATTTTGGTTACAAAAATCAGATTTTTTTTCCCGCTAAATCATGGATGGACTGTATATCAGTGATGAGTGGATGGCAGTTATATCTGCGGGTGCTGCGAATAATCCAAAGATCAGGTGGGTCTGGTAATGAAAAAATACATTATGATTAATTGCGAGTGGGTCGCCGGGGGGTGAGTTTAATTATTAATGATTTTTGCTTTGTATTTTTTAAACACATTTGTTAAAGCAGAATGGAGGCGAAACTGTTCTAAGAGAAACTTGAAAAGGGAGAATTAAAACTTAAAAACCAAACAAACAGAAGGAAAGAAAATTTCCTTGTGGGAGCGTTTTAGCGAAGTGGTTAACGAGGATTAATCAAGTGCTGAGTATGTAATAGGCTATACAACGGCTGTAAAGCTCTTTCTATGAAAGCCACAACTCCGGTACCTCAAATATGAAACATCATGTTTGCTAAATCGGAAGGCCGGTCAAGTCAAAGTCAGACATCATCATGCTTATAACAAAGAATTTTAATTATTAAAGTGACGATCAGATGCTGCACACTGGTGGTGGTGGGGAGAGACCCTCCTCATGATTGTAAAACGCTTTGGGTGTATGGCCATACACAATAAATATATAAATACACATTACATTACAATACATTACAGATGTGGGTCGGGTCCGAATATATATGCAGTATCAGAACAAATTATATGTGCCGGTGGGTGGCGGGTGGATGATTATTATGAAGTCGTGGATTTGGGTGACATTTCAGCTGATTCGCACATCTCTACTCTACAAACAATCCAGACCAAATAGGCCGGTACATACAACATCCTAGCAATGTAGCACTGAGCTTCAACAAACCAAGTATTACTCACAAATGTGTTGTAATTTATGTAGTTCTTTCATAAAAGCTGACAGATATTTAACCTTTCCCTTGAAGTGGATAATTGTATCACAGTTGTGGGGTTTGTTTTCCTTTTTCTCCTTTGAAAAACTGTATATTTCCTCCAACAAATTCAGCAGACGGGCTGTGATTGAGTGTCTGCTGGAATTATACCAGACTAATAAATGACTTTTTGAGAAAGCACTGAGCTTGAGAAGACAGGGATAGAGAATATGAGGGAGAAGAAGAAGGTTTATTTGACACCGAGGTGTGTGTGAGACAAAGGGGCCGTTAGAACGAGGTGGTTAATTGTTCACTTTGGGATGGCATCTTGTCAGCAGAGATAAGTTGTCACGTTTTCCACTTGAGCTGAGACTAAACGATTGTAAAATAAGTTACAGCCGTCCTTGGGGCTGCGCGCTGATGAGCATGCTCAGTGCCAGCCCGAACATCCCCCCCGGACCCTCCCCACATCAGCGCTTTCACCCGGCCTGATATTGATGTGAACTGAATGTTATTTTATTCTGCCGCTAGTCACAGCTGTCAGCAGCGCTTATGAAAAGTGAAGCACCCTTCTGATAGCCTGAGCCGGAGTATCCAGCCAAACGCCAGTCAGAACTGGCCTCAGACAAATGCGGACGCTCCATCATTTAAACCAGAGAAGACACCACTGTAGGGCCGGGCGGTATAAATCTTAGCAACAATGCTAAATGTCTAGCGGAAGATATTCTGCTGTATTATTTGTGTGTCAATCCATTTAGCTCACTACTGCTGTAAGTTATTGACATTTTAGACTGATAAAGAAACATGCGTCAGTGAGAAAATTATTAGTGTGACATGCAAAGAACATGTACATCTATTAGACTCTTTGTGCTTTGAAAAAACTAATGAAAAATATAAAAAATTATGTATTATTACTTAATAAATCACAATTTGCATACCTTCAAGAGAGCAAGATGAATTTTCTGGGAAGCTGGCACATATTATTTGTTTTAGATTGACAAAACATGCAGTAAAAACCTTCCGTTTACAGACAGATGACTGGTGTTTGTTAATGCAGCCTGATGACAGACTTATAAAGCATTTACAGTAGATCAGTCTGCTGTTTAGTCCAGTTATCTAATCAAATAATCTGTTGTAGGAAGGTTTTTTTTTCCCTCACAAATCTGTCCGATAATGGTTTATTTACCATTTGTCATCGCATTACATAAAACGTTATCCAGAAAACTAAGTAAAAAAGTAATATAAAAAAGTCAATTTTCAGATTTTATGCTCATCTTGCCATATACATCCATTGTTTTATGGGAAATTCCAAAATCTGAATGAAAATACATGGATGAATATTTCTTTTTTGACGCATATTCATGTCATAAACAGCTGACCGTCAGCTGATGCAAGCTTGACTAATCTGTCCACCCAAACTAACACTATGCTCCAGATCTTGTAATATTTATTTACGAATTACATTTGAAAGGCCAAATTTTACAACTATAAAAATGACAATGTTGTATATATATATATA
>CAIGQQ010039888.1:2437040-2514522 GCA_903798035.1 Danio albolineatus
CTGTTAGGTGAATATAAATAATCTGGTGAAGCTTATGCCAGTTGTTGTATTATGTTTTAAACTGACTGGAGCCTTATGTTCTGTCATTAAATGAAAATAAAACAAAAAGAAATCACTCAAATCCTCAATTTTTGTTTTTGTAAAAATCAACCTATATTTATTTTGTTTTGTAGTGTTTCTATCACGCTAAAATTTAACAAAAAAAAAGATGAATCCAAATGCATGTGTCTTTATTATGACCAAAGGTCATAGATCAAAAGGTGCAAAACAGTTCAAGTAAATAACAAACGACCTGAACGCTAAGCAGCACATGAGTGGAAATAAGTTCCGGTGGTAACGGCTACAGGTAGAACAAAACACCAACGAGAGTCCTGACGAAACACAGAGGCACTATTAATAAACAATAACAAACTGACAACAAAGCAAAGCATTGCCGCTCAGATATACTGTTGGCGCAGCTGAAGTTAAGCACAGCTGAAGTGGCTGTTAAGAACAGCTGATCGGCATTAGGTAATGACCCCACGTGATCACAACACAGACAGGCAACACAACACACGTGGAGTAAAGCGAAACATAACCACATTACAACAACATAAAACACCACAGAAAGAGCACACGCACCCACAACCATGGCAGTTTCTTACTATCTATTTAATAATACCTACTGTACTTAAAACTGTTTAAACTAACTTAATTTTATCTTTGTTCTTCTGTAAATATATTTTAAAAAAGAAATAAGAAAAACGTATTTTTACATGAAGGAGAATTTGAGAATTTGGTTCATGTTGTCCGCTACTACACAACAGAATACTTCATATGTGTTCAGTACAATAGGGCTGAACTTTCATATCAGTCTTTCTCTGTTTGTACAGATACTGGTTTGGGAGATTCTGTGTGCTCCAGTCCCAGCATATCCAGTACCACCAGTCCAAAGATGGACCCTCCACCATCACCTCACGCCAACCGCAAGAAACACCGGAGAAAGAAGAGCACCAGTAACTTTAAGGTGGACGGCTTCTCTGGAACTGCTGAAGGTACGTCCTGCTTCTGACCTACTCTGGCCTCCCTCCTCTGTCAGCTTCTCTTCCTCCCCTTCCTGGTCAGATCTTTACTGATAGTCACTCTTCCTATACATCAAACCCTCTTGTCTAGAACAACTCTAATTCTTGGATTTAAAATTACGTTAAAATTTCACCAGTAACATTGGTTGCCTTTGGTATGTTTGGATTGTTTGGTGTTTGACCAAAATTTGGATCAATTTCATGTTAACAGCTCCTTTAGAAATATATTTATCAACAGTTTATTACATTAGATAGGGGCTAAATACAATCGTTTTGACATGCGAACTGTTTGAGTGGTATTGCAGTATCAATATTCACTCTAATCAAAGAACCTTCTCATACACCCGCATAAGCTGCTGTCACACACAAACACAGGCAGTGAAGTTCTGTCTGCTGTGACGCTGCCGTGGAACAGATGTTTCTGAGCAGCAGATGTGTAATATGTTTCCTGATGTCAGTATGGATCAAGCAGCTGACAGGCCTGCATGGAGCAAGAGAAATATGCTGAGGGATTATTACATACTCTCACAGACAAGCTGGTTAAATGCTGTCTGTCACTCACACACACAGACTCCACTTATCACTGCTGAAACCTTTTTGACACAATGGATGGATTTGAAGCATTCCGTTTGAGAGAATTGATTTCAATTCATCTTTAAATTGTAGTTGAGTCAGATTTAATTGTTAGGTACAGTCTACTTCTGATCATGTTTTATTTCAGAACACATCTAGAGTGCTTTTAGTTTAGTTTATTAGTATATTAGACATTACACAACAATAAATTAACCTATTAGTAAAATGCTCATTTGAGTTCTTTTTCTGTGTGTGTCTGTGTAAATTGATTAAAATATGCTATACATGTATAAATAACCTGTTACCTTATACATAACCTAACTTAATTCCACCTGTAGTCCCCGGACAGGTTGGTGTTCATTAAGATATTTTGTGTGTGTGTAAATTGATTAAAATAAACTAGTCAATAATATTACACACCTGTACAAAAAATACATATACATATCAGATATTAAGATGTTAAATACAGTAAAGGTTATGTTTAATGGGATGAGTAGAGGTTTGTTAAGGTAGTAGTGCCCACCCTTTTGCTAGACGACCATCAACCGAGGATGCTAAGCTGACAAAACATTGTTGCAGCTCTGATACAAGTTTTATTTATGGAGAATATTGTTAAGCACTGCAGTGTTTGGGTGTTCTGTGTTTGTCTGAGATAATTAGTCTACTGAAACTGTCAGTAGTCACCTGATGCGTGATGCGCTCGCAGCATTCATTCTTCTGTGTGCGTCTGGAAGGCACAAGTGCGTCACGCCGCACACCTCCATTGGAAATAACAAACTTGCGCAGACTCTAGAAAAGGCGCGATATGCAAACGTTATTTACACAGACATGCTGGATTCACCAGAATTGTTGACAAAAAGGTTGCGGATTTATTCCTTGGCTGGTCACGAGTTCTTCACATGGAGTTTTCCCTTTAGCAAAGAAACTTTCCAAAGAAATCTGTTTATTACTTATTTTGCTGCTTGTGGGTTAAATTTGGGCACTCAAGTGACCAACATGTAAGCGAGAAAATTCAATTCACCCTAATTTGGATAGCGCTTTTACAATGTAGATTGTGCCAAAGCAGCTTCACAAACACGGCCATTTTTCAAAATAAAAGATTTTTCAAAAGAAAAGATTGTTCAGACTCAGATAATAAATAAAACAGAAATAATTTATTAGTTCTTGTGCCGCATAGTACCAGTTGATCTACGGACTCGTACCGGTCCGCAGCCTGCTGTTTAAGGATCACTAGGTTAAGGGGTAGGTGTAATAGTTCTGTAATCACCGATGTATTTACTGAAACCAATTACAGCTTTAATATTAAATAGATGAGTAGTGTAATGCTACATAGGTATATTATACAGTTGAAGTCAGAGTTAGTAGCCCTGCTTTGAATATTTCCCAAATGATGTTTACAGAGCAAGGAATTTTTCACAGTATGTCTGATAATATTTTTTCTTCTGGAGAAAGTCTATGTTTTATTTCGACTAGAATAAAAGTAGTTTTAAATTTTTTTAACGTCAAAATTATTTAAGCTCTATTTTTTTTCGAACAAACTATTGCTATGCAATGTCTTTCCTAATTATCCTAATCTGCCTAATTAACCTAATTAAGCATTTAAATGTCACTTTAAGCCTAATACTAACGTCTTGGAAAAATATTTAATAAAATATTATTTACTGTCATCATGGCAAAGATAAATTAAATCAGTTATTGGAAATGAGTTATTAAATCTAATATGTTTAGAAATGTGTTGAAAAAATCTCTCCGTTAAACAGAAATTGGGAAAAAAATAAACAGGGGGGCTAATAAATCTGGGGTGGGCTAATAATTCTAACTTCAACTATGTAAAAGGAAAAATACTACTTTTTTTAAACTTTCGACTCAGTCGCTTTCTGCTATTCTGTCGATCAAAACAATATAGTGAACATAAAATACTTTTTTCACTTAATCCTGTGAAAATTGCTTAGTAAATTACAGTTCTGGCATATACAGATTATTTAAAAACAAATTTAGCTTTAAGTACCCGTAGCAAACTTTGTGGCCTTGTTTATTCAAGTATTAATATGCATAGAGCTCTGATTGGATTCCAGTAGATCAGGAAAACACATTCCTGTTCACACTCTGTGGGCAGCTGTTTGTATGGGCATTTTATGATCTTTTAATGAAATATTTTGAAGCCAACTTGGACTTGAACTATTGATGTGAACACAAAATGAGACATTGGAAAGTGTTATGGAGAGCAACAGCTTTCATTTCTGCTCTTATACAGTAGTTTTGTGTTAGAATCAGGACAGTAGAGAAGAACTAATTCTCTTTATTGACCTTATTCTTCAATGAGGAAGTACGTTTTTGTGATTGTTTTAAAACTTCCGATTTAGTCACCTATGGGAGAAATGACAAGGAATAATAAACCGCAGAAAACTATCAAACTACTTGCTCTACAAACAAGTGTTTGCATGATTATACAGACCAAGTAGAATAATATAAAAAGAAAATATCAATTTGCAACATCAAGCAGCAGAAAGAGCTGTTTTTAACGTCTAAAAATTGAATGAGTGAATGAGATCGGAAGTCTCAAGCCAAAGAGATTCAAATGGCTGCGCTTGTACGCGAAGAAAAAGGGGAGTATTTTTAGACTTCAAACCTGTCTCTTTAGCAATTTTTAACAACACATCCTAATGTATAAGGTGTAGGTCCATAGATAGTCTTTAGTTATTGTTTGAGCTCTTTTAACTTTATAAGAGTTTACACTACAAAATCAAGTTGAATCAGTTTTCAACTTACAATGCAAGTGGTCAAAATGGTTTAGACCAGGCATGTCAAACTCAATTCCTGAAGGCCTGCAGCCCTGCACAGTTTAATTCCAACCCTAATTAAACATTCCTGATCAAGCTAATTGAGTCCTTCAGGGTTGTTTGAAACCTACCAGTAAGTGTGTTGAAGCAGGGTTGGAAGTAAACTGTGCAGGGCTGCGGCCCTCCAGGAATTGAGTTTGACATCCCTGGTTTAGACCCTGTTTGCACCTGTATTTAGTGTTTTTTGCTATTGGATTAACAAAAATGCATCCAATTGCCTTTGAAAGAAGATTTGAGTTCCTGTGTAAAAGTGTCTATTGAATATTTGTCTTATTTTGTGGGTTTTTCTACCATAATTTAGCGTATGGCTGCATTATATATCAAAATAACTTTATCAATAAATAACTTCATTTTATATACAAAGCATTTATGTGCCCTAATTTAGTGTTTGTGGTGAAATGGGTCTTCAGTTCACAGCAAGTAGTTCATAACCTCTAGACAGGGTGAGAGTACAGTTCTATAAGGTCATGTGTGTTTGCGTGTGTGAGAGATGTGGGAATGATGGATGAGTGTGTGTCAGCTCAGAGAGTGTGTGATTAATTAGACTGGGCTGGTGTGGGTGGCCACAGCCTCCTGAGAGCTTGGGATCAGTGCTTGTTTAAAATGTTTCCAATCACCCTTATTGATCCTCTCCCAAAGGGGGCTGAGGTATTGTCAGCGAGGGAAGAGAGAAGAGTGTGTATTCGTCCATGTGTTGTGTGCTGTGTGTTTCAGAATTACGTTTGGTAAACATACATCGCAACTATGTAATGAAATGATTTTGTTGGATCCTGGATAAGGAGTTGTGACCCAAAAATCAGTTGCATGTTTGTTTTAGTACAGAACAAGAATCCCTGGGTAATTCTGATCAATACAATGAATCTATCCTTATATACTGCATATGTAAGATGGCAAACTTAATTGCCAATAGACTATGCTGGTGAATGTCAGTTCACTTTATAGGTTGTTTTTTAGGGCTGTCAAAAAATTAATCGTGATTAATCACATCCAAAATAAAAGTTTAACATAATATTTGTGTGTGTACTGTGTATATTTTATTATGAATATATAAATACACACATGCATATACTTGATAAAATGTTGGTTTATATTTAGATATATAAAAAATATATGTGTATGATACAAATTTTACATTTGAATATGATGTAACTACTTTGATGTAACTTTTTTATATATAGTTTTGGCTTCTATGAATGTGTTTATCACATTTACATAATAAATATATATAACACACACATATTATGTCAAAACAAACTTTTATTTTTGATGTGATTAATCACGATTCATTCTTGGACAGCCCTAGTTGTTTTTACTTGACGTCATTGATGGCGTGCGAAGTTCAGATGGAGGGCAGGAAGTGATTCTTCTACATAGGAAATGCTATCTGAACGTCAAAAGGTTTCTGTTTTATGTTGTTTATAATTGTTTAAATCGGGCAATATAAAAAATGCTGAACAGCTTTTATAGACTAACAAAAGTTTTTGCTCATAGTGAGGGAAGTTTAAGAAACTGGCTGAAAAACGGACGAAAATACGGCAAGTAATAAAAGTTTTTTCAATAAATCCTTGTGTACAAACTTTTTCGAACACGATAATTCATTTGACAGCACCAATAATGATTATATACAGGCCTGCCTATGTGTATAAATATGTTAATGTGTTATCAGACACAAAAATCAGATACAAACACCACCACATTTAAACAAAATCCAGGAGAATATAAATAATCTACTCTGCCATGTAATCGCAGAAATGAAATCTCCTCCTTGTTTTGCAATAATCCAAGTCTTTACTGGCGTTTCGGCAGAATAAACAACAGTAATGTGAACATTGAGATGTGCAGCAGCGGTGAATGTTTGTTGATGGTAAGTTCATCGACAGAACAAAAATGAAATGCAACCCTTGCGACAAAACTAGACTGTTATTATTGTGGAGCAGTTTACAAAAATAAATAAATAATAACGTAGACTATGCGTCCACGCATTTGTATGCTTTCATCTGTTATTTCGTGTTGTCTGGAAGATATCGGCATAGGGGAAAAACTATAGTCATTTATAATAAACATGTTTTTGAACCACATAGTAAAGTGCATAATGTGTTCAACTTTTTGTCAATGAATGATACAGAATACTGTAGCATTGTAAACTGATAAACTGTAATAAATACTGGAGAGTTAGTGTAAACTGTGGTGCGATGGTGTATAAGTATAGCGTAGAAATCTGAAGCCTATTGAATTATTTGATTATTACTACAGTTGTGTCATACCACAGCAACAATATAATTACTACGATAGTTTGATTCAAATAATAATCTATAGTATGCTTCCAAACACTATAGTATTTATTATAGTATTTTTTTCATTTAGCGCAATAGCTTATACAGTATTTATCTCCTTGATGGCAGGCAAATATATTTTAGTTCAGTAGAAGTCTCAGCCCTCTTTGTGATAGGATCATGTACAATGTGTGATTATTTTTTATTTATATCTCCTTTGCAATATGGTATAAAACGCAAAAAATACAGACTATTCTCTGTTTCCCACTTATTTTTTTACTTCCTGTCCTCCATCTGAATTTCGCACATCACCAGAACCACGTGATTGCAAGCAACCTATAGGATCATTCAATTCAGATGCTATCATGATGTTTCAAATAGTACTAGGCAACAATTATTCGTGATTAATCGCATCCAAAATAAATTTTGTTTTGACGCAATTTAGGTGTGTACACTGTGTATATTTATTATGTTTATATGTTACTGGCAATGTGTGAAACCCAGCATTCTATAAAGTGCCAAGTAAATGTTTAGAATGCCTAAAATGGAATGTCAAAGGTTGAAATGATTGTTATTTTATACATTGCCTTGGCATTCAATAGAATACCGAGTTGCCGTGCGGTAAAGTATGTAACTGGCCTACCCCCCGCTGATGTTAGTGGTGGCGCTTGGGTCGTTATTTGATGATGGCAATCGAAGCATGCGAGTGTTTAACATTATTGTAAGACCAGCTTATTGCCTGTAGGAGGTTCAACTACCACATCACAGACAATATTGTAAAAAATACTTCAATCTCTGTTCAGCTGTCGTTGTTTTACCGGTAAGAACATTATATGATCAATAAAGGCTTTTGTTGTGCTTGTCTGACGCTTTGCCTAAATGATAATTGTCATTCTATATAATGCATAGGAGCTGTATAGAATGTCTAGGAAAAGTCTTTACAAAATCTTTACAAAAAACTGACATTTCATATTTAGGCATTCTATACAATAGGGGGATTTCACACATTGCCAGTAACATATACTGTATTTAAATTTACACAAGCATGGATATGTTTGAGAAAATGT
The DNA here is from genome assembly GCA_903798035.1 of Danio albolineatus. Lineage (NCBI taxonomy): Eukaryota > Metazoa > Chordata > Actinopteri > Cypriniformes > Danionidae > Danio > Danio albolineatus. The sequence continues at coordinate 2,444,855 of CAIGQQ010039888.1, forward strand.
TTATTTGTATTTAGATATAAAATATAAATGATACAAATTGTAAATTATAAAAAAAATTGAAATATCTTTGTAACAAACTTGTTTTGTATTATTTTGTTTCTATCACATGTACATATTAAATACATTTATCTATATACAATACACACACATATATTATGTCAAAACAAACTTTTATTTTAGATGTGTGATTAATCGCGATTAATCTTTACCCAGCACTAGTTTCAAACTATGAAGACTGAATTATCATTGTAGATTAGGTTTTATTATAAAATCATCATTTTGGCTACCCTACCTTTAAACACAAGCCTTTAAACACAATACATTTTCTTGAGCACGCTTGCTGCATATTACAATGATTTCTAAGGGATCGTTTGACAACGAAGGCTGCTTAGAATTCAGATTTGCCATTACATAAATAACTTATTTAAAGTAGAAAACAGCAATTGAAAACTGTAATATTGCTGTTTTTACTGTATTTTCCCTCAAATAAATACAGCATTTGTGACCATACAAAACTTCTGGCAATAAAGGAGTATATTTGCTGTTCTGGAATCCAATTTGATATCCTTTATACATCTGGGACCTGGAGCAACACCAGTTGAGAACCACTGTTTTGATGCACCGTCATAATGTTAGAGTTTTCAGAGACCATCTGTTCAACTTCATTCTCTCTGTGGTGCCACCATGTGGACATGGAAGAGTGGAATCATGGGAGGGGAGATGAGGCCCCTGGTAGCCCTTAGATTGTAGTAAGCAGATTTAGAGCATCATCCCAATATTTTATTGCATTTTTGACATTAAATCTCTAAATCTGGTATTATTTTCTAGTGCATCCTAAACTCTTAAACTGATGATTATTATTATTTCAAGTCTACTTAAAATCTTTTGTTATTTGCATTTGCAACATTCAGGAGGAGAATTCAGGATTTCTGGAATTGAAACAAAGGGATTTTTCTTGTCGTTTCTATGAGAAATGAGGTTGCATTAATGTACCTCACTCACCCTCTCTTTATTTCTCTCCATCACTATCTTTCTTTCACTCTTTCCCCATCCGCCCTCCCCTTTTCCTCTTTCCTAACCCTGGAGAGCCACTTTGTCTTGCCCTGCTTGGCGTTTTTTGAAAAGGTTGAGCGTTGTCAGACGCTGCACGGGCCTCTTCTTCAGCCCCCATTCGTCAGGCAGGCACTTAAGTGAAATATTATAAATAATCTACAGTATTGAAATCTTTTATCAGCTGTGTCACTTTCATTATTCAATAAGCGATTAGTAACAGTCTCCCAATTTAGCCATTAAGCACTTGTGCGTGGGGCCGGGGAGTGCTGTCACGCCGCGGGCCTGCTGAGGGATAAGGCTGTCACATCCTCTGTTATTCATGAGCTCCACCAGCCAGGTACTGCATTGGTGGTGTTTTATATAACTCACACACACTGTCACGGTCAGGTACAACGCTCATAGTGTTTTATGGAACACGCATGCACACACTTTCATGCAGTCTTTATGGCAAAGTGCTACTTGAAGAATGTAAAGTGGCAAACATCGTAGTCACCAACAAAATAGTGGTTAAGTGTGCCCACATACGGTATGGCACCATGGTGCTCACGGTGACCCCAGTTCAATACCTGGCTCAAGGTCCTATGCCAATCCTTCCCCTTTCTCTCAGAGCTTTCCTTTATGTTCTCCACTATCATATCCCAATAAAAGTTGAAAAAAAAAATTGTAAAAAATAAAAGTGGCAAACATCTGATGTGAATGACACAAAACCAAATATGTTAAGTGGTATTTCACTTTTAAAAAACTGAATGAACAATTACAACACCCGCCAAATGCGGGTAGATTTCAGCTGTGGTGGGTTAGACAGTCACTCCCACTAGCCACTTTGGCTGGTTGGAAATAATTTTTAAATGGTAGTTTTCGTAAAAGTATGATTCGACAGTAGAGATGACCCAATATTTCTGCAAATGTGATCGTAGAATAGAGAAGCGGCTAACAAAAATAACTGTTCGCGCAAGCAAAAAAAAAAAAAAAGAAGTTGAATACTGAATGAGAGGATGATTACTAGTGCGCACAGGTGATGTGATGCGCGCGACTGTTAAAAATTGTGCGTGCTCCCGTTTAGCACGAAGGAACCGTGCCTAGAGGAAATGTAACTGAAATAAAGCAGGACATAAAACGATGATCGTGCAGCCACAGTCTTGCTGCTTTCAAGAGGTCAAGATTTTGAAAAGTATATAGCCTATCCTTCTGTTAGCAGCAGCGGTCACTGCTTTAGTTTTAATTATTGCCTTCTTTTGCTTACAGTTATTTTTGTTGTTATGGTTTAACTATATTAACAATAGCATTGCTTTAATATGAGATAAACTTATTAGTTTATGTGTAGTTAACTGGTGATCTTGGACCTTCAGCCAAGTGTTGTTGAACTAAAAAATGCATGTATGCAGCTATATTTTGCTTGTTTTGACACATTTAAAATTTTTGGCTAAGGATTAATTATTTATGTATTTATTTTTGGTGCGGTCATAGATAAATTGAGTAAATCCTTAATTTTGAGCCCTGAAAAGTCACGTGAAATAAAAACTAATTGCAATGCAACACAGCCCATTTGCTCACGCACACTGAGCAAGCTTATGCACAACACACACAAAAAATGAAATGATTTAGGAGGCATGTGGACATAACACAAAATCTAAATCAAGTCATTTTACCATGTCAAAGTCAAATTTGTGCATATAAACTATACTTTCCCAACAACAAAAATGTGGCTAGTGAAAATGGAAAATGACTAGTAATGTTGAAAAACTATGAACCACTGTGGCTGGTGATCAAAAAAGTTAACGTCAAGCCCTGGTTATAGGTTTTTTCTCTGAATAAATTGTCATTATTGTAATTTAATAAAAAATATCAGCAGCATAGTATAAAAATGATGTGTTGTTCATTCATTCAGTTTCTTTTCGGCTTAAGGCTGGTGCTTACTGCGATATTTTTTAAAATTATTATTATTATTATTATTATTTTATTTTTTTTAATTTTTTTTATGAAACGATTGTGGCATGTCAGACTGCACGAACATGGGTCACATGTCACACTGTAAAATCTCAGCTATCATAAACGACAATGAGGACACGCCAAACATGAAAGACAATGCCCCCGAAGTGTGACGTCATCCACCCGTGACACTTTCACTATCCCGCATTCTAAATGATTCCTCATAGCAAATGTAAACAAACTGTAGCGGCAATTTTGCACACAGCACGCCTCAATAATAAAACCAGGAAGAAAAAACTGTTTTGACATTTCCCTGCTGTCATTTGAATTGTCACATGGATTGTGTCATCACATTTGGTGCTCCTGTTGGTTCTTGGATTCATTGCAGCTGTTGTCACACTGCAGGAAAGTGTCTGAAATCTTTTGACACTGCCAGAACTTCATCGGAGAAAAAATCTGATCGTAACAGGTATTAAGCGGCTGTCTGTGAACATGTCAAACCAACGATCAAAGACCACAGATTTTAACCCAGGATTTCAGGAATCTTTAAGGGTTTCCCAAAGTTGTCTCAGACGATAAAATTGTATCTGAAAAATCTCACAGTGTGAGCAGGAATTTAGTCCCTTTATTAATCAGGGAAAGAACCGCCACCTTATTCAGCATATTTTTTATGCAGCAGATGCCCTTCCAGCCACAACCCAACAGGAAAAACCCGTACACTCTCGCATTCACACACATACACTACGGGCAATTTACGACCAAGCTTATTCAAGTCACCTACTGTATAGTGCATGTCTTTGGACTGTGGGGGGAACCGGAGCACCCGGAGGAAACCCACGCAAACACCAGGAGAACATGCAAACTTCAACCAGAAATGCCAACTGACCCAGCCAGGGCTTGAACGAGTGAACTTCTTGCTGTGAGGCGATCGCGCTACCCACTGCGCCACCACGCCACCACGCCGCCCCTTTTTTCATCATATTTAATTTGTTAATTATAATAAGGATATTATCTAACCCTTTAAAATCCCAATAATTTCCAATTATTTAGACCTCCTACTTTGATTAAAGTATAAGGTGGGATATAAATAATGTTTTATTCTTAATAAAAAATTCAGTTACATTTGAATTTATTTTAAAGTCCACACCATTTGTTCAGTTAACCACTGTTTAATAATAATAAAAAACTTCTCAAATGCAGGTTGTAACTTTTTTAGGACAATTGTTAAAAAAATGTGTCCCTGAGCACACTCAAACCTCAATGTGCTAATAGATTCTCAGCTGATGTTATGGCAGTGCGGGAGTCTATCTCTAATTTCAGCTCACCTGCTCTTCTCCTCTTCTCACACAATCGTCTTTCATCCCCCTGTACACCCACATGAAGATCAATCGATCCCAGCATGCCGTGCATTTTTACACTCCTTGCACCCCCCACACCACCACAGTGAGCTGCTGAAAGCCCACCACTCAGATGGCAAACTTACTGCACGGACGATCACAGTTTATCAATTACCGCTGAGCTGTAGGGCCCTAAGTGGCCCTTGTTAAGTAATTACTGCGTTTGATGCGAGCAGGAGAATGCGAGAGGCTTTGAAACCGGATCAGGCAGACGGTGTGGGTTCTGTACTGCACGCGGACAGCGGGGAGGCTCATGAATGCCTTGATGGGCACACAAAGAGACCCAGACCTCAGGAAGGCGATACGTTTTAAGAAGCACCCAGAAAGAGAAAGACATTCCAAAAGGACGGAGGGGCCTCACAGGTGTCCTCAGCTGGAATTGGTCTGGCACGTGGCCGCGACGTTTAATTAAAGCATTTTTGCAGGTGAATGGCTCTGCGATATTACTTGCAGGATTAAAATGAAGATGGGTTTATGGGTTCCTAATGGTATGGGAAAAAAACCCGCTGACTAGCGTAAGCTAAAGGTTGTTCTCTGTGATCAACAAATGTGCATTCTGTAGTGTTACAAATTCTTTAGATGATTAGATGATACAAGAAATCATTATACGTTTAGTTCATTAGCCCCTTTCACACATACAGACCTTTTCGGAAAATTACCAGCAATTTTCCGGACAGGTCTGTATGTGTGAACTAGCCCTTTTTGAAAATACTGGTAAATTCGTTCTGGCAATTTTTTGGAAAGAGAAGTTGTAACGTTACCGGTAATTTGCCGGAATGCTGCGCCGTGTGAACGCAGAAGGAACATTGCCGGAAAGAGCTCGTTTACGCTTAGAACGAGCTGACTTGAGGCATCTACTCCAGCCAATCAGAACATTCAGACGCACTCACATCCTCGCTGTTTATGAAAATAAAAGCCTTTGAATATTTTTTCCAGACACATTTAGCTGCTAGTTGTTGGTTAGTGAAGCTACCGGTGAGCGCCAACACACACACACACACACACACACACACACACACACACACACACACTCACATGTACATCTCGACATGTGAAATTGTTCCTCCATTTGTTTTCTTCGAAGTTGTTCACAATGCTCATCCATCTACAGAATTTGTAATATAGTCAAATCTGTAAACATTTAGCTGCGGTTCACGCTTCTACCTTATGATGTCTCTGGGACAAAGAAGTTGCATGAATGCTAAAGTTTTAAATAAATGTGAAGCCATCAACAAAAGCCCAACCACTTCCACTTTTAAAGACAAGCTCAGCCGTAGAGGGTTTCATGGTTTGCTTATGGTTTGGGAAAATAGGCCATTGAAGGTATTAAATTGAAGGATCAACAAAAGTCATTTTTAAGTGTCTTGTGAGACTGCAAATGAGGGAGAGAGACGTTAACAGCATACATTCGTGGAATTGATGTTGTTAGAAAGCGAAGAACAGTTTGTGTGGGGGATTAAGCGTGGCATGTAGACAATAAGATAAGAGTAAATCTATGTCATACAGATTTAACAGAGTCTATTGTGTGGAAAATAGCTTGCTTCCATGCACAGGCTTTTGTCGTATTGTCTCTTTGTTGCTGTGCGCTTGGAAAGCACTGGATGGGATTGTTTTTCCAGGATTACTGTTGTGTAACAAATGTTCTCTTTGGCCTAAGGGGAAAAGAGTGAGACTGCACTGAGCCGAAGTGACTTCAGGTCAGTTGTCAGCACAGCTGGGAAATGAGCAGTTATTTAAAGAGAAGAAACTAGACCTATGTCAATTCACACAGTGAACTGAGAATGAAATCATCTAAACTGTATTTTACAAGGATTGATACAGTTTAATTGGTTATATCAATATAAACGTTATTGTATTTTGGGTTTTTCTAGCAGATTTTTTACATATTTTTCTGTTATAATACACTCAAAAATTGTGCAATGTTGTACCAAAGAAGGTACAAACCCTTTTTACTGGGGCAGTGCCTTTTTATGGCACAAAGAAAGAAATTTGTACCATTGCAGCTTGTACCCTTAAGGACATAACTTGTACCATGGGAAACCAAAATTTACCTTTGGTTTTTAAAACCTGCAGATACAATATTGTACCTTCATCAGTGGTACAAATCTGATCCATGAAGGTACCACTACAGTGACAAGACACTTTACCTTAACAGTGTCAAATGTGTACCTTCTAAAACTATTTAAAGGCATTCTGCTACTGTATATCCAAAATGTGTCAGTTTATTTTCAGTAAATATAAAACATCAAAAACATTTTTAAACAATGTTTTTTTCATTACATTTACATTAAAGAATAAAAAAACATAAATCAAAGATCTATTTTTTGTTTAAACTATTCACAACACTTTTCACAAAAATGTGACAGCAGTACATTCTCCCGTGTACAATACAAAACTTTTTATCTCCAATTTTCCCACAATACCTTTGTAATCACATAAAAGTTTATTTAATTTACTTAATTTTAAAATAGAAATAGAATTATGCAAAAGTATTGTAATGAGGTATGCACTGTGTATGATTAATTTTACAATACTAAAATGTCTGCATGAACACTTTGCTTATGCAGGACTTCTGCCAGATCACGTGCGTAGTGGAAGGCTAACTCCAAAAGGTGTGGATATCAGTAATGAAAATGGATTTATCAAAAAATGCTCACCAAATTTTCATTAAAAATATCTTGAATGTTTAGTTTAAATCCCTGTAGTTTTGTTTTACCAGTTGTTTTTTATTAAATAACTTAATAATTAATGTTTGACTTTCTTTAAACATATGCTTTTGAATGTTAATTCATGTTTTAATATAGAAATTATTCATAAAATCACTTTGCCTTTCCAGTCATATTTATTTTTATAGGTATTGCAATAAAGGAGTTGTCCAACACTTACCTTTTTTATGAGAACAATTGTATACCTTCATTTCAGTTGTACCATAAAAGGTTCAGAACAGTATCATAAGAGGTAATTTCTGTACCATAAGGAACATTAATTGTACCACTGTGTACTTTTTTTCTGCGAGCATACAATAAAATTTCAACCTCTACCAAGTGGTTGATATGTCGGTTTATGGTGAAAGTACCTAAATTAATACATATACTATGAAAAATCTGAATGTAAATGATTATAACATAAAATATTATTAGGTTATTTTTTGAAGTCATAAAATATTTCAGATTCTCATTTAACATGTTTTCTTGTTTGTTCTTTTTTTTTAACAATAAAACCAAAATCAAGTGTAGTAGTGCAATAGAATTATGTTCATTTTTATGTGTGTTCTTTATTTTATAAACCAACAATGCTGTGTACAGTAGTGTAAACCATTATTTAAAACATCATCTGTCATTCTTTATATGACTTGCTAATAGTCATTATTTAAAACAGTCATTTGGTAGAACAGGCAGTTAAAGAGCTAAATAGTTTTAATATGTTTAATGTTCTTCTCACACGTTCAAACTGTTAATGCTAAAATGTGAATTGGTGAATTTCTAAATTTCTAAAATAGTTTTTTACTCTTCCATTTATTTAGCATTGCTGTTAGATGTTGTAAGTGGAACATTTGAACTACTGTCAGTAAGGCCATGATTTGCCTAGTTGATAAACATTTATTTTGCTGTTATTTTCTTTTGCTCCCATATTTTTTTGAATGTATGTTTTTCTTTTCTTATTTATTTATTTATTTATTTTTTAGCTTTTCATCTAGACTATTTGCATGCTAATGTGAGCGTTTTGTCTTTTCATTTTCCACTCAAGCGGTGCATTATTATGCCTTTTTTAACCTAATGCAATGTGTTTTCAACCCTGCTTCCTACCCAGTGACTTCATTAGCCAATTAAAAATGTCTGTATAATTATCATTTGTTGGACCACTTTCACATTTTACTGCTGACTTCAATTCATCTTTTGTTTTTTGATCCTGTCTCTCTTTGTCATTTATATTTCACTGCTGAATTACTTCCTGTTCATTTCACAAATATTTGTTGTATCCACTCCTGTCATTTGCTTTTTGTTTTTTTTTTCATCTTAATTTCTTTCTCTTCACCTATTTCTCTGCCTGCCGTCGGATGCAGCCAAGCATAGGGCATGGAAACTAAATCGCGTCGGTAGTCTGCGCAACATTTACAACAGTTCCTCCAATGCTGAAGGTAACTAGCTCCAGAAAACAAAGCAAGGGGATGTTGGTGTTACCCCTTCTTTTTACATTTGCAGTGACACCCTGTGATTATGCTTTATCCTTCAGTCCTCCCTGATGTACCCCGCAACACACTACCTGGACAGCACTTATGGGTTGTGGAGCATGTGTCAATAGCTATTTCCATCCACCAATTTTTATGTATATTTTGGATATGCTCATAAAAAACTGTTGATGGAAACGGCAAGAATTTGGCATCAATTTTGAAATTGTGCATAAAAAAAATGTATATGCATAACCGAGTAGGATAAATTTTTTATTCGATAAGAAAAGATTTGCATAAACTTCGATGGAAACACTTTTACAGAACAAATTCTAGTATGCTCATTAAAAAAGTCATGTGATTTTTTTTTTATAAGTGATCATGTGATGATCAAAATGTGTGTGAATGGACAAATCAGCAGGCTGAGCACATTGTAAAGGTCATTCTAAATTCATTTGAAAGGTCATTTGGTCATTCTAAAATGCCGTAATCACTTCGGTATTAGTGTTATTATATTATTAATGACCCCCAGAATCAACAGCTTCTGTGCTCCACGTCTCACGCCTTCAAATACCATCCATTGCCTTCTGAGGCACAAGTCATTTATTAAATAAAGAAAAGATTCACGCAGCTTCTCCTACAGCCGTTTTCCTTTTGATTAAAGACGGCAGTTTATCAGGAAGTGCTGATTTTGTTCTCTTTGACTCGCTGAATGAAAACACTGCTTTATTTGCACATCTTTTATGCGATATTTCAGATTTACGCATAAATTTAATTCGCATCTTATGATGGAAACTTATCTAGTGTAACAATTCTAAAATTATGCTTTGCCTCCATAATCGTGTTTGTTCGTGTGAATTAGTCTAATTTGGTGTAATTTGGTGATGTTGGACTCATTATGGATAGTCACATGTACGCTTTGGCCCCTCCCCTTCCTACGCCTCCTATCCTACAACTCCGCCCCTCCTCTGCTTTATTATTATTTTTTTCCCCTCGATGTGAATAACTCCTGTAATATTTGCCAGGTTATTAATGCTAGATGCTTGAAATAGGAGAGGATAATATAGGAATTAATGACCTGTGTCACAAAGCAATACTGTGTGCTTTGACATTTCGTTCGGTTAATTTGTGTTTCCAAGCATTCAACTCTTCCACTGTACCCCCAAGCGCCGCCGTCTGGGCCGCGTGGAGGTAAACCAACCCCCTCCACCCTGACCCGCTTCATTTCTGTGCATGCCGAATCCTTGCTGGAGTTGATTGTGTTCCGTTTGTCGGTAAAGGTTGCCCGTGTCAGAGTTCACACATTTCTGTGCTGCTTCAATTTGCCTGAACATCACACCGCATAAATAGCAAAGCAGGAAATTATTGGATACTCTCCGTCTAAATTGCACCGAACGTAATTATTGCCCTATTAGTAGCTTGTGGAGTATGGAGATCAGTACCAGGCACCAGATGAATGATGGCTGCCCCGTTTTGAAGTTTAAGGGCGAAATAGAGGGGAGGGGTGCCTGCCTGATGCCCTGTCATTGCAGTTTTTGTATTACACAATTGTTTTCTAATTAATTGTGTGCTAAGGGGAGGAGGCGGAGCCAATCTTCATATTTGCCTCCGAATATCGTCTTTCTGCATTGTTGCTTTTCATAATTGTCAAATACCGCCCTCTCCCCAACAGCGCTGCAATTTAATTAGGGTGAGAACATTGCTGCTGACCCCAGAGGGCCCTGTGCCTTTGAAGGGTGGGTCCAATCTAGGCTAGGATGCTCCAGTGATCCCACCACCCCCCAAAACCTTGAAAACGTTAACAAAAAAAGAGAATAAATAATAGGCCCAGGATCCCCAGCCACTTTTTGTTGACGCTCTGAGTTGACTTTTGCTGTAAATGAGCAAATTCTCAAATGTCTGCTTGTTCTTTTCAGAACAGGAAGGATCTCTCATAGAGTTTCTGAGGCTGTGTGTTGAAGAGGTTTGAGCAATCTGGCTACCAGGCATGACTTTTTGTAAGAGGAATTTCGGGATTTGAAAACAAGTCTCTCTCAAGCCTGTGGCCCTGCGGGACCTTTAATATGACTTGTATGATAGGAGTCCAATTAGGCCTGTGATTGACTGAAGAAGAGGAAATGGTGTGGCTGGACAGATTTCCTGCTGATTAAACTTGTGAAATGGCCTCACAGGGAGATGATTCGAAGAGCTGTCTCTGAACAGTGTGGCTAGAAGATAAATTAAATAGACCAAAAGGTTTAAAGGCTGTAAATACAATTTATAAATGTGTTTTAAACTTGCATTTGGCAGAATGACTGATTCATGGAGTCAAGGCTTTCAGCATGAATTCTGCTCCACGTTACCGCCCGATTCACACGGGGCTTCAGCGTCAACGCTTGACAGAGGACGCTTCTGAACTTGGGGCTTTGTCAAAGCATCATCAGCCAATGAAATTAGTCTGCTACTGTCTGAGCTGGTGTATTTGCATAAAGCAATCTGATTGGCTGAAGAACTAGACACATTGTAACAAAATCAAAAAACTAGTGGTGCCAAAATCTGGTTGTGGTGAGACGTCACATTGGCGTTTTTTTTGTGCGTGTTTTTTTTTAATAGTTCTCAAGTGATTTTACTGGAAATCACACAGTTTGTTCTATAATATTTTTTCTTCTGAAGAAAAGCAGTTTTTAACTTTTTAAAACCATTTTAAGGTCAACATTATTAGCCCCCTTAAGCAGTATTTTTTTCACTGTTTGCAGATAAAGCCATTGTTATACAATGACTTGCCTAATTACCCTAACTTGCCTAATTAACCCAGTTAAGGCTTAAAATGGCATTTTAAGATGAATACTAGTATCTTGAAAAATATCTAGTAAAATATTATGTACTGTCATCATGTCAAAGTTAAAATAAATCAGCTAGTAGAAATGAGTTATTAAAACTATTATGTTTAGAAATGTGCTGAATTTTTTTTTTCTCTCAATTAAACAGAAATTGGGAAAAAATATCCCAGGGGGGCTAATAATTCAGGAGGGCTAATAATTTGTACATTCTGAACCACTGTGAGATGATATATGTCTCCATACCAGAAGGTAGCACTAGTCTGTAGTTTTGTTTTCAAATCTGGAGTACCTAAGTCTGTGAATATACAAACTATAAACAAATTGCCCTCCTGACTTCCATGCTTGCTTGCTTTTGTGACTTTTTTACTACTGTTTAAGCTGAGCAGCCAATCAGAGTGATCTTCCTCATCAATGGGCTCTGCTGCCAATTTAACATGTTCAGTCAGCCAAAAAAAGGTATAACAGGGGTCTCGCTTGCGCCAATGGTTAAGAACAATGGTCAGACATTGACCGACAGCCGGTCATCATTGTGCCAGGCCCTGAATAAAAAACTTTTTACCAGTTGCTTCTACAGAAGAAAGTCATAAAGGTTTGGAACGCCGTGAGAGGTCTTATCTTTGATGTCACTGACTATCAGTGCCTATGAATAGTAACCTATGTACAGTGCCCTGACTGAAAAATGTACAGTGCCCTGACTGAAAAAATCAAAACACATTGGAACTGCAGATTTTTTTTGTTTGTTTAATTTCTTGACATTTAATTTTTTTCATCGGTTCATAAGCATTTCTTCTGAGGCTAAGGTTAGTCTTAGATTTTGACCAAGTTAATGTTTTGCAGAATTTTGGGGAAACAAACAACTGATGGCCTAAAATCAATACCAATATTTCTTTCAAGGTTCTGACGCTGTCAGTTATGCAGTCTGCATGCAGAGGTCTAAGGGGAAATCTTCTCAGACTACACACTTGAACCCAGAAGAATACTAATGGCCCGTTTCCAGTGGTACAGTTCTGTTCGGTATGCTTTTATGTACTTGTCCACTGTCAAAAGATACCTATAAGCGAACCGTACCTTACCACTTTTTAGGTACCCTTTGCAAAGCACAACAATTGGGTCCCAAAAGGCGGAGCAAGACGCGCAGCTGAACCCTATTGGTTTACAGAGGTCCGTCTCTCGCTTGTGCAAGAAGCCAGCAGAATGAAAACAGGAACCCCCATTTTTTATGTACCCTTGGTAGCCTTTTGGCAGTGGAAACACAAGCCTGATAAAAGTGAGCGACCCGCACCATACCATAATGTACCACTCAGTGGAAACAGGCCATAGGTTCAGATTTAAAACATAGACCACAAAACAGCATGCATGCAGTATAGTACAGTACATGTTTTAATTTGTTTGTTGACTAGTTGCTGCATTTGGGGCCAGAAACATATCATGACTAATTCCATGTGGAAAACGTGAGCTCCTGTGGAGTCAGCCATTGCTAAGCACCACTGACAAAACTTTGCTGTAGCTCACATACAATTTTAATTTTAAAAAGTGCAGCAGTGTTTGGGTGCTCTGATATTATATCTTAGGTAAATAGTTTACTGTAATTACTTAAATGTGTGTATAATACATGCAAAGGGTGAAGCTGATTTGTTTGTTTGCTGCAATCTGGAAAGTAAAGTGCGCAGAAGTTGCAAAATGTGAATGACCCCTTAGTAGAGAAAAACACCATTGCATTTGCTGTCAGTATAACATCAGTATTACCTCAAGCAGTTAAAACGATGTGACTCATGAGTCTGTCACCAATAAAAGCAACAACAAGCAGCGTGAATACAACTGGGAAAAAGCTGAATACCTCAGCATATGATGTGAACACCAGTATTGGCAAAATACTCTATGCTCTTGTTAAGTCTGATGTCCCGCGAAGAGTCGTCCGGGTCCAAGCACTATATCAAACTGTATGGGGAGACTCAACAAATGGTAATAAAAACTTTTACAAAGTGATGTAATAATTTCGAAATTCATGACAGCGATATATACATCCATGCCTAATATCAGATGGCCAGAAAGTAATTAATTTCACCATGATCTTATATACAATTCTCTTTAATCTGTGATATGACTAAAAAGTGTAAGAAAAAAATGATAAAAAGTAAAAGTAAACCCAGAAACAGTATTCCATACGTCCCGACTCATCAAGCAGATAGGTTGACCTTTAGATTATATTGTGGATTGAATATTACAGTGGCTGAGTTTCCAGGTTATTTCCTGTTCCTGTTTCTCATTGACCAGCAGATGCTCTGGGGATCAAGGTTCTTTCCACATCATGTGGAGTTTTGGCCTTAGGGATGCCTCTTTTTCTGTGTGCGTGTGTGTGTGTGTGGAGGACATTACTTCCTTGATTACTTCTTCATTATGTAATTGCTCCCCTCCAGAGTAAATTATAAACAGAATGTGTAAAGTGTGTGATCTCTTCACTGCCTCAGATCGTGTTTCAGGGAGGGATCCCTTTGATTGTGACACAACACCACATCTCATCAATGCAGGTTCTCTGTTCCAGCCATCTGTGTGCCCCTTCCATTGCTGTCCCCTCTGATCACGCAGTCAATGGCCTTTTGTTCCTAACACTTTCCAAATGTTGACCTTCAGAACCACTAAATAGCCTCCTTCCATTTCTCTGTCCTTAAACTCCTGAGGTAAACTCTTGAAAATGAGGATCTCTCGCGCTCACTCACACACACACATTTTCCTAATTGTCTCATGATTGGCCCATTAACCTAACCAAGGCCCTGGGTTGCAGATCCATATGTCACTTTGCCTAGGGAGCATTGTGGACAGGACCAGCAGTATGGTTGAACAGATCGGGACGCGGATCTGCTCTGTAATTAAAGGCATATCCTGACCAGGGTCATGGGGCAAGCCCTGCAGGTCGAGGGTATTTGAGTGTGTCCCATAACTAACAGGTGCTCTACAGGGGCGAGAAAGCTTTCTGGTGACTTTTGTCCCAGAACCAAATAGGTTATTCATTCTTTCACATAATTTTTATTCGATGCTCTAAGAAAATTGTATACATGGATTTATTAAAATGTTTATGAGTTGCTGTAAAACTAATGAAAACAACTAATTAAAAATGGTGTGAAAATATTGTTATTGTTAATTAACAATAAATATATTGAATTTTTTCCCCTTTTGCTACAGAACAAGAGGACAACTTTGAGTTCATCATTGTTTCTCTAACGGGACAGACCTGGAATTTTGAGGCAACATCCTATGAGGAGCGGGACGCATGGGTTCAGGCCATTGAAAGCCAGATTTTGGCTAGTCTGCAGTCCTGTGAGAGCAGCAAACAAAAGGTAGAGATCAATCCATTTGAAGCACAGATACAACGTACATCACTTTTTTTTTGCTATGTATTCAATTTGGCATTAAAGGTCCACCACTAGAGGTTGCTTATTTAGAAATAATAACAAAAACTCAGGTTGATGATGCATTTAAAGAGCAAGGAATCATATAGGCATTGACATATGTTTAGCCAATCAGAATCAGTTTTTTTATTGCCAAGTGGGCTTTGTAATTACACACGCATTACATTTGATCACAAACACAAAAGTCAAATGTAAAAAAAGTACTGATTTCTGATATTTTCATAGAGATTTCCTGATGCACATGTTTTATAAACTAATTTTACATGCCCTGGCACAAAATAAAATTACAGATTTCTCTGAATACAGAGTAGGGCTGCACAGTATATCAGTTCAGCATCAACATTGCAATGTCATCAATCACAATAGTCACATCACAGCTTATGCAATGTTGACTGTATCGTTTGAAACATTATTACCAATTAATTGTACTGAATTATTAATAAGGAAGACTACGCAGTAATATTTTACTTTTGTTTATTCAATTTCTGTTTACCTGAATACTGTTAAACTCCTCAGAAAACAATTAAGCATTGTGTGTTTAATTTGTATCTTTTTTTTTTTGTATTTGTCTATGCTTGTAGAAAATAGAAATATTCAAGTCACCAGTTGTATTCAGATCGTGATATATATTGCAGAATAACAAAATATCGCAGCATTAGATTTTTCCTATATGGCACAGCCCTAATTCAGACATTGCTAGAAAAAATATTGATCATGTAAGTGCAGAAATATATAATGTTGTTGCAGTTTGTTTTTGTTGAAATTTTAATCAACATTCAATACAAAATGTGTGCATTTATGTGTCTAAGTAAAAAAAAAACTTTTCTTTTTTTAAATATAAAATATACTTCACTGACTGTTTATATAAAAAGATATATTGTTGATATATATTTTTTATAACAATTTTCACTTTTTCTTACACTATAATTTTCCATTGATGCCCTAAAATTCTTGAAAACAGCTGGAAAACCTCTTGATTTAAATGATTATAGTTATTACTGACGTCCTTTCTATCAAAGAGCTGATGTTGTATCAAGTTCAAAGGCAATTAAAATGTCTCTCCATCTTGTTATATGCATGTACAGTATGTGTACAATGCATTCATGCACATACTTAGAAATTGTAATTACTTTCATTCTTCTATTACCCTAACTAATTCTACATGCCTGTTTCATAGCCATAACTCTCAACCCACTGTGTGTTTATGCCTCAGGCCAGGGCAAATTGCATTTCACTGGACCTACCTTCTATAGAATGCCCTTTTTTTCTCTAATTTTTGCAAACAATGCAACTGCAATGTTGCTGTGTAGTCAGAATTGTCAGATGATGCTTGATGATATGCTTATAAGGGACATTATATTTCAGATCAGTTTTAACATACATAAATTGTGCCCACAGTCTCGTCTGAGCAGCCAATCAGAAGCCATTGCACTGCAGTCTGTCAGGAACATGAGAGGAAACACCCGTTGTGTGGACTGTGAAGCACAGAGTAAGTTTTAACCAGCACACATTTGTAATAATCTGAGACCTCTGTTTATATTTTTAATACTGTATGTACAGATTATGTTACACATTTGGAATAATTTTTAGGCTTCCTTTGTTTTACCAAAAATGCAATAAAATACAGTGCAAACAGTTCATAAAGTGGAGGAAAAGTACATATATTTTAGAATGTAGTTTATTCCTTTGATAGCACAATACAATTTCAGCTGCCATTAAAATGTTGCAAAGTTCTCGAGAATAATTCTAATATTCTGCTGAGAAGCTTAGTAAACATTTCTTATTGTTATTAACATTGAAACATACAGTATGTACGTTTTATGTAAACTATGTAAAAGCATATATTTAAAAAAAAAGTATCAGTTTCTACAGAAAAATATTAAAACAGTTTTAAATATATAATAACAATAATAATAATAATAATAATACTGAACAAAATGTGCATATTGTAATGATTTCTAAGAGAGCCTGAGGCTTAGAAAATCGGATAATCACTGCTGGAAATTCATATTTGTGAACACAATAATAAATTCCATTATAACATACACTCAAGGTCCTGGAAATATTCCTCAGAGATTTTGGTCAATATTGACGTGATAGCATCACGCAGTTGTTGCAGATTTGTTCGCTGCACATCCATGATGTGATTCTCCCGTTCCACCATATCCAAAAGGTGCTAAGTCTATTGGGTTGAGACCTGGTGACTGTGAAGGCCATTTGAAAAGTGGACACATTGAGTTCATACAGTGAACTCATTGTCATGTTCTAGAAACCCGTCTGAGATGATTCGCACCAAATCGCATGAAGCGTTAGGCAGGCCAGGCAACGTTTAATCAATCTTCTATTGTCCAATTTTGGTAAACCTGTGCAAATTGTAGCCACAGTTTCCTGTTCTTAGCTGACAGGATTGGCACCCGGTGTGGTCTTCTGCTGCTGTAGCTCATCCACCTCAAGGTTCGACGTGCATTCAGAGATGCTCTTCTGCATACCTCGGTTGTAACAAGTGGTTATTTGAGTTACTGTTGCCTTTCTATCAGCTCGAACCTGTCTGGCCATTCACTGACCTCTGGCATTAACAAGGCATTTGTGCCCACAAAACTACTGCTGACTGGAATTTTTGTACCGTTCTCTGGAAATCCTAGAGGTGGTTGTGCATGAAAATTCCAGTAGATCAGCAGTTTCTGAAATACTTAGACCAGCCCATCTGGCATCAACAACCATGCCATGTTCAAAGGTACTTAAATCAATTTCTTACCCATTCTGATGCTCGGTTTGAACTGCAGCAGATCGTCTGGACCATGTCTACATGCCTAAATGCATTGAGTTGCTGCCATGTGATTGGCTGGTCAGAAATTTGCGTTAATGAGCAGCTACACAGGTGTAAAGTACCTAATAAAGTGGCTGGTTAGTGTATTATTATTATTTATTTATATTTGCATTTGTATTCTTTTATTTATGCATTTATTTTTATTTATTTTTGTGTTTTGTCAGCATGCACGAATGTGACATAACCTTCTTTTTGTGTTCCTTTGGTTTATCTTGCTCTTTTGTAGATCCTGACTGGGCCAGTCTGAACCTGGGGGCTTTGATCTGTATCGAATGTTCGGGCATTCATCGCAATCTGGGTACTCACCTGTCCCGTGTCCGCTCTCTGGACCTGGACGAGTGGCCTCTGGAGCTCATCAAGGTCATGTCTGCCATTGGCAATGAGCTGGCTAATAGCGTGTGGGAGGCCAATGCTCAAGGACGCCTAAAAACTGCTCCAGATGCCAGCAGGTACACAATTACCTCATTTCCTATTTCAAGTGTGTATTTGAGCTTTTCTTTTTGACCATGATATTATTGGAATGTTCGATCAATCAGCAGGAAATTACATTTTAAATATCAACATTGACCTGATATGGAAATTGATGCCAATATGTAAGATTGATGCATTGTTTAAACTGTTCTCTGATATCTACATAGAAGGAATATGGCTTAGGTAAGTGCAAAACAAATCTAGAAATGGTGTCACAAGCCAGATTAGAACACAAGGAATTAGCTCTAGAATGGAACTGACAATTGCTTTAAATAAAAAAAAGAGGGTCACGTTATGAGCAAGCGAGTGAGCTAGCTGTCTATAACTGCTCCTAAATTATCTGTAGGTTAGATTGTAAGTATACCCTACAAATAGAGTTGGATTTTGTGGGTTAATGTATCTGAAAAGACAGGCTGGAATGATCAACCTCTATATAAACAGATGAGTTTTTAAAGTTTGTTGGCAGTTTTTTAATCCAGAGCACTTAAGCTGCCTTTCCACTGCACACGACAAACGATAAGCGACAGACCGGAAGTCATTCATTTCCAGTGGAGAGTAGTCCGGGAGCTACATGGAGCATACAGTGTGCAACTGGCCGACCGGATGTGATGTATTCCAGTGTTGTCCAAGCAGGTCTGTGAGCACGAAATGAGAAATAGGAATTTTTCATTATTATGTGATCAGGAAAAAGTTGTTATAAAAAAAAAAAACATTTCTATTCATAAATGAGTAATAAAATATATTATTATTTTTAATTTTGTCTCCACACTCCCTCCAAAACTTTTAGCAGTCTTATGATGAGTTTCTAGTATTTATTTATTCATTCATTCAACCATGGTGAACGCACAGAGAATAAGTGCTCTTGCATTTGCACTCCTTTATTTTGGACACCACCACGAGAATCAGCTTCTCAACCATGGTGCACGACAAAACAGAATATTCTGTCTGACTTCCACAAGGGGGACGTATTCCGACATTCATGTCCGAATGTCGTGTGCAGTGGAAAGGCGACTTTACAGTAAGAGCTGAGTGATATGACACAATGCATAAACATGCGTTAATCACTTATATTCCAAACGTGCAAGCTCATTGCGAACTTACACATTTGTTGCCTCATTTCAAACATACATGGCAAATTTTATAATATACAAGCTAAAATAACAATAGATAATCAGATGTTATGCCTCTTCGGGGCTCTGAATGAATTTATAATATGTCTTTCCCAAATTTAGCTTTCTGCCAATTAGCTATGATGAGATGAGACGCTCCGCGCCTTACCTGAGAGCTCTGTTATGCCAATCCTGCTTTCAAAATAAGAGTCATACATGCTTAGAAAATATAACATGCTGCGTTAAACTATAAAAATAATCCAATAAAAAATATTATTGTTGTAATCTCACTAGGAAACGGATGCAGCTGGGGGGGCTTGCATATTAATAATTTAATCTGGAACATCACAGTCACTGTGTTTTTTCCAATTGGCTTGTCTTTTTACCAGGGTTTAACACTAACAGTATTTACTTAAGAACGAGTTTACTGAGTGTAACTACAGATACAGGGACACTGGAGCATTTTAAAACCTTAAAGACCGTCGATTTATTTGCTGATCTCTCGTATGTCAGCTTATAACAGACCAGCTGATCTTTGCGGCTTTAAAACGCTCCAGTGTCCCTGTATCTGTAGTTACACAGCGGTGCGTTCGCTGAAATGATGACCTTCATACAGTTATTTCTGTTGAACACGTGAACACAGCGGCTGATCAGCTGTGTTTAAGAATATATCGATTGGTATTGTATTCCAATAACGTGACAACACTAGTTTGAAGTATTGTTCAAGTGTTCAGCTATGCCTAGTTATGTCCAGATTTTTATTCTATGGCAACTTTAATTTAGTTCTGTTTAAGAATTAAGCATTAATTGTTGTCATAACCTGAAGTCTGGTTTGATTTATATGAACAGAACTACTGCTTATGGCAAAAAATAATCACAAACTTGACACTTGTAAATGAATACTTTCCCAAAACAGTCAACAAACCCTAAAGATATTGCTATCGGCATCAGGTATTGGCCCAAATATTGGCTTATCGAATAGCGGCATTCATACATCTATCATTTATTTTGCACCTAATGCAAATAAGCTGCTTTTAACTTTAAAGCAAAATATTTTTTTCACTTTTTTTCATTTTGAGGTGATCATTCCTCATCCACCCTGCAACATATGTGTGTGGAGTTGTGTGGAAAACCCTAAAATCTGATTTTTCCTTTTCAATGCTCCTCCATCTTTAGCTGAGTAATTATCGGCAGAGAGAGGCTTCAGTCCCACCAGCCATCATAACAAATTAGTGCTGACTGCTGGCCGCCAAAATATCGACTTCCCATTACAAGCCGGCCTCATTAGTCACCTGAAGCACCTTTTAATTACTCCCCTCCTCTCTGAAAATCTTTCGATATGGATCGGCCATTTTCTGCCGCCTGTTGTCAATGTGCTAATGCGATTATAGTTCCTCATGTAGCTGTTTATTTATGTATGTGAAGGCATGTGGCCCCCTGAGTGGGAAGAGGAGATTACAGAGAGGGTCAATATTATCTCAATTAACCTCAGTCACTGGACACAGTCCTGCAGTCATCTCTCTCTGCTCGCCCTCAATACTTCTGCTCAAACAGACAGAGTGCGCTTCAGTGTGATTTTTCTCGCGTTTTTACTGGAGCTTGTGGATCGTTGATGTGAAATACATTTGGAGGATAAGCGTGATGCATTTGAAGGTAAAACATAGATTATATTGCATATGGAGAATATTAAGAATATATAGGGCCATAGGTTTGCTTGTCATTTAACAATTCCATTGATCCCTTTCCCTCCCAAAATCTATAATCTAATTTATTTACTTGAATAAGCCCCTATATACTGTAATATTAACTTAATAAAATATATTTATTCTCCTTCGGCATAGTCCCTTTATTTATCAGGGGTCACACAACAGAATGAACCGCCAAATATTCCAGCATGTGTTTATGCAGCGGATGCCTGCCAGCCCCATACTCATGCACACACACAGACTCATACATTACAGCCAATTTAGTTTATTCAGTTCACCTATAGTGCATGTCTTTGGACTGTGGGTGAAACAAGAGCACCAGGAGGAAACCCACGCGAACACGAGGAGAACATACAAACTCCACAGAGAAATGCCAAATGGCTCAGCTGGGACTTGAACCAGCGATCTTCTTGCCGTGATGCAACAGTGGTAACCACTGAGCCACCGATTCACCCCATAATGTTAAAATATAATATAATTTTAAATATAAAGATCCTAATGTATATTGAATAATGTGTGAGTTTAAATAATAAAACTAGTTTTTAATTAAATATAAGGGACTTTTTTCTATTATTATTTTAAAGTAAAGTAAGAGTAAATACATATATAAAAGTGTCTAAATGTTACAAAAGATTTATTTTCAAATTAATGCTGTAAAAAAAATTCTTTGTACTAACGGTAAGCAGTGGACTAACAAGAAATGTTTCTTGGGCATCAAATCAGCATTCAGAATTAGCAGTTAGGATCACGTGACACTTAACGCAACAGCTGTTGAAAGTACAGCTTGGCCATTGCAGTAATAAGTTTAATTTGAAATGTGTTAGAATATAAAAACATTTATTATATGTTGTTCTATAACATTATTTTCAAAGACAAATGTTTGTATTCTCATTTTATTTTAACTTTTCAATTGTATTGTGAATTTTATTCCTGTCAGTCTTTCAAACTCCTTGCACTTCTCTGATGTAACTCTAGGGGCCCTATCATACACCTGCTGCAATAAGTGTTTGGAGTGATTTGTTGCTATTTTCAGACCAGCGCAACAGTACTTTTCTTGTTTTGTGCTACATTGTTTATCCATTTGTGCCACATTGTGGACTCATGGGCATGCTGGTCTAAAAAGGAGGTATGTTAAGACGCATGTGTTGCTATTTTGAGGTTAGTTATGCACCTGTGCTGGTCCAAATGCTTACATATTGCTTAATGCATACAGGATTTACAGTTATACACAACTATCTTTATATATGAAAAAAAAAAATTAAATGTTACAAAAGTTATTATTTTCTACATAAGTAGAAATACCACTGCCGCTATGCCTCATCTCAGGGGCTTTTTTTCAGTTTATTCATGACTATTTGCGTTTGTATAATGTTATTATTAAGAGCAGTGTTATTTATTATATGCATATTTATTTATGCATGTTTGTTTTATTAAAAAAAAAGCTTATATTTGTCCACCTGTCGGGTTTTGGAGACGTCTGCGTCACTATATGGGGCATAGGAATAGGACGTGTGTTTGGATATAACTCATGTTTGACCACATTTTGTTATTATTGTTCATGTATTTGTTTGCTGGAAATTAGAATAGAATTTAGAAATAGTTTTGAAACAAATCTTTGTGCTTAAAGGTGCAGTAGGTGATATACCAAAATGCTAACTGGTTAGCATAATGTCTTTGAAACACAGTCCCTCCCCTGCCATCTAAATCCACGCCTCCTAAAACACGAACGCGCGAACCTTAAAGATGACACAGACAAGTGCTATTTACTGATGTTTTGTTGTTAAGCTAAAAAAAAATCTACATTATCGATGCTGTAAAAGGTCTCTTATGAAAATGAAAATAGTCACATCAATCTCTCGCCGGAAGATTTCAGTGGCTGAACAACACTTCTGTGCAGATATAACACATTCATAACACAACACAAACTACATTAGCTTTGCGTGACTAAAAGAGTTTTAAAACATAACATTACCTGTCTAAGAGAAATACTTCAGCCATGGTGTCATCCTTCAGCATGCAAAAGTGACTCCAATATTGATCCAGGATTTGAAAAAGTTTTGATTCATCATATGATTTTACCCTGCCTGTGATTGTCTCTTTGTGCACATGAATGTGCGGCACGCATACACGCGCTAATGGCGGATCTGTGTAAACAGAGATGCTCAGTGGTACAAATCTATGTTTGCTGAAAGAAGAAGTTTGGGCTTCTTATCAGAATTATGGGAATTATAGGAATTATGTTAACCCGACAATGTTTAATTGGATAAACGTTTTTTAGTCTTATTCCTCACCCAGAATATAAAAATACATATAAATACATTTAGATCGTTTACTTTAATCAGTACTATTGGAATGTAAAGAGACTTTCAACCAGCACAACAAAACATGTTTCTGAAGACAATCACTTACTGCACCTTTAACAAACAAAATGAATATGTAGGCAAGTGGATGTCTTCAGTGGAATGCGTACAACACTTAAAGTAAAGAGTAAAAGTAAAGTAAAGAGGCTGAATGGAGGAGGCTCGTTCTTTATCCTTGCTCAGATGGTCTGTTTAACTGTTTACTCGGTAGTAAAGCGTTCAGTTTTTCCACTTACAAAGTCTCCCATATACGTTGCAAATGTGCCATTGCGTGATGCAACTGACTCTTAAAGTGAATGGGAGATGAGAATCTGATTGGTTTAAATGCACATTATGCTCAAAACACACCTACAGTTCATTAAGAGAATAAGCACAACCTTGTTAGACCATGCGCAAGGGCGCAGAGCATATTTTTTCGTCCTTAAAATAGCAAAAGTGGTTTGAGACACGCCCTTGCTTTTGCACCATGCGCTTCAGACTTTGTGGCTAGATCGTTAAAATAGAGCCCTAGGGATTCATAAGACCTGGTTAGGAAACTAGATAACAACCCAATGAAAAGCCCATAAATACATTTAAAATAGCTGAGTGTTGTTGAAATCAACTGACATTTTAAAAACTACTTAGCCCTCCCCATAATAGTGAGCATGTGATATTGTCAGCGCTCTGTTGCGTGTAATCTGCTGTCTTCTCATCCTTCACTGGGTTGTAGAATTGATTTGGCCTGTAACTCTCCAAATGGCTTCAATCTGATTTGAAAGAAGCGCATTTGAATGTGGCGACTGTCTGAGAGCATAATCTAATCAGTGCTGTCTTAACATCTTTTAATATATTATTTCTGATGCCATTTGCGTTTGATGTGTGTGAAGTGCGTGCTCTTCTCGATTGGCGTGTCTCACCGTTGAAGCGTCGTCTTGTGGTTAAATGCTGATCATCGAGCGTGTGTCCTGGGCATCGCTGTGTGTGCGCTCTGTATCCAGGATTGGTGGCTGATAAATGAAAACCCTCCCTCGTGGTCTCTCAAGTGAGTAATAGAGCTCGAAATTTCATTTTGCAAGCGACTGATTTAATGATCCAAAGGGTAATTAATGGGCTGATTATCTTAATGTTAAATATGGCCAGCAGCAATTAGACTGACCTCCCGCCTGTCAAGGTCTGGGCTACTCTCGTCTTTCAATTAGGGGTCTGTTTGGGGGGGGGTGGGCTGGAGGTAAAGGGGGAAGAGAGAGAGATGCTGTCTTCTACACCTCTGTCTCCGCGCGGATAATTCCTCCTCCTGCGTGCTGGAATTATGTTTGGGGCTGATCACACGCAGACAGCTCACCTGGATCTGACACCAGAAATGATATGCTGTTGTCAGGCTCTCTCTCTCACTCTCTCTCTTCTTCCCGTTTTTCCTTTTGACCTGGCTGTGTCTTCTGTTTTGTTGAGCATTTAGCCTCAGCAACCTCTGCCTGTTCTTTGGACCTTCACTTGTAATTGTTTTTGAGAGAATGTCAAGAGTTGCTGTATGTTGAGCTGAAATTATTCTTCACAATTTTTATAATCAGGAGTGTTTAACGTGCATAACATTTACTTTAGTTTTTAGGGCGCAAGTGCATTAAAACAATGAAATCACCTGTGCTCTTCTGAAAGCGTTCAGCTGTTTGGCTGGTACTGGTAATTGTTATAAAGAGTTAAGTTAAAGGAACTGCATGCTGAGCTGAAATTAATTAAAAAATAATTTTTAGAATTAGGAGAATTTAACATTGAGTTGCGTTGAGGATGCAGTGACACAAAGTCAAATCTTCTGCTGAACAGATCCACCACTTTTGGTGCTCAAATGTTCATGTAAGTCATCGTGCTGCACATATATATAGGTGCAGCTGAAGGTGGTGGGTTTCATCTTTGCTAAACTATAACAGTTTGCGTTCATTGAAAAGTAAGAAACATATGAACATATGAAACAATCCCTTAAATGTGACATTGCGTCTTCGGTTTCGCGCTCCGGTGGATTTGCGCTCATGCTACAAGTGCTCCACGCCAAAGCCCAACCAAACCACACTCTGGGCACCTTATCCAACCAGACCAGGGCCGGCCAAACGATCATCACATTGGGATATCGGGGTCAAACCCGCACAGTTCGGATAGCCCATTCTGGGTACACCCTTAACGATACTGTATGTTGAGCTGAAATTTACTTTAGTATATTGTCCTATAGATACAATTTTTATAATCAGGAGCACAATTTCTTTAGGGTTTTTTATGGTCAGGCAAGCTCCTGTTGGAACACGTGGCATGGATTGACTCTGAAATTGCTTTAACATGTAAAACAACTTGAGTTTAGTTTTTATATTGATTTATTCTCAATATATTTGCACAAAACAATGTATTATTTCAATGTTACCCATTTAGCGTTTTTTTTGTTTTGTTTTTTGGATTAAAAATGGTGATTTTTAGCTAATTGTCATTAACTAAAATTTGAATATCACAGCATACATAATCCATATTAAAAACAAGAATCATTTTATAATATATTAAAAGACTGAGAGCAATGGACAATCTAATAATATTAAAGTTAGTTTGTACATTGAATCATTTGCAATTAGGTTGTAGCATTTTGTAAACTAAATTGTTTATTGTTAATTGTTTTTAGTTAATAATTTAAAATATTACAATATTTTGTGTAAATATTTGTTCTTTTATTCTAATTTAATGTCTGAAATTGTCAAAAAAAAAAACATATTTATGGGCGCCACGGTGGCGTAGTGGGTAGCACGTTCGCCTCACAGCAAGAAGGTCGCTGGTTCGAGCCTCGGCTGGGTCAGTTGGCATTTCTGTGTGGAGTTTGCATGTTCTCCCCGTGGTTGCGTGGGTTTCCTCCGGGTGCTCCGGTTTCTCCCACAAGTCCAAAAGACATGTGGTACAGGTGAATTGGGTAAGCTAAATTGTCCATCGTGTATGAGTGTGAATGTGTGTGTATGGATGTTTCCCAGAGATGGGTTGCGGCTGGAAGGGCATCCGCTGCGTAAAACAAATGCTGAATAAGTTGGCGGTTCATTCCGCTGTGGCGACCCCGGATAATAAAGGGACTAAGACGACAAGAAAATGAATGAATGAATAAACTTATGTCAAAATAAGTTACATTTTTAATGAAGTATTTATGTTACAATTAATATGGAGCTATATTTCATCAGTAAAATCCAAAACTAAACAAAAACTGCTTCAGGGGTAACTAATGTGGCAGTGGTCTTTGGATCAGGATTTAAAGATATACAAAAATAATCAGTCCAAAGCACTCGAAAAATAAGTGTAAAAGTTTTCAGTAAATGAGTGTTTTTCGAGTGTCTTGAACTTATTATTTTTTGTTATAATATTATATTTTCATATATAATATAATATTTTCATATATAATATAATATTTGGTATAATATTTCACAAAACTTAAAGTAGATACCTGCATTTAAATGCATTTAATGTTTTTCTATGTAAATAAAATGACTTGTGAATTAAATTTTGAGGCAAAATAAATATCAGATTATTGTTCCATTCGTTATTTGTATTTAGCCATTTTAAAGCAAGGAGAAACTTCCTTGCTGTTTCCTCGCGAGCTGCCTGGCCATTACGTATGATAGAGCCCGAGAGAATCTCTAAACATACCCATTAACCTTTTACTGCCTGTGTTAAATTCACACCTCCACTGCTTTTGAAACTCCACGAGGTCGCTCAAAGACCCCGCTATGGGCTTATTTTTGGGACTGTTTGACCACGCGCACACACACACTCCCTCTAGTAGGCGATAGGTTTTGGCATGAGTGCTTTTTGGTGGCAGCCAGGCCATGTTGCGGTCTCATTTTTTTAATTAGTGTGGTGCTGCCATGGACACCAGAGCCCCCCCGCACCCCTGCCTCACACACTCAGTGCCGGTCTGTATTAGCAGCCCAGGCAGGGTAGGAGTGACAGCTCTGCTAATTGCGCCTCGTGGTGACTTATTGGGAGGGTGGCGCTCGCTGGCATCTCACACTGCCAACCCTCAGCGACACTGACGTTTCGCAACCTGTCACCAAGCGTGAATATCTTAAAGTGTGATATACATGCATTGTGGACTAGTTTTGCACACTCCTTTGTTTCAAGTGCATGTTAGTGATACACTTGTTGTTGTTTTTTTCCACATTATATGAGTATAATAAGTAAAGTAACAAATTTTCTCTGTAGATAGAGGAATTAATGCTTTTTGTTGGATAAACCTGAAAAGGAGTTGGTATTTTAGCACATCATTCTGAAGTGATTGGGATTTTGAATGCGTTCTTGGATAAATGCTTTTATTTTATGGTTAATTCAAGCTCAAAACCATTTAACTTTTTTCTATGACACAAAATACATTAATAGTACCCTTTTGTGAATATTTTTGTAAAATTGGTAACACTTTAGTTTAGGTCAAAATTCATGCTATTATCTACTGGCTTATTACCTGCCTGTTATTAAGATAATAACTGTTCATTATTAGTTGTAAAATATGGTCTTATTCTGCATTCTCAATCCTAACCAAAACCTAAACCCAATTTGTACCTTACTAACTAACAGCCAGTGGTGGAAGGAGGACTGAAAAATCATACTCAAGTAAAAGCACCATTACTTGCCCAAAAATGTAGTGCAAGTAGAGTAAAAGTATCTGTTGTAAATATTACTCAAGGTATGAGTAAAAACTAGACCTTTTAACAGTACTCAAGAGTAGTGAGTAGTGAGTATTACACTGGAGAAAAGTTGATACGTTTACAGAATGTTACATTTACACATCCCTGCAAAAACAACATGTAGTGTATTAAGGGATCTTCCTATTTTCGTTTGTTCCTTCCAACCTTCCTTCAGTTATTTGTTTGTTCTCTCCTTCCTTCATTCATTCGTTTGTTCCCTCCTTCCTTCCTTCATTTACTAATTCGTTCGTTTATATTTTTGTTCCTTCCTACATTAGTTCCTTTTGATCATTCATTCATTAGTTTATTCCTTCCTTCCGTCCTTAAGTTTGTTCAGTCCTTCCTTAAATTCTTCCTTCATTCATTTGGTCCTTCCTTCTGTCCTTCCTTCGTTTGTTCGCTCATTCTTTCTTTCATATTTTTGTTCCTTCCTTCATTAGGTCCTTTGTTCATTCATTCGTTCGTTCCTTCTTTCCTTCCTTAGTTTGTTCAGTCCTTCCTTGAATCATTCCTTCATTTATTTGGTTCTTCGATCCTTCCTTCCATTCCTTGTTCAGTCCTTCCTTTAATTTGGCCCTTCCTTCCATTCTTTATTTGTTCTCTTTAGTGATTGTTTGAGGCTGTTTGGTGATTTCAGTCATCATACAGTCGACATCCATAATTTTTCAGTTACATGCACTCTATAAAAAGTCTCTGGATCATTGCTTGTGAAGATTTTGGACATCTTCTTGGACATTTTTAATGTTTCCAAAAGCTTTGTTGCATTTATAAAGCGCCCATGTCTTGAGGTTGTTCAGTATGATGCGATTTACTTTCTATGTGTGATTTAATTGGACAGGAATCACAGGACTGATTTTTCTACTTTAGACAATGACCATAGACAAGAAAGAAATAAAGTAGTGACTGCTGGTTGAAGGAAAGTAGTGGAGTAAAAGTACCGATACTGCACTAAAATGTACTCAAGGGAAAGTAAAAGTACACATTTTAAAACTACTCAGTAAGTTACAGTTTCTGAGAAAAACTACTCAATTACAGTAGTTTGAGTATTTGTAATTAGTTACTTTACACCACTGGTAACAGCTCATTAGTAGTAATGTTAGTTAATGGTTTGTTAATAACGGGATTTGTGACTTAAACTAAAGTGTTAGCAAAAAATGTAATGACAAAAAGTCAAGGCGACAAATATTTTTATGTTGCTTTAACTTTTTAACAACAATCTTTTTTTTCATTTCACAAAGTTTAGTTTAATATTTTGATTGATTGAAGTTGAGATGACTTGAATAGGTCATTTGATTCAACTAAAAAAACGAAGGCAGCAAGATTTGTTTTACAGTGTAGGTGGTGCTCATCCTACATGGATATTAAATCAAAAGCAATTCTGAAATAATTTAGCATCACACACAAGCTAAATTGCTGATTTTCTTCCATCAAAGCTTAAATGTGCACACAGTTCATTATTTGAAAATTGTGGTGCATCACTCTGCAGGATATCTTACCAGATGCCATAAACATTGTTATAGATTTTTCAGCTAGTCATTTTACAGCTTTGCCAAGCAGTTTCTTGCTGGCAAGAAGTTTGCACTTCAGCTTGTTTTGTGATCCAAGTGCTGAAGTAATCACGGTCATAAATCAATTTAATATTCTAATTATCTAATATATTTGGTATGATCAGATGCCACAAACAGATTACAAGCTGATTGGAAGGTTTAACATTTGCAAAGATCTGCAAATCAGCGCTGGTAACCTTGGGACATTTTGCGCAGTTGTGCTTCATGCGTCCTGAGTTCGAGTCCTGGCTTGTGGAGCATTCCCGTTCTCTTTCCAACTTTGCTTCCTGTCCACATACTGTCCTATTATAATAATGGCAAAAATGCCATGAAAAAACTGCTAAGACTTTACTTGAAGGTGGTGTATCAAGACACCTTTATAATCAGGACACTTCATGGATATGAATGAGATTTTATATATTCTTATGACAAATATCATCAAGTGTCATTCAAAGATGACAGTGTTTAAGGTGTCTTTAAGACAACTTGACACAAACATATACATCACAGCAAGTCTTTTGCTGCATCCCAATTCGCATACTTCTACTACTCCTATATACTTTATACTTTTGAGTGTGTAACAGAAGAGTATGCAAGCTTTGGGACATACTACTTCACTAACAGAACGTTGTGTTGCTTAGTTAAGAGCTCTGTCAATCATCCACATTTCTGTTGTATTTAATTTCCTACCTTATTGGCGAGCAGGTTAATCTGCCATTCACGAGTCTTTCATGCAGAGAAATCTCCTCAGGTCTTTGGATAATTCTGCATTCAGACGTTAATGTCCAAACACGTCTTTATATATGTTCATTATTGTTGTTGCAGATGAAATATTACGCAGACAACGGCATTTAAATATTCTCCTGTGGGCTAGATATGAAGTCTAAAAGTTTCTAAAAGTCATACAAACATCTAGCCTCTCTACTTGACGGTTGGTCACGCACGTCCATCATGTTTGTAGTTTGTTTACACTTTTTATCTGGTTTTGTAGTTATCAAAAATCAAATTCACGTCAAACGCGCAATGTATTGTGGTCAACATCAGCAAAAAAAGTATGGACGTCCATAAAGTATGGACGATTCTACACTTAAAATTTTAAATTCTATTTTCACATACTATTTAGGACTGATAGTATGTCAATTGGGATGCAGCATTTGTCTTTATTACAACTTGACGTTACTAAGACTGCATAACTTGTCATAAATCAGATATAAACATGACTGCCATGAGGCCATTATGATAGCAGTTGTCCAAAACAAATGAACCAAACCACTGATGTGAAAGCACCCTAAATCAGTCTTAAATTTCTGTAGAGTGAGTCTGCCTTTACTGGTCTTGAATGGTTAAGTTACTACAGTAGTTAAGGGTCATCACTCCAATTCATGGATTCACAGCTGTCATTATCACACATTTGCAACCTATACTAAAATTTCAGTGTAAATAGTTGTTTGAAATATTGGGCGAAAGAGTTATTAGCAGTTTGCAGGTGTTAATGTTGATGTCATCTGGTTGACTAAAAAACATTCTCACTGCAGTTTGATATCTGTAGATATTTTTCTATTTATTTACTTATTTTTTAAATATAACTGACATTCAGAGCCAGTTTACGACTAACAATCAAACTATCTTTTTACTTTTATACTATTTTGCACATACTGTTATTCTGCTCATCAGATGCTTTGTCTTTATGTAACAATTACTGGAAAGTTTATTTGTGAGATCATTTTCTTGCTTTTCTTTGATGATCAAAAATGTCATCCTAACATGATATCATTATTTGTTTTTAGTTTTTATAAATATCATAGTTACATTTTAGTTTTTTAGGACTGTTTTGACAGTTTGACACCCTTATTATTATGACATGATGAGACGTTTTGCATTTTTAGGGCTTTTTTATTAATATCATGGTTACATATTGTAAAATGACTTTGTGTTCAATGCAAGTGTAGTCTGTTCTAGATGGGTCGTACCTCCATCAGATAGCTGAGATATTGAGCTCCACACACGCCGCCTGACTGCCGTAACCACATGCGTCATCGTGAGCAATGCCTGGCCTATAATAATTCAGCAGTAAGTGGCTAAAAAAGATCCTCTTTATGGCCAGATATCGGTCTCTGAAAGGGCAGAGCTAACAGATTTCAAATTAGACCCGGCTCTTAATCTGGGCCGGGGTGCAGGTGTGCGTCCCCAATGTTGAGATCAGATTGGGCCCTGGGGACGGATGAGGGGGGGTGAGTTGGGGAGACCTGCTGGGCTTCATTCTTCCTCCGATCCAGACGCAGACAGAGAGAAAAACGTGCTATTAATGTCCCACAGGCTGCTGAACTTTTTCGTTTTATGGAGGAGGAAAGAAGAAAAATCAGATTTTAAATTTGAATGTTTAATACACCTAGGTCTGCCATGTACGTAGGCTTTTTTCTCTAGGTTTTTCCTGTCAGTGCCACCGGGAACTAATGGAGCTCCGTTTCTTAAGCATTAACTTGCTGATCCTTTGTTGGTCAGCCTCTGGTCTCTTCACTGCAAGAAGACCACTGATATGAGCAGTCTCAATGCCTGCATGTTAATCAGCTCACGGTGTGGCTGTCCGTCTCCTGTTTTTCTCTCGCACTGACAGAAAGCGCCACGCAAATGTTTCAAATAATTGGCTGCCCCGTTCTAATTCATCTGTAAAAGGGCTTCTTGATTAGATTAGGCTAATAGACATTGTTTTTACATGACTGCCTACCATTGCCTATAATCATGTCCCAACTAGGTTAACAAGCCTTCCAATTTACTATTGACATTAAACTGGCTGACAAGAGCCAATCAGAGCGCAGCGTATTATGAGGAGGACTGATAATATGAAGCAAGAGGGCATTTAATGCTTGAACCATCACATCGTCTACATTTTCGTCCAATTTAATGCAGAATAAATAATGTGTATATATTTACGTTGCTTTTTCTCTTCTTTCTTGCTTTCTGTTTGGGTTTGCCATTTCTTTTAGTCAGGACAACTGTATGTATACTTTGTATAAATGTCATGTTTTATTTCTTTTTGAATCATGTCTTTTTCAACAATTAAAACAACAGGAAATGTGGGTTTGAATCCAGTCATGTTTTTTATCTCCGTCATAAATGGATCTGATGGGAGCATAGCAAGTACAGATACTCAGAGATCAAGCTCTGTTCATTTTACTGATGCTTAGCACATTTCTTTTCTGTCTTTCTTTCTCTCACACACATACACGCACACTTTTTTGTCTCTCTTTGCCCTTTGGCCCCCATTTGCATGCTGCCACTGAAGCGTTCTGATCCAGTTAATGGAACCTCATATGAGTGTGGCCCATTGCCTCCAGTGGGACTGATTTGACTGTGGCGCAGGCCAGAGCTCAGTCAGAATCAGAATCGCTAAGTGCCCGTAATATTAAAAGAAGCGCTGAGCTTAATTATCTGTGTCTATCCAAGGGCAGCTAACGACTAGGCTGGAGAGGATAATTGATTTCAGGCCCTTGTTTTTTCCTTGTTAGAAAAAGGGGGTGAGAAGGGGGGAACAGAGCTGCTCTTTGAGTGAAATTGTCCTTATTTACCTCATGAATGTAGTCTATGTGTAAAGTCCATTTTTAATGTAAGTTTACACCTCTTTTACTGTAAATTATAAGATTATTAGTTTTTTTCTCCTTTAAAGTTCTGTATTCACCAGTATTTTACTGTAAAATTAATTTTATTATTAGTACTCAGTGTTTCCCACACAGACTTTACTTGGACGGGCCGCCCAGGTATATTTGGTGACATTTTTTTTATTTACTATTATCATTCTTTTACACTTTTTTTATCTGCTCAACATAGCCATTAACATCTAGTGGAAAATCTTCTCTCACCCTGCACTTTTCCTACTTCTCGTTGTGTGTGCACAAGAACTGTCAATACTCCCTCAGACAATGTCACATGCACTGCAGAGACCCATATGACCCACAGAGATGCGCCTTTTGGGGACTTTTTGGAAACGCGTCCATCTGGGGTTTCTAAACCTCCTTAAATGTCCGAGATTTGACTTTTGGTTTCGCTTTTTAAAGTCACTAATTGTATGTGTTTTTGCATAAAATGTTTATTTTAGGCCTGATTGACTTTTGCTTGGCTTTGCAGCTGACATCACGTGTACAGCCGTAAAAACCAGAGAAACATTAAATAAATAATTCACTCTTTGATCTAATTGACTCAGATAAACATTTCTATATACTCAAAGAGGGCGAAATGACATCTATACTGGCTGCAAAATATTTGTACACCATTAGAAATGGTTAAGTAACTCATTTGCCTTATTTAAATAATCTATGATTTTTATTCTTGTAATTATTATCATTTTTAGAGATATTGTCTGTTTTTGTTTATTTCTGACATTTATTTCTCATTTGTTGCATATTTTATTAATTTGATGATGTTGATATATTACATATTTTATACATATCTAACATGCTTTGGCAATGCTGTACAACAAGTGAGCAGCAGATTTTACCTGCCAGTGGGGGGACATGGCTCCTGAATAGAGTAAAAGTAATACTAAAAGTTTTTTTTTTTTTTTTTTTTTTTTTTTTGTTCAACAGTCTTTTTTTTAAGTACTTCAATTTAATTTTCAAATTTGTAAAAAAAAAAAAAAAAAAAAAAGAAAGAAATAATAACAATATTTTTTGTCACATGTGTGTAACCATGTGCCGTAAGTAAAAGGTGTGTTGTAATATACTACCACCACAAGTATATTTCAAACCTGTGGGAAGCACTGGTACTTATTAGCCTGTGGCTTTTTTGATAGCATTTAACAGCTCAAATGATTTTTTTACAATATGTAAATCCAAGGATCTAAAAAAGTGATATCCTGATCAAGATTTTTTTTTTTTTTACTTTTGACATGTATTTATTTACTAAAAATACACTCACAACGGCACTGGAATATCAAAACGCTGATAGGACAGGAAGTGGTGACAATACAATAGACCCTTTTCACATTTACGGTTTTCTCAGTAGCTGAAGTCGTCATAGTTGAGAAAACGTATAGTGCAGTGAATGAGAGAGCACAACAAATATGTTTTAACAATCTTATTTGCTCAAACAATAAAAGAAAAAATGTTATGATGATGTTATAAAGACCTTCAGAAAAATGGAAAAAAAATTGTGCAAGACTGATAACGGCAGCCAGAGGGGAGAATAACGTCTAATTTACTGTGCTGTCCCATAGACGCTGCATTAGAAATGCCTCACACAAGCAGAAATTCATTTTTTGTCATTTGAAGCAAAGATGATATAATACATACATAAATAGACACAAATAGAAAAGTACTTACAGTTTAATTTTAATTATGTTCCACAGAATTCTAAAAAGATATTTATAATAGACGAAGCTGTGGATTGTGATCCACAACCTGTATTTTCATCATGTTAAAATTGATCTATTACATGCACATTTTCTAGAGCTAATGACATATTGTAGCGAGGACGTAAACAAGGACGTAAACAATGGGATATGCTGTTTGGCACCGTTAGAATTTAGCTACAAATTCATATTTATCAGTCAAACCCCTTTACACACTTACAATCTTCACCAGCGCTGCAGTGTCTCTCTATGCGGTCGTTTTCCCTGTGTGTCAAATAACAAACTCGCAAAATATATGTATTTTAGAGAGCAGGCGTGACGTTCAGCTGTGTCCTTTTCATTTTCTGTCTGATTCAGGCTCTAACTGATACGGCTAACAGCTAAACTGATTGACAGCATTTACACAGCAGACGCACAGCATGTGCTATTAGAGGTGTGAAGCTTTTCCTGGTGACATGGAGCTCACCCGTGAATCACAGCACATTATGTTAGCTGACCGATCAGAGCCTCTTGAGGGCGGGCCTTTCGGAGGAACTTGGACATATGACAGTCATTTTCATGTTAGCGGAGTAGCTGTATTTAATTAAAGTAAGATTTATGAAACAACAACCAAGCCTTAAAAATACACTCTAGGCCCCTTTAAATTGCACTTTAATCTAAATACTAGTGTCTGGCAAAATATTACGTACTGGCGTCATGGTAAGTAGATAATTAATGAGTCATTAAAAGTTAGTTATTAAATCTGTTATGTTTAAAAATGTGTTTGTTCTAGTGATGTTTTTTTGGTTATTTCTATAAAACCATCCTTACATATTCTGCCTTTAAATGCAGAATGCTGCTTAGTTCGTGCAGGACAAGAAAAATGTGGGCCGGGTGGTCACCCGACTTGAAACCTGCGTGAAGGAACGCTTTAAGCTCTGAAATGAAGGAGCTTGTGTGTGTCTGCATCTGCGCATGTGCAGGTGAACGTGCGCTGCTGTCTGTTTGACAGATTTAGGCTGTCGGAGTTCATTACCTGTGAGTCAGTAGGGCGCTAATGAGCTGAATTAGTGGTATAATTAGCCTGAAAGAAAAGAGCATCAACGTCGGTCGATCTCTTCTCTATGAATTTCTTTCTCTTTTGTTTTACTCAGTCCAGTCTGAAATTGGTGATCTCACTTACACAAGGTAGTGAACATCCAGTATGTGTCTTTCTGAACTCTCCCAGAAGTTGTCTGTCTGTGTGTGTCTGTTTGGGGTGGGGGATCTCTGGGGGGCAGTGGCAGCTGGAGGGCTGTCCTGTCACGGCTGACTGCATTAGCGGACGCCTGTCAGTGTTGGGTAAACAGCCTCTGGCTTTGAGCTGGACAGGAAGTGCTGGCAAGTGGGTAAACACAAGCCCACAAAGTGATCGTCCAGGGAGAACACAAAGCGCATACACACTCTCAAACAGGAAAGCATCCTGACAGGGGATTGATGTAGACTCTGGATAATTCCCCGGTGACCCTGCCTGTTGCATTCCAGCGGCGGTGAGTCTACTGTCTCACCCCCTCCTTCCCCTCAGGTAAACGTCCCACAACAGCAGTGCAGCGTACTCTAATGAAGCCGTCACGCAAAGATGTTTGCCACGACTGTGGCTGTACAAACACTGTAACTGGGGTTACTGTCAATATCAACATAACAATTACTCCAGTTATTGTTATAATTAAAACGCTTAAAAATTCATTTGACAGACTATGAAGATTCTGACCTGTTTAAAAGGGATAGTTCACCCAAAAAATGACAGATTTGCCACTTGTTCTGATGATAAATGAAAATGATCATTTGTTCTCTCTCATGTGGTTTTAAAAAGCAATATCTTCTAAAGCATAAAAATACCATAATGTGTTTACAGATATTTAAGAAGCATTCCAAGTGAACATACTTGTTTATCTGAAAAACAATGCTGAAGTCAGATATTCTGCTCTGAAAATGTGTTTTCCATGCCGGAACGCTGTCTTTGTTTTGGTCATTTTAACCTGCCCAATGGCAGTTTAGCCAAATAGATTTCAGCAGCCGGGTTGCCTTGGAAAACTGAGTATTTCTTTCATTCATTCAGAAAGGCTCTGAAAGCATATGTCCGTGACCCAAATATAACCCCCGGTTGACAGTAACAGACTTCGAAATAAGACACAGATTCAGATCCACATGAGGTTATTAATTAGCAAATCATATAAATATTATGAATGTAAACATTAGATGAGCACATTACATTGAAAACGTGTGTCCTAACAACGCGCTTCGTGACGAGATTCGCAGTGATGAGCAATTTGGCTGTTTGCACCAGACGCAACACAACAGAAATTTAAATACAGCCATTCAGAAACACAGAATATGCACTCACTCATGAAATGATAAAGTTTATCATCTAATTAATACATATTTATATTTACTTTAACATTATTAAATGTAAATGCTAAATCACTGATGTGTTTAGTTTTTAGTTATTTTCATCATTTGAGGTGAACTATTTGGTGCTGCTTTTAGTATATGGCAATAAATGTAATGTAAAATGGCATTTAAACTTATATTATTAGCAT
This sequence comes from Danio albolineatus, assembly GCA_903798035.1. Classification (NCBI taxonomy): domain Eukaryota; kingdom Metazoa; phylum Chordata; class Actinopteri; order Cypriniformes; family Danionidae; genus Danio; species Danio albolineatus. The sequence goes on from CAIGQQ010039888.1 coordinate 2,482,220, forward strand.
TTAACACTGAAAAAAGTGCCTGAGGTTTACCTGAGGTGATCATTGTCAGTTTTCTGTTGTTCACCTGTGAAAAATAGAAGCCGTTTCTATTATATTAATTCGAGGTGTTGGTTAGGACAAAAACTCCTCTTAATATGGAAAATATTCCTTTTATCGTGTGCTGTTGATTTTATTTAAAACATGGTTTAAATCACTCGCTCCTGCTCTTAATCTGGTAACCTGCGCTTGGGTTTGTTTTGATGCAGGAGTGCAATAACTAGTTCAACCGGCACTGGGTGTCAAACTTACATATTGCACCTTTAAACCTTTGAGTTTCTTTGTTCTGTTGAACATAAAAGAAGATATTCTAAAAAATGCTGGGACCCATTGACTTTTCATATCAGCTACCAGCATTTTTCAAAATAACTCCTAAAGGTTTAAAACCACAAGAAGGTGAGTAAATGAAGAGGTAATTTTCAATTATATGTGAATTATCCCTTTAAGGAGATTCTATACTGTATATATATATATATATATATATATATATATATATATATATATATATAGAGAGAGAGAGAGAGAGAGAGAGAGAGAGAGAGAGAGAGACATATTTATGCTTTTACAGTCATTAAATTAAAGTTTTGGAGTGACACGGTGGCTCAGTCATAAGCACTGTCACTCCACAAGAAAGTCACTGGTTCGAGTCCCAGCCGGGTCAGTTGGCATTTGTGTGTGGAGTTTGCATGTTATACCAGTGTTCACGTGGGTTTCCACTGGGTGCTTCAGTTTCCTCCATAGTCCAAAGACATGCGCTATAAGTGAATTGAAAAAAAAACTAAATTGTGTGTGTGTGTGTGAATGAGCGTATGGGTGTTTTCCAGTACTGGGTTGCAGCTAGAAGGGCATCCGCTATGGAAAACACATGCTGGATAAGTTTGTGGTTAAATCCGCTGTGGTGACCCCTGATGAATAAAGGGACCAAGCCGAAGTAGAATGAATGAAAGAAATTAAAATTATGTTATAGGGTTTTTTACATTTATGTTTCTTCATACATAAAACAAAATGTCTTCTATATTTATCATTGACCAAGGGACTGGTTGTCACTGTCGATTTTTAAACATTTTCATCCTCAGAGAGAGACGGAATGTGATCATTTATTAAAGATGTGTGTGTGCTTTATCCTGCTGGCACACATCTGACCATTGGACATCAATTACTCTCCTATTGTTACATTACTTTAAAAACAAATCTGTGTCAAAGACAAGGTTATTATATTTGTAGATAATATTTATTCTCTTTGTTGTGTGTGTGTTTGTGTGTAAATAAAAGTGGTAGGGTGGGCTTTAAGACAAGAATAGGAGGTGACCAATTTCTTCCTGTTTGTTTATGTGGGTGTGTGTGCACGCGCGCGCATGTGTGTGTGTGTCCCTTTGTCCTTTCCGAAAGGATTCAGCATGGTGCCCATCCTCTACTCTTACACTTGTCTTCAGGACTACTGAACCCTGTTTTTGCAACCGCGTCACACCCATTTACACTTCCTATATTAAAAAAAAGCCCTCCGTATACTCAATTTATTTTAATTTCATTCATTGTTTGGTGGTGAAAAGAAGAAACTGGTTAAGAAAACATCTAAAAACAGCCATCATTTGCACAAACTTTGCAGTTTGGCACTTCAGTAATACAGCACTTTATGTAGATTGCTTTAAAGCGTTTGCACATTGAAGAAGGCAAAGCCCCAGAGCATGTGATAGTTTGTGATAGTTTCAGTTTGTTAACCATCTGAAATGATCTTTGCTAGAAATGTTGCTTTGGAAAACTCCTGAAATGCACTTTTGATATGGCCTGATTTGATTTAAAATGTTGTCACAGCAGTTAATACTTAGGCTTTGCACAAAATTGCCTACTACTTGAGTAGATATTACATATGAATTTGAATTTACTACTGGAGCGTATATATATATATATATTAGGGCTGTCAAATGATTAAAAAAATTAACTAATTAATCACACTTTTGTCTGTGATTAATCATGATTAATCACGAAAAACCGTATTTATTACAGAAATAAAAACACAGGCATGTAAGTGCAATTTGAATTTTAAAACAATCAATGCCAATAACAAACAAAAATTATTTCCATGTTGGATTCTAAGTGAACTACAAAAAAATCCAAAATACAGGCATTGCAAATATGGAAATTGGAAAATTATAATAACAAAGTATTGAATACAAACAATTGTTTTCATTGTAAAGTTGTTTTGCAAGTTGAGAACATTAATTATAAAGTAGAAACAATTTTGCTCAGTCCTCCTTAGCATTTTGGTATTTGCTATAAGACAGTCCAGTCTGTTGACATGTGACCTAAGAGTGAGAAAAGTCTCTCACAAGCAGAATCACCGAATCAGCATGTGAATTTCAGTGCTTAAATTCTGTGTGCAACTGGTGCTGTGACAAGGACGCAAGAAGCACCAAGGGGTACATCAAAGTCACGCACTAAAGACTATAGGCTAGACTTCTTACATGGACTTTGGTCACGCCATCTCTAAACATTAAATTCTAAACTGCTTTGAGCGACTGTCTGCGATGTTAGGCGTTTAATATTGTTGTTAGGATATCCACACATACACAAACACTCTCTCTCTCTCTCACACACACACACACACACACACACACACACAGACACAGACAACGCGGGCAGTACAGCGAGCTCACCCGGTATAAGCGACTCCCTTCAGAGTCATCAACGCGCACGGTCGCGTTCATCAAATTTGCTCTAGGCGAACGGTGATCACGCCGCCCTCAACCCGAAGGTGAAAAAGAAAGTGACCGGTTCGCGGATAAACGTGCGGACCGGGAGGGAGGGAGTAGGTGTCGCGGATTAAGCTGGATTTATACTTTCACCTGGCGCCGCATCGCGCGCCTTCGCTGAATGCACGCTCACCTCGAGGCTTTTATACTTGCCGAGGGAGGGGGTAGGTGTCGCGGGGGGTTCGCTCACTATTCTGCCGCCCTTCTCGGCCGCCTCTGTGGACGCACCGGCCCTGAACATACGTCGGCCAGAACAGGAAATAAGAAAAAAACTGCCGCTGCGTTAAACGCGTTAATTTTTTTAACGCGATTAATATTTCAAATTAATCGGCATGCGTTAACGCGCTAATTTTGACAGCCCTAATATATATATATATATATATATATATAGTATGATTGTGAAGAATGTGAATGGAATTTGGATGTACTAATCTGCCATTTGTCATTTTTACATGACCTATTCACATCAGTTGTGTCGCTTCACTTACATTCATAAACGCTCCCGTGTGACATCATGAAATAATAAATAGTGTAGCATCCATTGGATGTGTACTACAGAATCTCCCGGAAGTAGTAGGTCTATGGGTACTTCTTGCCTACTTTGTTTTTAATGCTATGAATTTGGACATATTACTTCGTAGGCATGGGTTGGTATAATATTCGGTAACACTTTATTTTGATGGTCCATTTGAGTATTAGTAGACTGTCTACTTAATATCTGTTGATACTGGCATTCAACAGGCATTTAACTGACTAAAAGAAACTTTGCAAGTACATGTTAACTTACCCTAACCCCAACCTAACAGTCTACTTATAATCTACTGAGAATTAGTTGCAATGTAACTTAAACTCAACAATCGGACCATCAAAATAAAGTGTGAACTAATATTCTGATGTATAATAAGCTTGGATAAAAATCTCACGGTTGCACGGTATTGTGATTACTCCTCAAAATAAGTTCTTTTTAAATGTCTGAGTAAAAACAACAACTTTTTTCCTGAACACAATGTTCAGGTCCATTGCATGGTTGTCATACATGTAGGTGATTTGTTTTTTAAATGTTTGCTGAATTAGTAGTTTTTGATGTGGACGCTCCTTAGCTGCTTGAGATTCTGTTGGCCTAAATAAAGAATTAAAAATGGCATTTAACAGCATGAAAAAAAACAAGACAACAAAAAACAACAACTTACATATACCTTAGGAACGGTATAACAGAACGTTTTTGCGGTTTTAAACAGGGACTTTTCGAAACCGTGATCAGCCTTGAAACCAGTTATCATCCCATGCCAACTACTCGGCTCACATACTTTTTTTTTTATATACACACTGTATATTAGTAAAGTATATGATTTCAGACAGTCTTAGATTCAACTTGAAATAGGGTTTGTCAAAAATCTGAAACTTATATGTTAAAAACAACCAAGTCCTGCCATCTCCATCTGGTCTTGACAAATTTTTGTAGCAAACTGACCCTTTAAGAGGTTAACTACAAAACGCCAGTCTTTTTTTCTGTTAGCCAGCTAGGCTTGGCCCTTAGCAACCCTGCTAACTGGGGAAGGCATGCGTTTCAGAGGGCAGTGAAGTGCTCCACATTTCCTCTGGACACAGAGAGGCAGAGGGGCAGTGGGGAGACCCTGCCGAGCTTCTTCCTCTCTGTTTTGCCCTCCTCCTTGTCCCTCCTCTGTGGCTCCAAGGTTGCTTTGTGTGGGTGCTGTGGTCCGTGGCCCCAGTGCCAGCCCTCTCACTCACCCTGGGCTGAGCAGCAGCACCCGGCCGGGACATTCCGTGCTGCTAGACCCCCCCCCTCTCAAAACACACACAGTTAATAAAATCCTGCCACTTTCCCACAGATGCTGCAGCTTTTCTCTCCTCCTAACTGTTCTCTTCCTGGTTTCTCCTTCCTGCTCTTTCATCTCATCACTTTTTTTATTGGTTGTACTGTTAATCGAATGAAAATTTCTTGATACTGATGTGTAATCTGTTTTCTATAATCTCTAAATCTTCCTGTATTTTATTTGACCTCAACCTCAACCACAGACTGTCTGATATACACTGCTGCTCAAACCACATTACACTACTGGTCAAAAATAAATATACAGTGCTCAGCATAATTGAGTCCACCCCATTTTGAAAATGAATATTTTTTTCCATTTCTCAGTAAATATAGACAATGTATTTTGGTGCATTTAAACAAAACTGATTTATTAAACAGATATATTTATTAAAATAATACCTTAGTCACTAAATATATTTAGAAATTAAAATATACAATTAAATTTAAGCAAAATATAGCAAAAAAAACATTTATTTCATTTTTCATAAAGTATTTCATATTTACTTAACTTTTCCTCATTTTTAAATTTGTATTTAATATTTTTCTATCACATATAAATTTGGGTGTACTCGTTTCTCGACCACTATTGTAAGTTTATTGTTACTAAAAAAATTATCATGAACAGTGTTTATTTATTTTAATCATTTATTTAAATTAAGATAATATTTAACAATGTTTTTACTTTTTATAGCAGTATTAAGGGAATGTATACTTGGCAGAAATTCAAAGTGATAAATTCATGGACTGTAGTTCACTAGCTTTGCAAAGCAGTTTCAAACTTCTGACACAAATTTCATTTTGGCCTTATATTTAAAATGAATGATTTCAAGTTGATAAATAGTTGATTTGTTATTTAATTTATTATCACTTGAAGTAAATTGGGGACCTGAGCGTTATTTTGTAAATTTAGAGAAAAACATTTTTTAGAAAATGCTAAAATTGAGACTTAAAGCTAACAGCTACAGTTATTTTCCTATTCAATTTTAAAAATATGTTTAATTAGTGGTGGGCAATTAAAATTTTGAGCCACATTAGACTCTGGGACGGTTTTAGAAGGACAGACCAATATAGTTAATTTATTTTTTGTTTTTAAATTTTAAAGTACCAAAGTATTTTAAAGACCAGCATCACAATATGAACCTCATATAAGTGCCACTGGATAATCCATTGGATTATTTGATTGCTTCACCTTAGTTCTTTTTTTTAATTATTCCTTTATTTATACATTTTTTTTTATGTTCAGTGAGAGAATTCTAGCCTGTGTTTGGCTAAATAAGTGCAGGTTGAATGTGAGGTGGCTGTGATGTAAAGATCATCACTGATAGAGGATCTGTTGTTGCATTTGTTAAATCATTTAATCTGAGGTAATTAGTCTACCTTCATTACTATGAAGGTAGTCCTGTGAAGCTGTTTGCTTGGTTCCTGTCACATGACTCATGGTTTGCTCAATGCACTCTGCAGTCTTTTAACTCGTGGCGCCTGGAAAATGTGAGCATGACACACCATACATGTGCATCCCTTCATATTTGCGTGCTGAATCTGCGCGTCTCCATTTGAAATAATAAAATAATTTAGTGCTCAAATGATGATATATGTGAAAGTTCCCTTTTGTTGACTCGCAACATCAGACCTTCATTACAAGGCCCTGTTTTCTGTTGAATTTGAATTAAATAAATGTTTCACATGGGCCGATCAAAGAAGTCTAGCGGGCTGCATGTGGGCCGGGGGCCATAAAATGCTTAAGTCAGTGTTAAAGGGATAGTTCACCCAAAAATGAAAATTCTTTCACCCCGTCACTTGTCCCAGTTCTGTTTGACTTTCTTCTGAAGGTATTTTGAAGAAAGCTGAAAATCTGTAACCATTGATTTCTTTTTTTTCTACTATTGAAGTGAATGGTTACAGGTTTTTAAAATATATATATATTTTTAAATCTTTCGTGTCCAACCGAATAAAGAAACTCTTAAAGGTTTGGAACCACAGGATGAGTAAATAGTGAGTACATTTTCATTTTTGGGTGAACTAACTTTAACAGCAAGAAAGGTAATAAATTAAAAGATTTAGTAATAATAATAAAAAAAACTTTGAAATCTTGTAGAAAAATAAGGAGTGAGTTCCCCATAATAATAGTTCAACTGTAATAGGTTGCATTGGAGATTATGCACAATTTAAACAGTTGTGTTATTCAGTGTGTTTTAGATAGAATAGACTCCATAGGGAAAGAGGCAATCTGATGCCACTCAAAGGTCCGTCTTTAGTTTGACATCAACACGTGATTGTTATTTTCCTCTTTCACGTATGCATTGTGTGTGTGTGTGTCCGCACTCTTGCTGCTGTGAGCTGTGATTCCGGCTGTGACTTCAGACAGGAAATCTTTGCATGTGCTGTGGGGGTTCAGGTCCGTCAGCATGGCTTTGCTGCTTTGATTAAGAAGGATGTCACTAAAGCATTGATCCCCTGGGCTATTGATTACCTATTTTTATCCATCTGCCTCTCTGATAAAATGTTATCTCCTCTGCACTCTGGCCCCTGACATCCATACATGGCTAATTTGTAATCAGGCCGTTTGAGTTTAACCCTTCGAGACCCATTCCAGCTCATCTTTCAAAGCCCATCATGGTCGCAGCATCTTCTATTATGTGTAGGAGACACTATAAAAGTGGAATTAAGTCCATTGGAGAATTTATGTCACTGTAAGTGTAATGCTTAAAATGGATTTGAATATTTTAAATTGTGTTTATTATTACTAGCATTGTTGTTAGTATTATTTAAAACTAATAAGAAATAAGTGTTTTTATTATATAACTCAATTTTCTGGCCATTTTAACTAAATCTATGTCGTTATGATTTGAGTAGTAAAAAAAGTAACTTACTTTTAAGAAGGTTTTTTTGTGGTTTTATAATGGGCACTGGATAATGTAATGATGTGATATAAATATGTGTGTGTGCGTTGGATGTCCTTTTTAAAATTTTCGAAATGTTAAACTGTAAAATATACTCACAAGCTACTTTATTAGATACACCTCACTAGTACCAGGTTGGGCCTTCAGAACTGCCCTGATCCTTCCTGGGATAGATTCAACAGGGTACCAGAAATATCCTCAGAGGTTGTGGTCTATATTGACATGATAGAATCACATAGTTTCTGCAGATTTGTCAGCTGCACATCCATGATGCAAATCTCCCGTTCCACCACATCCCAAAGGTGCTCTATTGGATTGAGACTATTGGATTGGTGACTGTGGAGGCCATTTGAGTACAGTTAACTCATTGTCTTGTTTAAGAAACCAGAGATGACTTGCGCTTTATGACATGGCCTGTTATTCTGCTAGAAGTAGCCATCATATGATGGTACGCTGTGGTCATAAAGGAATAGACATGGTCAGCAACAATACTAAGGTAGGCTGTGGCATTGACACAATGCTTAACTGATACTAATAGACCAAAAGTGTGCCAAGAAAATACCCCTCACACCATTACATCACCACCACCAGCCAGAATCGTTGAGTTTGGTGTTGATGCCAAATTCTGACCCTACCATCCAAATGTCCAAGCAGAAATCGAGACTCATCAGACAAGGCAACACCTTTCCAATCTTCTAATTTTGGTTGTAACGAGTGGTTATTTGAGTTACTGTTGCCTTTCTATCAGCTGGAACCCACAGCTTGCACCCACAGAACTACCGCTTACTGGATGTTTTCTCTTTTTAGGTCCATTCTCTGTAAACCCTAGAGATGGTTGTGTGTGAATTCTAGTAGATCAGATGTTTCTGAAATACTCAGACCAGCCTATCTGGCACCAATAACCATGCCACATTGAAAGTCACTTAAATCACCTTTCTTCCCCATTCTGATGCTCGATTTGAACTGCAGCAGATCGTCTTGACCCTGTCTATATGCCTTAATGCATTGAGTTGCTGCCATGTGGTTGGCTGATTAGAAATTTGTGTTAACAAGCAGTTGCACAGGTGTACCTAATAAAGCGGCCGGTGAGTTTGTTTTAATATTTTTAATAGCTTTATTTAACTTGCACTGACTTTAAATTCAAATGTGTTTATCAGAATAGTTTGAACAATGTTTATTCCTCTCTGGATAACAAAATAGGATATACCTTATAAAAATATATAGAAAATAAATAATAAATAGCAAACATAATATAAAAAAATATTTTATAAACCGGCACATCCAATCTCTAAGTCTAGAGTACATCATATTTATTATAAACTAAATTAAAAAATTTTACTAAAAAAAGTTACTACTTTACTGTGCATTCGCTGTACAATTTAACATTTTGCATTGTACATTTTCCTTTGTTCCTGGAATCATGTTGATCATTCAGATGATAAAAATTACAAATTGGTATTTCAATAAATTCTACACTCTGCTTTTTAAACCCCAGCGCAGTTTTCACATTTCACAAATCAGATATTATTATGATTATGATTGTGGTTTGATTGTTCGGATTTTAGTTCTGACCACCTCTGATCATCATCATCATCATCATCATCAGTGTGCTCTTCCTGTTGAGCAGGAATTGGGATGGTACTGTAGGATGTCTGTTCTTTGGTCTCCTGGGTTCGGACTCCCCAAGGAGCAGCTGTGTTTTAGGGAACAGCTCAATATCCTCTGGCCAGTTCCCTTCCCCTCCCCGGGGGTATCAGAACTCCCTCTGCCCCTCACATAGGAGCTGATGCCGAACTAATCCCGAGTTGTCTGAGAATGGCTGTTTACTCTGCGGGGATTAGCAAAGATTAAGTGCTATCATAGCACAGTGTGAGGAGGGCTGCTGTAAACGACCCAATGATTGCTGATGGCCCTCTCCACATTTGCTTTGTTAACCTGCTGTATCATACACATGCAGCAGGATGCTTCCTTAAAAGAGTTTTTTTTTTCTATGTCTGTTTGACAAATAAATATATATATACAGTCAACCCCGAAATTATTCATACTCCAGGCAAATTTTGATTCAAAGTTACTTTTATTCAACCAGCAAGTTTTATTTGACTGGAAATTACACCGGTTTTCTCCCAAAAAATGATAAGACCATGTGCAAGAGGTGTCATTGTGGGAAAAAATATTTCTCAGCTTTTATTTATTGTACATTTGAACAAAAATGTTATGTCAGAATTTGCCAGGGAAATATACAGTTTAAGTGTAAATGATTAGCCCTTTTTTTGTTATTATTTTTTTTTTTCAAGCATTTCCCAAATTATGTTAAACAGAGCGAGAAAGTTTACAGTATTTCCTAGAATATTTTTTTCTTTTGAAGAAAACCTTATTTGTTAGAAATGAAATATTAAAACTTATATTTAGAAGTGTTAAAAAAAAATCTTCTTTCTGTTAAAAAGAAATTGTGGAAATATATATGGTGGGGTGTAATAATTTAGGAGGGCTGATAATTCTCACTTCAACTGGAAATATTTTTTGTGGTAGATTTTTAGTGAGCATCCTAACAATAGGTAAAAATATAAATATGTGCCTCATGTTTTACTCACCGTTAGGGCTGCACAATACTGGGAAAATATTTGATATGTGATATTGTTTTTGAGTACTGCAATAACGATAGTTCTTATGATATAACATTTATATGATATTTATATTTATATGATCTTATGATATAACATTTGCCTATAAAACTGCTATTTTTTAAAATCATTGATTTATGATATTAAAATAAACAGGTAAAACATTTTTTCAGCTCTAATGAATTCTGGCAAGGTACAGGCATTTAGGCTTTAAAACACAGTGAGTGAAAACCTCAGGAGATATGTGGACTCTGATTGGCTGTTGTCATTTTCCGCTCTTTTTTTAACTCATTAGTGTTTATTTTCAGCTCTGGGTTCACCTTTCTGCATTTCCTTTCTTCACCTTTCTTCACTGCATTTCGTTGCCTTGTACTTGTACATGTGTAATGACAATAAAGTTGAAACTAATCTAATCTAAACCTTTCAGCCGCTCCAGCTAATAGCAGAACAGCAAGTGCTGGGGAGATGGGGATAAAGATAGTAAGACCCCATCTGATTGGTCGAATTTAGATAACCAATACATCAATTAAATGTAATTTATCACACGTCTATCATATGTATATTTTATATACTATTACTGCAAAAACAGCAATTATGCAATGTATTGTGAAGCCCTACTCACAATAGTACAACAATTAAAGGAACAGTGATTTTCACATAAATAAGCACAGCGTTTGTTTGTACTGTGCAATGTAACACTTCCGTCATGCCATATTTACAGTATGTTGCACTTCATACAATTAATAGTCACTTTATTAAACACTATATTCATCATGAAAGTTAAGTAATTGATCGCTTTAATTAGAAGTACAGCTTTTTATGCATCTTTTCGGGGTGTTTGTGATTTCATTTGACAGACTGAACAAAAGAATTGAACACCTATTATGTAACCATACTAACATACTAATGGTAGCTGATGGTATTAGTAACACACTATCCAGAATGTTCACTGAAGCAAGCTATTTCCAACTCCCGAGTTTAAGTGGAAAACACTAAATATGCTAAAAACAAACCCAACTCAATTAAGAGAGTGAGGAACGACTGTTTTTTTATGGTGATGATACATGTTAGTAGCGATATTTGAAAGCATGGTAGCTCTGAGACATCAGAATACCAATTTCTTTATCCTTGAAAGCGTAGGTTTAAACAGCACACCATATACCAAAGTCTACCAAAGAATAGGTTAAAACTCCAGGTGCAAACAGGAAAGTGTGTCCTGTATCTAGTTGTGGTTTGATCATTCAAAACACATTTTAATACCAAGTGTAAACAGAGAGCACGGCCTGGTTTTCTATTTATTATAGGTCATGGAAATCCAACTTTTAGTCAATGAAAGTCATGGAGTTTGATATTTGGCATTGAGTGGGAACCCTGTTTGTTGTTCCTGTATTTCTCAGTGTTAATGTCTCGATGCTGCTGTGTGTAATAGAGACGCGAGCGCTGGTAAATGTTTTCTGCTGTACTGGAAACGGAATAGAAAGGCTGTACACGAATCCCATCAAGTTTTAAATGTCATTTGGAATGAGAGCCAGATCAAAACATGCCACCGGTGTGAACTGTGTGTCGACAGCCAGACGTTAATTCAGTCTTGGGCCTAAATCTAGACTGTCTATGTGTGTGTGCTTTCAGAGAGGAACGTGAGCGCTGGATCCGGGCCAAATATGAGCAGAAGTTGTTTTTGGCATCTCTGACGTGCACAGAGATCTCTCTCGGACAGCAGTTACTGCGGGCCACAGCGGAGGAGGACCTGCGTTTGGTGGTCATTCTGCTGGCCCACGGCTCCAGAGATGAGGTCAACGAGACCTGCGGGGAAGGTGATGGACGGACCGCCCTACACCTGGCCTGCCGGAAGGGGAATGTTGTGATCACTCAACTGCTTGTATGGGTAAGAGCTACAACACGCATTATTTTCATGGCACCGCTGGCTGGAATGTGTGTTTTGAGTGAAGGCCTTTTCACACTAAAATGTGAAACCTAAAAAGCTCCAGTCAGTTCACACCAAAAGCAAGTTTCTGTCAACTCCTGCAGACCTGTAACCACCCTCATTTCAGCAATATATAGAACTGACAGCTAATGACCTTTAATTGACTCAGTTTTGTATTTTAATAATGCAATAAAAGCATAATTAACTATGAATTCATTTTTAAAAATCATGTACAGCTATTGTTCTTTCTTATGGCCCGTTTCTACTGAGTGGTACGGTACGGTACAGTTCGGTGCACTTTTATGGCCATTTAGGTAAAGGTACCAAAAAGCAAACCGTACCATACCAATTTTTGGGTACTCTTTCCGAAGGGTACCTAGCACAACAAAAAGGTACCAAATGGCAGATCGAAACACGCAACTGAAGCGCCATTTTTAAATACACCGTCGAGACTTTACACCATAATAATGGATACATATAATAACGAATCATGGTCGACCGGAGCTCAAACAAGCCTTGTCATCGTCTTTATGAACATATATATGTACATTATACATTAAAAGCATATTACAGGGTCTAGTTAGGACAGGGGTGGGCAAACTTCATCCTGGAGGGCCGGTGTCCTGCACAGTTTAGATCCAACTCTAGTCAAACACACCTGCTTATAGATTTCTAGGGGTCTTGAAGATACTGATTAGCACATTCAGGTGTGTTTGATTATTGTTGGAGCTAAACTGTGCAGGACCGAGTTTACCCACCCCTGAGTTAGGACATACTGAACTGACTTCAGGTGCGATGTTAATATCATACATCTTCTCAGCACTGTGGTTTAAGAGTAAATACGCGAGAACACCATTCACAGACGATATTGTTCTGTTGGCTTCATCGAACATGGACCTTCAGCATGCACTAGGGCGGTTTGCTGCCGAGTGTGACACGGCTGGGATGAGAATCAGCACTTCCTAGTCCGAGGCCATGGTGCTCCACCGGAAAAAAGGTGGTTTGCTATCTCCAGATTGGAGGAAATCTTTACCCCAGGTGAAGGAGTTCGAGTATCTTGGGGTTTGTTCATGAGTGAGGGAAGGATGGAACGTGAGAATGACAGGCGGATTGGTCGATGTACTGGTTCGTTGTGGTGAAGAAGGAGCTTAGCCAAAAGGCAAAGCTCTCGATTTACCTGTCAGTCTGTGTTCCTACTCTCACCTATGGTCATGAGCTTTGGGTCCGAAAGGACAAGATCTCGAATACAAGCGGCCGAAATGAGTTTCCTTAGCAGAGTGGCAGGGCGCACCCTTGTAGATGAGAAGCTCTGTCACCTGGGAGGAGCTCGCAGTAGAGCCGCTGCTCCTCCACATCTAGAGAAGTCAGCTGAGGTGGCTCGGATCTGTTTCGGATGCCTCCTAGACGCCTACCTAGTGAGGTGTTCCAGGCATGTTCCACTGGGAGGACACCTCAGGGAAGACCCAGGACACGCTGGAGGGACTATGTCTCTCGGCTGGCCTAGGAACACCTCTGGGAAGAGGGAAGTCTGGGGTTCTCTCCCGAGAATGGTGCCCCCGCTACCCGACCCTGGAAAAGAAGATGAAAATGAAAGAATGCGAGAACACACTCAATGCTTCTGTTTGTGTTGTTAGAAAAGTAATTCCACAAGTGGATGTTTTGCATTTATTTTGTTTCACTTTATTTGCTACTATCAGTCTTGAATTGGTGGGACATCTTTGTGATTTTTGGTATCATTTCTGCTGTAAGCCCCCATTAATTTCCGACTCCGCTGTGCAGTACGCTTAAAAGCTCCAATCAAGATTCCGGTACATTTTAAGCGATGATGTCAAACAGTAACTGAAACTCTCTTCATCTCTTTCTCTATAGTACGGTGTGGACATCATGGCACGGGATGCTCACGGCAATACGGCATTGGCATACGCACGGCAAGCTAACAGTCAGGAGTGTATGGACGTGCTCCTTCAGTACGGCTGTCCCGACGAGCGATACCCGCTCATGGCCACACCCAACCTGTCCCGCAGGAACAATAACCGCAATAACAGCTGCAGCAGCATGAACAGTGCAGTTATATGAGGAACAAACTCAGTCACATCCACCTCAACGTGTATTCTGGCCCGCACTCCTCCCTATACACACCCCTTCATATGTACAGCTCCACTACATCACAATCATGACACTATAGCAGACCCCAACACTGATAAGGATGATGATGATGATGATGAAGCAAAAATTAAAACCCTGGTCTTTGCTTTTTGTCTGCGCCAGTTTATTAGAACTACCAAGTGCATGTTGGGAGAATAGAGTGTGGATTTGGTTTGCGATGGAGTCTAATGGATGACAAAGCAAGACTGGAAATGTTGGGGCAGTGTGGAGGATATTCAAAATAAGCCGAAGTCCCAGAGAACTCTGTATGTGTCTGGACTTTCATCTCCATATTCACATCGCTCTTTCAATCTAGTTCATACTTTCAGACTTTAAATCTGTCCTGACTGTTTGTTTTTCCTCAGCCGTTTAAGCTAGTATGTCCACTTTGTCGTTTCTTCTTTGTTTTTAAAGGAACACTCCACTTTTTGGGGGATAAGCTCATTTTACAAGTCGCCAATTGTTAAATAGTTGTGTTTTATCAGTTTTGAATCTACCTAGGTGATCTGCAGGTCTGGCGGGAGCACTTTTAGCTTAGCTTAGCATAAATCATTGACATGGATTAGACCATTAGCATCTCACTAAAAAAAAAAAAGAGTTTTAATAGTATTCCTATTTTAAAGCTAGACTCTTCTGTAGTTACGTTGTGTACACTAGCAGTGATGTAAAACTATCTATTCTATTCTATTCTGGTGGAATAATCAAGAAATTTTTCTGCCATGCATGGCTTTAGCAGCCACGATGATATTATAAAACGCTGTTACCTAGTTACCTAGCTGTGACTATTTCCTTATCGACCTATAAAATAGCAACTATTCATTTTCCATCAGCCTTAGTACTTGATGTAACTACAGAATTGTCAAGCTTTAAATAATAAAATGATCAAAAATCTTTTTGAAATTTTCGATTGAGATGCTAATGGTCTAATCCAATTCAATGATCTATGCTAAGCTAAGCTAAAAGTAATACTGCCAGACCCAGACATTAGCTGAATGAATTAAAACATGGTAAAACTGAACTGAGTGTAACTCTACACTTGAGACATACTGTAATTAGGCCTATTTGCAAAAAAAAAAAAAAGAGGAGTGTTCCTTTAAGTAGTGTGAAAGGAATGTCATCCCAATTTTGAGTTGAGTTGTTGTTGTTTTTTTTTCTACATCATCGAGTAGCATTTGTCTTCGCACTCATTACTGGACCAACGGAAGATTCTTAAAGCATTTTAAGATTTGCGTTTCTCCAAAGTAAAAGGGAATTAAGTTTTATTTTCACCAGCTTTGTTTTAGCACATCTTTTACTGGCCTTACTTGTTGTCCATCCATCGACTCATTATTTACGTCAAGTGTACAGATTCAGAAGAACCATATTATTGATTCAGAAGTTGGCTTTCCCCCCCTTTTTAGCATATAAAAATCACAGGTAGGTTATAAGGTGTTTTAGAATCTCATAACACACAGGGCTTACTGTCAAGCAAACGACTGAAATCTGCTAATGGTGGCCATGCAGTCTCAGGTCATCTCTTTAACACTGTAGAGTCCTGAAGCTGGTGCATTCTAGTGAAGAGAAGGGCTCTTTGGGTCTTCAGTCCCAATCTGTACATACTCTCCTTCCTTCTCTCTCACTCTGCGTTTTCTCGAAGTAGTGTACTCAATAGAACAGTATTGAAGACAGTCCCCAGACAAAAGCGTTTATTATAAATATTTGACCTCACCCTCTTTTTTCAAGTTGTGCCTGTTTGAGTTCACTTGCTCGTCTTTTCCCCTGAATGGTTTTTCATAACTTCGTTTTCCTCCTTGCCTTTATATTCTTCTTCTTTCATGTGTTTCACGGAGTATTAAAGCAATACAAAGCCAAAATTCAGCCAGGTAGATGGACAAGTAATAATTTTTCACCTTGTTCTTGGACGTCAATCCTGCCGCTGTTTGTTTTTTGTTTTGTGTTTTTGAGAGATGTAAAGCCGATGTCAGTCTCAGGGCGTATATATATACATATATAAATATATCATCACACAAGATCCCATGCAGGATTTGATACTGACTTGCTCCATAATAAAGGCTTTGATCATTTAATCTCAACTCCCATTGATTTAGCTCTTCACTAGGTAGTAGAAATGTGAAGGTACTCAACTTAGGGTTGGAGAAGCAGGAGAGAGACTCTGTGTTGTAGAGTAAATATATTCCACAATACAAGCGTAATGGGAAAGTCTTCAAGATAGTTGGTAGATATTTGGGATTATGTAGAGAAAAGTAGCTTTCCAAGCGTTCAGGGGACACCAGTGAGAATTGAAAAGCTTTGAGGGTAGAAACTACCAGAGGAACGTTTGAGGTATGTTGATTTTTTTCAGCTCCAAAAGGTGCCGTTTTTTCGTCTTGTATATAAACGTAGCAGGCCTTTAGAGGTTTTACCACAATGACCATTATTTATGACTAAATGCACTACAGATCAATCGTTGTGAAGCACCCATAATATAATGTCCACTTTGAATCCTTTCTGTGGAAGAACAGTCGTTTTTGTTTTGGATCTTTTTGCATGAACGGATGTAAATGTTCTCTTCCTTGTGTAAATGTCTTCATTAAACTGTACCCTGACAGGTGATGCTAAAGAGTCTGCCATTTTATTATGAAAACATCCTTTTTATCAGCTTGTGAACGTTTTTTTTTGGGTCGATCCTTAATCTACTTTTTTTTTAATCATCTATCCATGTTTAACTGAATAACGATAGCATGACTGAGCAATCGAGACAAAATTCCAATCAATAATGCGACAGCAAACAAAGCATCACTTCACCCCTTGCCGTCAATTGGGGATTTTTATCGATACGTTCCAAGTTGCTTCAACATATCCTTGTTTTTATTTCAATTCCCGTTGCTTTGTGTAAATAGATGTAAAAATGGAAGAATGCGTAGTGTTTGTTTACTTTTGTTTGCGTTTATTACCTCATTTCATCCACAGCCTCCGTGTTACGTTCAAACCCAAGAGACCCGTTTCATTATTTATGAATATGCTAATCTGTAAGAGGAGGAGCTTC
The DNA here is from genome assembly GCA_903798035.1 of Danio albolineatus. Lineage (NCBI taxonomy): Eukaryota > Metazoa > Chordata > Actinopteri > Cypriniformes > Danionidae > Danio > Danio albolineatus. The sequence goes on from CAIGQQ010039888.1 coordinate 2,499,455, forward strand.
TCTCTCTCTCACACGCTATTGGGTTTTGCATTCGTTCCTTTATTCAGGCTATTGGCATCCAAACGATCGTTCTGATTGGAATTTATCGGTGTTGTATTTCTAATTATTATTGTTATTATATTGAGTTTGTGTCAGCTGTACAGTACTGTGTTGAAAAATTATATCTGATGCAGAGTCTTATACTGTAATGTGTCTCTTTTCAATAAAAAGCTTCTTAATATAATGTTCTCCTCTTGATTTTTACTCTTTCGTTTGTTTGTTTATGGAGGTGAGATTTACAGAGAGTTATATACAGTTGAATTATTAGCCCCCCTTTATATTTTTCCCCAATTTCTAGTTGACCTGAAAATATTTTTTTCAATACGTTTGTAAATAGTTTTAATAACTCATTTCAAATCACTGATTTCTTTTGTCTTTGCCATGATGACATAATATTTGACTAGATATTTTTCAACATACTAGTATTCAGCTCAAAGTGACATGGTTTAAGTAGGTTAATTAGGTTATGTAGGCAAGTTAGGGTACTTAGGCAAGTAATTGTAAACTGTGGTTAGTTCTGTAGACGATCAAAAAAATATTCAAAATAATATTGACTTTAAAATGATTTTTCTTTATTTAAAACTGCTTTTTTCCCTAGGTGAAATAAACAAATAAGACTTTCTCCAGACGAAAAAATGTGATAGGAAATAGTGTGAAAAATTCCTTGCTCTTTGAAATATTTGCAAAAGAAAACAAAACCAGAGCTAATAATTTTAACTTTAACTGGATTAGTAAATAAACATAGTAACAGAATAAACTTTGATAAACCTTAATGTCTGTACAATCAAAATTTAAAATGTTTATATTGCTATTCCTTAGGTGAACAATTAATCAGTGCAAGTTAAAGATAATTGTTTTGGTAAATTTCACTTAAAGTCTAACTATTTGCCACTTGAAAATCGAGACCTGTGAACAGCCAAACCTGATTATTGCCAGTCCTGCTCAATCAAGATATGACATGAATATAACTTACCTGACAAAATAAAGGATCTCAAAAAACAACAAATCATGCAGCGATCTAAAGAAATTTTAGAACAGATGAAAAGCGAAGTAGTTGACATGCACCAGTCTGAAAAGGGTCACAAAGACATTTCTAAAGCATTGGGACTCGTGCAAATAACTATCAGGGTCATCTGCAAATGGAGAAAATTAAAAAAGAGTGGTGAAGACTGGTACACAGCACCTTATAACCTGCATATTTATAACAAATCTGTACATACATTTCAACATCCAGATCTTTTTTGACTAACTTCATCTCTGTTTAATGTCTATCGCCTTTTTTCTTTCTTTTTTTTTTCATATTTATTTTGTGTTGTCACTTTATGTACACTGGAAGCATCTAGAGCCAAAGCAAATTCCTTCTATGCGAGCAGACTTGGCAATAAAACTGATTCTGGTTCTGATTCTGAACCTTCCCAGGAGTAGTCAGCCGATCAAAAATACTCCAAGAGCACAACAACTCATCCAGGAGCTCATAATAGAGCCCAGAACAACATCTAAAGAACTGCAGGACTTAAAAAAGCCACTGCTGACCAGAGAAGCAAAAAAAGATATTCTCTCACTAGCTAAAACTATCTTGATTATCCCCAAGACTTTTGGCCAAATTTTCTGTGGCCTGACAAGGAGGAAGATTTTAGGAAGGCCTTTTAGGAAGGTGTGTGTTCTGTTACTAACACATCATTTCATAAAATCAACTTCTACCAACAGTCAAATATGGTGGTGTTAGTGAGATGGTCTGGATCTGATCTGCCTCTTCCAACCATGCTCGTCTTGCCACAACTGATGGAACCACGAGTTCTCCACTCTGTCAGAAAATCCTGAGGGAGAATGTCCAGCCATCAGTTTGTGACTTCAAGCTCAAGCACACTTGAGTTCTGCAGCAGGACAATCATCTAAAACCCATCGGCAAGTCCACCTCAGAGTGACTCAAGACGCACAAAAGGAAGGTTTTGGAGTGGCCAAGTCAAAATCCACACATGAACCCAATTGAGATGCTGTGGAATGACCAATAAAAACTGCCGTCATGCTGAAACCCAGTCATATCGCTGAATTCTAACTATTCTGCAAAGAAGTTATGTGAAAGACTCTTGCCTGTTATTCATTGCCCGGCCCAACAGGTCATTAGATTTAGGGGCAATTACTTATTAATGACTCAGATTATCTTTGTGTATAATTAAAATTGGTTTCATGATCTGTTATGAAGTGTTACAAATATGCAAAATAATTGAGCAAAATTTTAAACAAAACCGAAATAAAGAAGTGGCAAAAATATTTGATGAACTCTGGGAGTCCTGCAGGAACGCTGTCTTTGCCATTCCAGATGACTTTATTAATAAGTTATTTGACTCATTGCAGAGATGTATGGATGCAGTTGTCCAAGATCATGAGAGTCATGCATAATATAATGTTTTTCCCACGGCACCATGACTTTATATTCTATACTGTACACTACTTTTGTTATGTGGCAAGACTTTTGTCTAAGCAAAGTCAGACCTTACGGTCCTAATGAAATAATGAAAAATCAAGGCATGATCATATTTTATTTTGGTAAAATAGGTGTAATCTAGAGGCCTTTGCCTTTCGAATAAGCCACTTCTGATACCAAATGATCAACTAGAAGTCAAGTTATTATTTTTTGTTCCTAAAATTAGTACAGGCGACAAGACTTTTGTCAGGTAGTGTACAGAAAATCTTGAATTTCTTTTTGTTGGTTTCACCTGTTTAATTATATCACCTTGTTATTTCAGTATTGATAAAATTCAGATTAAATATCCATATATTAAAAAAAACTTTAAAAGGGTGTCCTTTTTTCACATGACTGTACATACTAAAGAAAATACCAATTTAAAATATAAGTATATTTGAGTCTGTAAATACACACATACAGTTTTTGTAGTCAGGAGTAAAATATGAGTAATTCTGAAGCCCAATATATATAAAAAAGCTTAAATTAGATGAAAAATACCAAATGATTGTTTTCCGCAAATGATGTGCTAAGTATCTCCTGTGCACATGTATGTTCAGTGGAGTCTGTCGGCGGGTGCGCTGGGCTCTCTGGCCTCCGCAGAGCAGATGAAGGCGTTAGAGTCGACTCACTGTGTCTCTAATGAGATAAAGATCCTCTAATCCCCTTCTCATCCTCTCCTGCTCAGGAAGAGCCGCAGATCCACAAAGCATCTGAGGAGGGGATGCAGAGCTCAGATCTGCCCCCACAAAAGCCCCCTGACCGGGAGGACAAAAGAGGCCTCAGCAGCCCAGGAAAACAGATGTAATTAAAGAGATTAGACAAGGCAGAAGGAGAGAAAAGAGCAATCTGAAGAAAGAGGAAATGTTTCGTGCTTGAGAGGGGAAGTGGGAGCGCGATTAGAAGTTGGTGGCAGGAAGTGTGTTTGTTTTCTTATAATTCCCTTCACAAACATTTGCCGCTTGTAAGCTGTCGAGGGTTGACAGGAGCCGTGGGAAATGAATCCTCACGGCGAGGCGCTCTAGGAAAAACTCTTTTTTCAGTCTCTTGTAAAGGAAACATCTAGTATTCACATTGCTTTTCTTACGCTTGATCCATTTGGGCCTACAAAACACATTTTAGAGGCTGTTTTCTCTTTTATGCTCCCACACAGAGCCATAATTCTCCACTTCAGCAGAACTTACAGCAAACGTCACAGTTTTAGCTTTCTTTTGTGATTCTATAAACCATCATAAGTGTCAGCGTTTGGAAACTCACCTGAAAGCTGAATAAATATGCTTCATTAGTGCAGAATAATATTTGACTGAAAAGAAATTTGGAATAAATTTCTAAAAATCTGAATTTTGGGGGTTTAAAAAAAGCATTACAGCTTTTTCTCAGTCGCTTTGGGACATTTCTCAGATCAGAATTGAAATTTGCAAAACAGTAATCGCATTTCTCAAAACAACGCGTACAGAGAGCAAAACACCACAAATGATCTGTCTCTTGTTCAAAATCCTTAGTTCATCTCTCAAAACTAAATCTCTGTGTCAATGAATGTGTCAGTGCCGTCAGAATGAAGTCTTTGTGTCATTGTGGATAAGACAGTCAAATTACTGTGGATTAAGACAGTAAAAGAATTGTTGTCAATATAACAGTGTACTCTGGAGGGGTGTTCTGATGTAAACTTGCTGTTTGTACTGTAATTTGTTAACAGATCACGTCATTGTGATACAGAAAGGAAAAGACAGCACAGCACAAAGAAAATCATATCAAAAGTAGAAATGTGAAGAAAGGACAAAGAGCTCTTCTGAGATGCACCTTCATTAGAAAGTCAAGATTGACCTGGGAGAAATTTAACAATTATAGACAGATTTTGGGAAAAAAAAGTCTATTGGAAATGTATAGAAAATGCGTTATGACAAAATATTATGACAACTTGTTCAGCATGTAGAGATTTAAGCCATGAAAAAAGGATTGAATGTTGCGGAGGGGTTTATATATATATAGGTTCATTAGTTAATGTTAATTAATGCATGTACTAACATGAACAAACAATACATTTACTAAAGCATTTGTTCATGTTAGTTAACATTACTTAATGAAAATACAATTGTTCAGTGTTAGTTCATGTTAATGTTAATGTTACACTAATGTTAACAAGCATGGACTTGGATGCTAATAATGCATTAGTAAATGTTCAATTATGATCAATAAATGCTGTACAAGTGTTGGTCATGATTACTTTATGTTAATAAATGCATTAACTAATGTACCTTATTGTAAAGTGTTACCATATATATATATATATAAATATATATATATATATATATATACACACAGAACAAAAACAAACATTGGCTCATACTGTAGACATTCATTCATTCATTTTCTTTTTCGGCTTAGTCCCTTTATTAATCCGAGGTAGCCACAGGGGAATGAACCGGCAACTTATCCAGCATTTTGTTTTACACAGCGGATGCCCTTCCAGCCGCAACCCATCTCTGGGAAACATCCATACATACTCATTTACACACATACATGGACTAGGGACAATTTAGCTTACCCAATTCACCTGTACTGCATATCTTTGGACTGTGGGGGAAACCAGAGCACCCGGAGTAGACCCATGCGACCACGGGGAGAACATGCAAACTCCACACAGAAATGCCAACTGGCCCAGCCGAGGCTCGAACTAGCGACCTTCTTGCTGTGAGGCGAAAGCACTACCTACTACGACACCCTGTCGCCCTACTGTAGACATACAAAAGACAATATAAACGAAAGCAAAGAAAATAGACAAAAACACTCATCATAGTCACAAAACATGCAATCAAATCTAGAGAAGGTTAATAACGTACAGTTTTTCCTCAGTCGTTTTGGTGCCTCTCTCACAACACTATTTACATTTGCACAACAGTTAATGCGTGTCTCAAAGCAATTAGTACAGACTGCAAAACCTTGTTGATAACCTGCAAAAGTGTGTCACCTGCTCAAGATGGATAGCTCGTTCCTCAAAAGCAAGTATTGATGTGAATGAAAGTGTCAGTGTCATCAAGATGAAAAGTCCTGACACCATTGTTTATGAACAAGACAGTCCAATGGCTTTGTCATGTTTTCATTATGACCGTTTATAGCACTATATACTATTGGCACAGCCATTTAAAAATCACAGTAAAGTTAGACATTTCTACATTTAGTGAGGCATCTGAGTACAAGACACTGAATGTTTCGCATTGTTTACTACATATACTCTTTGCAATTCTAATTTATTCACAGAGTTGAGCAAAAGAATAAAACACCCTTATTTACAACAAGCATACAGTAAACTTCCTTTGGGTAGAGCTGTGCACAACTGGAAACAATATTGCAGTACATACTGGAACTGAACCTACAACATACACAGGTCTGTAAATCATTCATCAAATTGTTCAATTTAGAAAACATTTTCAGGAAAAAAAAAGATTTTTAAAGTTTTTATAAAACTAGCTTGACAGATTTTGACAACTAGTTCAACATCTTTGTATAACGACTTAAGTAATGAAATAAGGACTAGTAGTTTTATATGGAATGACTATTCAGCATTCACAAATTTAGTTGATTTTGGCAGACATGACATAAGCAAATGATAAAGTTATAAAACAGCAGAGAGTTGTATGAAAGCATTGATGCGTCCAAAAGCATTTACAATTTGTTGGAAAGAAAAAGAAACTGCCGCTATGATGTGCACAAATGACTGATTGCTTTGAGAAATGCATGAACTGTTGTGCAGATGTAAATAGTGCTGTGAGAAACGCACCAAAGCGACTGAGGAAAAACTGTAAACCTCAGAGGGGTCACTGGATTGCTCTTGAGATATAGATTTGTCAAATAAATCAGGAAATTGACCCAAAGATTAGCCAAAGATTGTCTTATGGAGCTTGTCCTTAAAAATAGAGTCTCTCCATCTGAACATCAGATATCATATCAGAAATCCAGCTCTGGAATGAGGGGGGTAAAGGTGATTTCCAATTGTTAAGGACTATAGGCTTTAAGTCGTGACCATGCCTTGCATTAAAGACTCTTGCATTGTTTGAGGGAGAGAAGATGTGTTTAGTGAGAAGCTAAAGATGGCAAGTTCGGCATCTGGTAGAAAAGTTCTGCAATAAGCCTTGGAGTGCCAGTCAAATATGTTTGTCCAGAATCTGTTCAGTAAGGGACAGAGCCAAAAGGTGTGCGCAACTGTCCTCTGCTGTCTTACATCTATCAAATAATGAATTTTGATCTACATGACATAAGCAGTTGATAATGTAGGAAATAACAGAGAATTGCACATAATCATTTGCATGGACGTACAAAAAATTTGCAACTTGTTCAAAGAAATGAGAAACTGCTTTTTTCAAAAGCAGGTAGTTTGAGCAGGTAGTTTGGAGAATTTCAGTTCTGAAAAATGGACCAAAAGCGACTGAGAAAAGCTGTAATATATTGAGAAAATTGTCTATATGGTATTTCTAGTATGGAGTTGTTTACAGTAGCACATTTACTAAATACCTTCATCAAACATGATCCTTTTTTTTTTAAAACTACTCTAATATTAATTTTTTTTTTGTTTTAAAAAAATTATCATGTTGACCCATACATTGTATACCAAATGTACACTGTAAAAAAAAAACATTTTTAAAAAATTTAATTACATTAAATTACAGAATAATACCGTAAAATAATGGATATTAAATTACATAAATTTTCCTAAATTTACATTTCTGGTAAATTTCTGTAATTTAATATCCGTTATTTTACAGTAAATTTCTGTAATTTAACAGCCGCTATTTTACGGGGTTTTTTTCGGGACCCCAGCTGCCGGAAATAAACTGTAAAATTACGGATTTTTTTAACAGTGTACTTTGTAAATACCAAAGTGGTCCAGGATCACAATTTGTTCATAGATCATTTTACTGATTGTATACAACATTTTATTCTACAAAACAAATTTAAAAAAAAATTATCTGTCCATTTTTTTTTCTAAATATGGGGTTAAAAAAAAATCCTATCAATAATTTTTTTCACTAAAAATGTGAAACAAAAACTCTGAAACTGACTCAAACCAGCGTTTAGATTTTGGTGCTAGAAATGTATGCAAATTTAATACATATTTAAAGAAAAAATTGCCTTATTTACATATTGAAATTTAACATTTTGGAAGTGTGCAAATGCTAAAAAAAAGTCTGCAAGTCTTAATGACATTAATCAACCGGGGTAGCATAGTGATAACTATTGTTTTTGTTTGTTTTTTTACGCTGTTCACCTGCAGTGGCTTGTCTTAAAATATCAGTGGTGCTCCAGAAGCAGCAAAGCCTGAAGCATCTTGTCCAGATCTACTCTGATCATCTCTCATCATAAATCAGTTCCACTTAGAGATCCAATGAGGCAAAGCACTGGTTCAGTGCATTAACAGAGCTGTTCATCTATCATGATATGTGTGTGTGTGTGTGTTCTCTCTCTCTCTCTCTCTCACACACACACACACACACACACACACACAATAATGGCATTAGAAATGCTAGAGAAGCCCTGAAATGAGGCGTGAGCTGCACCATCATGTTGTGATGATAATCCAAATGTTCAGAGAGAAAGAGCTGGAAAATCACATCCTCTAATCCTGCCGTGCAGAGACAGACGTGCTGTAAGATCTTTTCTTTGAGCGTCTGCTTCTATATCGTCTGTTAGAATTCAAAATATCTCTGCTACAAATTATAAGAGATCTACAACTGATCCCTGAACTGTGCAAACCAATGTACTTGACGGCCAGTTTCAGGATGGGTGTTGGCACTAATATAAATGATGGATTTTTAATCGCACTCACACATTCGCTTTAATCAAATATATCTGTTCATCATCACCCCGTCTTCATCCTTATTTTACTGTAAACATTTTTATTTCAAAAATCCATAGGCATTTTCAAATAAACTGCACACAAATGTATTTAGTGAACATGATTCAAATTTTGAAGAATCCTCTAGTGTGTAGCTCGGGGAATAAATAAAAGCAGATTATATTATTATATATATAAATAAAAGCTGATTATTATTGTTGTTTTTATTGACCGATTGAAATGGATTTCAAATGTTTTTTTTCTGAGATGATTATGGTTTGGGGATAAAATATAAGAAATATATTGTATCTGTTATTGTATCTTTCAAACATATATTGTATGTGTTTTATATAAATATGTTATTATAACATGTTATTTAAAACAATATATGATTGTTCAGATGGCCTTTTGATATGTAACATAAATATGACTAGAAATGAAATGATAAGAAATTAGATATATGACATTAAATATTTTTGACATCTATTTAGACATGGTTTGTTGGTTAGTCCATCCTTATTTTGGATTGCTAAACTGCAGTGTTAAAACTCACCTGTTCCCTGCTCATGCAAACTATTAAAAAACCTCTATTGATTTATGGCAGTTGTGCTTATTATAAAATAATTTTACAGTTTTTTTATACTACCTAATTATATTCCGTAGGGGGTGGAGGGGTAGGGGTGTACACATTATATATAAATATATATATATATTGAAGACAAAATGTAATAAATTACGTATATGTTGATGTTAACATACCATTTTATAAACCAGATACTACACTTTTGCTTGATTTGCGATACTTCTCTAATCGACAAATTTTAATATATTTAATTTTTCAGGGAAAAGAAAATCCTCATTTTGTTGTTAAGTATAAATTTTCCTGAAGTTTTCAGCTCGTGTGTGTGTGTTTCTGTGCAGTCTGTGCTCTCCGTCAGGATTAATCATTGGAGGTTAATTTGACGTTGTTAATTTAGTGCAGGGGGGACAGGCTGGAGTGAAAAGCTGAGGCTCGACTCAATCCCCTCGGGCCCATTTATCTGTCAGACGCCACGGCCGGCCTTGATTACAATTTGCCAAAAAATTCATTAGAGTTTAGGAAAATGTCAGATCTTTCGTTCTCTCCCTACGTCAGCTCCTCTAGAAACACCTTTCAGCTCGCTTTTCATGTCGCTTATAATATACATGAATGTAGAGTCTGTTTTCTGACATCATCATGCACCATTGCATCATTGTTTTTATTGTGTGTGTGTGGTGCTGATGATGTCTGATCTACTGCAATGCTCAGGACCTGCATTATACAACAATAAATCTGCTACCAACAATAAATCACTTCCCCTGGGAAGATAAATTAGTATTGCAGTTTAGTAATAATTAACAATTGCAGTAAAAAGAACTTTTTGTTTCGTTGATTTTACAAATTTACCCTAATTGGTAAAAACAAAAATGTTTTTTTTTTTTTTAATGATTGTTTCAATATTGATTTTCAAAAGCCATAAATCCATTTGAAGAGAAGCAAAAAAAAAAAAAAAAAAGAGCACTTTTCCCAGCCTTCTGTGGTTATGTTCACTTCTTTTAAATTAAAGGAATCTGTTTTTTTTTTGGTTTTTTTTTGTTTTTTGTTTTTTGCTATGAGACTGGAATTCTACTGGAACTACACACAGGAACCTGAGGAAACGCTCATTTTAGAAAACCATTTTAGATGGCACGTGGAGGTTTTTGCTTGTGAACTCTTCACTTGTTTCCATATTTCATATTTCATACTTTGACTGTATAAAATATAGGTTGGTCCCTGAAATAAAATGTAATTAATAAATGAATAAATAAATGAATAATATTAATAAATAAAAAGCATAGAACTGATTAATTCTCCATTTGTAAACTCATGTTTGCTGTTCATTTCTTGTCAATAGCTTGTTTTAAATCTATATTCACTGTATCTCATCAAGAATTGAGAATTTCATCAAGAAGTGAATCAAACTGAAATCAGATCTTGCAACTCAAATTAAAATCAAAGCATCTGAATCGATACCAAGACTCAGTAATGATTTTATACAGCAGATTGTAAATACGCATTGTTCTTATTCTTAATTCATATAATATTTTTATAATGGACACTGTAATACTGTTACCAGAATCTAATTGTCTTTTATCAGATATTCCCAATTTGTTCTTGATTTATTAGCTTAAATAAAAATTTGAATGTTTATTATTATCAATCAGACTATTAGTAGTAGTAGTAGTATCTTTACAAATTATATTTTTATAATAAGGTAAATATTTTCTACATTTTAGACGGTTAAATACCAAATAATAATCTATTCAAAATGTATTAATTAATTAATTAATTAATTATTAATAGTATTTTTGTGTACTTGCATTTATCTAATAACTGTAAATATTCTAAAGGATTAATTGACATTTTACTGACTTGCATCTCATTTGTAATATGTCTTATTTGGGGGAAACAAGCTCAACGAGTCTCTTTACACAGTGTTGAATAGAGCAGAATTACTTCGAAGCTAAATAATTAGGTAAAGTAATAGGCACCTAAAAATAAAAGCAGATTAAGTTTGTTTAAAAATAGGATTATAATTTATTACATAGCCCGCGAATTCTCAAGAGCTGCGACAATACTTTTTTTTCTCCCGTATTGTCTTGTAACCACAGAGGCTGCTTACAAAATTCGGTTTGATTTACATTTGCGTCTCAAGGTTTCCGTCGTGTCCCGCGTGGGTCGAACAGGCTCGTTATTCCTCATCCTATAAAACGAGGCAGGTCGAGTAAAGTGAGCCGGAGATCAAGGCTGACACGCGGCTGTGAGTCTCTCACCCTGACCCTCAAAACCATTCACGAAGCACATCCTCCTGTCACAAAACTCCACCACCAACAAACTGACATGATTTCACATCATCTGCACCAACAGAGCACGAACTGAGCCATAGGCTATATGGCGGAAACTACATAGGCTAATACTAAGAAATTATATTATTACAAATAATTGCTGTTGTTTTTATAAATATTAATCAACTATAAACTGTTTTTAAAATATACAAATTCAAATTATAAGTTTACCAAATTTTAAAAATGGAGGAAAAGTCTTTCGCTTACAGAATTCGATTATTTAAAATGGATCTGAGGTAATTATGGCAGCCCGTGCTATATACACACCGTTTTGGGTTATTTTTCCTGAAAAACTTGCGTGTTGAATTTTAAAAAAAGACAAGTTTCTTTACAATTGTTTATGGTCCAGCTTTAATCCACACAATATTCTGAAGTAAACTCATGATGAAACGTTAGCAGTTTTTTTTCTCTCTCACAATATTAAATAAATTAGCAGCGTGCCCGTGATGTCTGAATGGTTACAGAAAAGGGAAACGAATGCAAGAAAACAAAACAATGCAAAATGTTGAAATAAAAGATTTGACCATAAAAATAAAAGCACATTAAAAAACAGGTTGTTTTTATAAATCCGAAGGAATGGTGTTAATTTGACTATTAATTGAATTATATCGTGTGCTTCAGCAGAGACCAGAAGTGCTCCTTTCAGGATAATGTTCATCTCTGCCAAAAACACACGAACTAGACAGTCACACAAAACTAAACATAAAACTGATTATCTCTTTTAAATACACAGTGGAATACCAAGAACTAAAATGTGTTCGTGATTTGGTCCAAAAGTTGGAAATAAAACAGCAGTTTTCTCCCAGTAAGAGGTCTTAGTTTGAAGCTTTCGTTCGAGCTTCTTTTCCACGGAAATAATATATATATATAGCACAAACTATCAGCCAAACTATCAGAAGTTTCCTCGAGGTCTCAAGAAAAGTTTGGTCATTTTTAGTATTGGCCGATGTGAGTCTCCAATTTGTCCTGTGGTCACTAAAGCCCAGTGTATCAAGGTCTGGCCTGTTCTAACTGTTGGTGTTGGCTGCGTATCGCAAACCGACTCACATGCACCGGAATGGGCACCACGATTTTGGGGTTTCTGGAGGGCTCTCCGGTTTTGCTGTTGACGTTGCCCGCTTTGACCCGTTTCCACTTGGCTCTCCGGTTCTGAAACCAGATCTTGACCTGCACCTCGCTGAGCTTTAAGGCATGCGCGATTTGCGAGCGTTCTGTGAGCGACAGATATTTCTTACAGTGAAACTCCTTCTCCAGTTCCAACAGCTGCTCACTCGTAAAAGCGGTCCTCCTTCTTCGATTTTTCCCGGTAGATGTGGTGTTCCCGGCTCCATTCCCACCGTGAACGCCGTCGTCCAGACCTCCGCTGCCGTCTCCGTCTTCCTTCTGACACATGGCGTTCCCGGGCCCGTTATCATCGGAGCTGTAATCTAAATCACTGTCCATGGAGAAGCTCTCGTCTTTCCTGTGACACTCATCCTCTTTCGTGTCGTCTTTGCTGTGGCCTCGCACTGTATGACAGTGAGGGAAAAAACAAAACAGAATTATTATTCTGCACAAAGTAGAATGAAACACAATACATCATTTGAAACATAATTTTGTTGTTGAATAATATGGACAAAAAACAAGTTGTGTTTGCGTAAGAATAAATCTAGTCGTGTTTCGCAACACACTCTTCCGGTTTATTGCTGCCACTTTTACGCGCAATTACGCACGGTGATGGATCCCTTAGGAAAGTAGTTTGCACAGCTCAAAACAAGAATTCTGGAACTTGATCTAAAATTGTTCCCTGTTCCACATCTCTTACGATCGTCAAATAATATAGAACCTGTTTTCTTGAATCTAAAAGTGAGTTTTAGATAATGTCGGATTTCTTCACGTTACAGTCACAGGCTAACCAGGACTACATTTATTTCACTCTGCATACATATAAATGACCCAGGCGACAGTGAATTTTGCTTACAGTTTTATGGACATTTGAACACCGCTGGCCTTCTAATCCCTCAATTAAAACGAGCTAATTTAGTCACTGATGGCAGCTCGGCCTCGGGCACTATTCCCTCAAAAACTTCATAGGGGCCTTTAATTCACATGTTTGGCACTGAACTCCTTATTGTAAGGTTTTGTATAATTATTTCTGTCCAACATTTTTGACCCTCCTCGGTGCAGCTACAGATAAATTATTTTTTTTTAAGTTGGAAAAATATTAGAGCTTGCAGAAAGCGGTTAAGAGCAGCCAACAATTTCTTTCAAACACGGCACGTAACAAATATGAACTAATAAATGACTAAAGTATTTTTATATTAACTTTTAAAAACATTTTTGTTTTTAATTGGAGAACACATGAATCAGTAACATGTTATACTTATGGCATAATAGCATTTTAAACATAAGGCCTACTCTTCATTTTCTTTTATTTTTTTTAGGACTTTTAAAAACAATGTTTAATATAAAAGCATCCACTGTGAAAACAAATGCGTGCAGTGAGTTTAGTCTCACCTGTAGAGGTGTGTACGGTCTGCGAATCGTGGAACGACGGAATGCTCGTCGAATCTTTCGTCGCAAACGTTTTCCCATCCTCTCCATCCAAACGAATATCCTGAGACTTATCGAACATGGCGTGAATGGACTGAGAGCTGAGCTTCCTCGCCGCGTCCTGGTGCTGCTGGGACGGCGAGGAGGAGAAGCCGCCGGGTAACGTGGCCATTAGCGTGGATGTGAGCGCCATGCCCTGCGCCAGGCTGGAGCAGAAGCTGCTGGGTAAGCCCGGGATCGGGTGATGCGAATGGGTCGCGGGGAGAGCGCTCTGGGGGAGTGTTGGAGGGGGTGGAGGAGGCGGAGGAGGAAGCACCACTGACCGGTAAGGCATGAACATAGGATAACCCGTGTACACGAAATGTCCCGGACTGGGCTGCGGCGGACCTCCGATGAGCGAGTCAATGCTGAATGCAGTGGTGCTTCCCACCGGACGCTGCATCATCATGAACGGTGAGCTGAAAGCTGCACTCATATGATCTAATGTGGACAGTTTCTGAAGTCCTGAAGTCTGTGGGAGCAGCTTTCTCCACTGCGCTTCTCAGTCTGGGATTTTACTGCTGGACAGCGTCATACACTGACACTCTCTGAGCTTTCGGTAATCCTCTGAACGACTCTCTGTGTGCGGTTCAAAAAACCGTTGCATCTGTTTCTTCCTCAATTCAGTGCCAGTTCACCGTGAGAACAGAGCAAGACGAGTGCATTGAAACACAGACAAACGGCGCAACTCCCTTGCTGAGAAAAGTCTCGACGAGAAAAAGGTCGAGCATCTCACATGAGCTTTATCGTCCTCCCTTGAGTTATTTCAGCGTCCTTGTCCCTTCTGCTTGGCCGCGTTTCATTTCGACCTGATGGAAGTCACAATAAATTGCTCCTCGCAGCATCAGCTGTGATCATCAACTGAAGTGTGAGTTTGAATTACGCTCCTTCGGTTTAAGCGTCTCCACCATGCGCTCTGGCCGCGCCCACCGCGCCTCCACGCCTGCTATTGGTCCACTTTGCTCCGGTTACGTGGAGCTGTCCTGACGCGCCGGAGCCGCGAGCGCTGCTGCTGTCTCTTAAATTAGAACGTCACCGACACAGTCTCACATTCCAAAACAGTCAAAACAAGAATCATGTGCGACGTGATCTGATGCGTATTTTTCGCCTCTGCGATGGATTAATGGTTGTGCTAATGCTATCTGTATAACGTAAATCATACGTTTGGTCAGAGTGTTTGCATACACTCAAAAAAATAACACATTGAATAAACTCAATTTAATTGAGGGCAGGATTTCCATCCAATAAAATTGTTTAACA
>CAIGQQ010039888.1:2514922-2525806 GCA_903798035.1 Danio albolineatus
TCCATCCAATAAAATTGTTTAACACCAACTAAAAATATATATATTTATTTAATCAATTAAATGCAACTGAGTTGGTCCAACTTGATTTGATCAAATACAAGTTTAAATACATTTGTATTTGTACTTAACTTAAACTCAAAGGTCTGATATATCATGTATGTCTAATATGTGTTGTACATGTGTCGAAGTCTCTTTTTTATTTGAAGTTATCCAAAGAGCCATTTTAAGCATATTTCATATTTTAAGCATATGTTACATCTACAGTTGATATACACAATGATCTCAGAAGTCATTTTAGGACAGTTATTGCTCACTGAGCAAAGCAACAAACAGCATTGTTGCTAATGCCTACACCCAAAGTATGAGTGCTTCTGCAAGGTGGTAATCTCAAAACATTATATGAAAATCTTCTAAATCTTCAAACTAAAGTGAAGATTAAACTCTAACAAGTCTTTCTATTAACTTTAAACACCCAAGAATACTTTTATTGTCAACATTTTAATTCTCTTAATTCAATCCCACACAAAGCATGCTGGAACTACAAATCCCCTAACCAGGTAGTTGGACCAACATAATTCTGTCATGTTGTTACAACACACAACGCTTAAGTTAACATTTTTTTTTTTTTTACAAATTTAAGTGGACTGAACATAAAACAAATAGATTAGCCAAAGAAATTACAAGAGTTGTGTAGTTTCAGCTCATTTTAGGTAGTTTGAACAAGCAGAAGTAATAATTTTTTTGAGTGTAATAAATTTGTAAATGTTTCAAAACTTTACAAAGCAAAAAATGACAATTAATGTCATTGAGCATAAATGAATCCAAAAGCATTATATTTACTATTACAGAAATTCCTACTCCATTAGAATTTTGGTAACACTTTAAACTAATTACCAATATTAACTACTGTCTTATTACCAGCCTATTTTTAAGATGTTTATTAGTACGATCCTATTCTACATCCCTAATCCACCCTAATACCTAAACCCAACTACTACCTTAATAACTATTATAATAAGCAGCAGATTAATAATTTAGTGAGCATAAGTCTCAATTAATGCTTTGCTAAACGCGAGATTTGTACCTTAAATAAAGTGTGACCAGGATTTAGTTTTACTCAACACAACATCGCCTTAATATAAAGACTATTTGTAACTTCAATATGTGAGACTTCTGGTGTTATTTATGTCCAGTTATTTTACCAGTACACAAACAAATGCCTTTTACTGCTTGCAACTGTAAACTGAAATTAGTTGCAATATTTAATTTACTGTCTAGTCAGCAAACTCATTTAGATGAGGTATAGGTCTCACAGAAAATGTCTCTCTTGCATTGCAAATGTATAATTTCAACATTGAACTGAATCTGTTTGTAACTGAAAACTCACAGATGCCACTGTAACACTGGCCTGTTTATAATGACATGACACGGCCCTTTATAGCAGTCAGTCATCACATAAGTCATTTCAGACACCTCATGTCCAGATCCCTGTGAATCAGCAATTAAGAGCCTTCATTCACACGTACACTGTCTGCTCTGTGCAATTCATATTATGCATCGATACAGCTAAAATTCAGAGACATCATAATGAAATCATCAATGTTTTAGGGGGAAGGGGGATTAAATAATGAATAATTCAGTGGCATTGCTGATCAATAAATGTGTGTCCATGTTGCTCATGTGTGCATCATTTGCTCCACGTAATTGTAAGCAATGCCCCCGTTTTCTGAGTTCCCGTGCTGTGATTAGTCCTAATCTTTGGGGACCTTCCTTCCCTTGTTGCACCCTAAAACCTTGACCCCTCACCCCCACCTCTGCCTCCTTCCCAAATCAAGGGCAATCCCTTCACTCACCCCCTCCCCAGGGTCACAAGGACACAGTCTCATTAAAGACAAGCCTGATACGCAACCGCAATGCAGACATTAAATAGCAGTATTTTTCAATTAACGCTGACAAATTCAATCAAAATTCCATAGATTAGGATGAAATGAGGCATGGGTCATTTACAAGGGGATTTAATTGCACCACCATTAGACAAATAGTACAGCAGTCACCGTTCCGTTATCAATCATGTGAAGGCATCAATAGTACAGGGAGAGCATGGGGGATGGGGAGCGTTCTAATACGCCGCGACTCAACCGGCACCACGGAGCAGCTAATAAATACCCTCTTTTGTACTTATAAATTATCCAGTTTAATTAACAACATGGATTATGATTGGAATATGATTTAATTAAACCTTTCCTGCATGGTGGAGTGCAGAATCATCCATTATGTAGGAGCGAGGGGGAGCGTTACCCTGGGCTAAATTAAGAAAGGCCCCGAAACACTGAAAGGCCCTGAAGTCCTTCTGAACGGGACAACTGCGCTGAGATGATTCAGACAAGTTCTGCGCTTGAAACGGGAGTCTAATTGTGTAGTGTATACAGATGGAGGCCCAGAGAAAATGCCCTGCATCTCTAAGAAAGGTTTACTCAGTGGGCAAACCAATTAAAGACCTCTTATTGCTACTCGATGCAGTTTTGCTGGGGAAATGGATTTTGAAATGTTGCCTGCAGCATTTGACCATTCAACATTATTTAGTTACTGTGTCTCAGGCTCAACCTTTTCATCAAGATCCAAATGTCAGCTATAATTTATTCGGCACACTTCGCCTCTCCCAATGAAAACATGAGCCGCTGTTTCCCTCTCTGATCCAGTCGCATTAGGAAAGGGCATGGGCTCCAACACTTTCACATATATGTTTAATTTGCTCGCAAATTGTTTCGGTCATAGACAAATGGCTATTAAAACCCTGACCTTCGATTTCAAATAAGGAGATCTCTTTGAAATCAATTGATTAACCTTTAAACGATCCCCTGATGATAGCCGATCAGAGCTGTTCAGGGTCTGGTCATGCGTGACTGCTGGTTCTCCCTCAGGCTCAGGACTAACACAGAGATTGATCTATCTCAGTCAACCGGTCCTCAGGGCTCCGCACTAAACCAGTCAATAACCACCCAGTTTAAAGCTGCTCTACATCCTTACGCTCGCTGGGATAGAATTGTCTAGACGTGTATCCTATATGCGCTGATGGCTTACAGCAGGAATAAAAGCTTCCTCCAGGAATTTGATATTGGTAACTTAATTGACAAACAGAGTTTTTATGTGCAGTTTTGAGTTGTACCAACACAATTCTTAAGTTTTTCATGGGAAAACTTAATTGTTTTATGTTGAATCCACTTAAATTTGTAAAAAAACATTAAGTTTACTGAATTAATTTGTGTTGGGACAACATGAAGGAATTGTGTGGAACCCAGCATTTTTTACAGTGCACATTTCAGTGGTTCCATTCCTTTTCTGTTGAACACAAAGCAAGATTTTTTGAAGAATGATGGAAATATTATGGAAGTCAGTGGTTACTGCATTCCAACATTTTTCAAAAAAAAAAATCTTTTGTGTTGAACAGAAAACTCAAACAAGTTTGTTACAAATGAAAGGTGATTAATTAATGACCGATTTTCCACTATTGGGGCAACTGCAAGTGCAAGAGCTTCGTTCGGTGTAATTTTTTTTAGGCATTTCACAATGTCTCAGCAGTTAAAAAGAACAATACATTTTGCTTTCAGCACAGTACAGAACCACAGTGTTGGAATTTCCCTAATGACTCTCTGTGGTGATTGCTGTGAGCACACTCTGCACATCCTTCACTGTAGATCTATTCCTTACCAATTATAGAAAACGATTACGTATAGCTGCGCTACAGGTTTTCACCTCTGCACTGTAGAAAACCTAGCATTGTAGGTGATTATTTTTGGCCACATCTAAGGTCCCATATCCCCTTCAGCTATTTAAAAGTCATTAATGAACTATTGATTTTAGTTCAATAAAAATGAAGGTAATCATTAACATTAAGTTTTTTGTCCCCGTAAAAAACTGTAATAATGTCTCATTAGCAAAATATACATGAATACTAAATACTTAATATTCATCTTTTTGTGAATCTTGTCTTGACATCAGAAATTTCCTGCAAAATAATAATGAAATAATGATAATAAAATTGCTAATACTAATGTGACATTCTTCCAGAAACGTACATTTTCAAAAATGTGCCAACCCTGTCCTCCTCAAAAAAATCATACAAAAGCAAGCATAAAATCATACAATTCAATGACAGAATACATCGCTGTCAGCTTCTCTTCTGTCAAACGATGTCACTTTTAACATTTTATGTTAAATTTAATGCAAATGTGACATGACTGATAAACATGCATGGGGCAATTGTAAAATAGCATTTATTTGTAGAACGTATTTATCATTTCAGAATCAGAATCAGTTTTATTGCCAAGTGTGCTTCACACACACAAGGAATTTGTGGAATTTCATGATTTTAATCAATTTATGTGAATGAGAACAACTTAAACTTGCTTTTTTTTTTCTAAATAACAATGATAATAATAATTAGTTTTTAGCATAACAAAACTATTTAAGCTGTACAGTAGGTTTGATTGGGCTGAGGACAATGACAGGGTTTGTAAATTTGTGTTTTTAATAAAGAATAAAATGCGAGAACCACATGAATGAAATATTCCTTTACAGAACAACTCACAGAAGTCAACCATCAGTCCATTTAGAATTTTTTGGGATGAAATACTTTTTATTCACTGTGTTTAAGTTTTTATTTCAGGGACAGGTAATGTACATTTCTGGTAGAACGTCCCTAATAATAATAATAACAGTACTCTTGTGAAAACATTTAGCCATTTACTTTTTTGAAATTATTAATGGAAACAATATACTTAATATACTAAAATGTATGAACCTAATGCTTCCAAACAATGAATTGCTTATTATATAAAATATTAAATGAAAATGTAGAATAGTGTAAATTTGTATTAAATGCAAAGAAATGAACATGACCTAATGAGACCCACTTATTTATTTGTATAATTTCATAAGTTGTAGCACTAAGCAAATGTCATAACAAGAAACTTGTGTGTTTGTAAGTAAGAAATATCGTTATTAAGGTGTACTCGCTTTACGCACTTACATGCTCTTTTTATTGGGAAATATATTATTTAAAGTCGATAAAAATGTGTTAGACAAATTTCCATTGAAGTGTAAGTGGTCATTAATACCCAAATACTGTCTAAATATGTTAGTGTCCTAACTACACTAGGCATGTTTTTACTGCTGCTTAATTATGTAATTTGGCTTTATATATTTTTTGGTTTCTCAGGACACTAGTTAAGCTTGGTAAATAAACGCAGTACAGAACTCAACACAGTCCTCATAATAAAGCACAATTCAAAGCATCGTTTCGTTTTTAAAATGCCCCACATTAAAGGGATCACACCACGACACAAGTGTGTGGCATGGTTCAATTCATCTTGCTTTATTAAAGCGAGGAAATGAGGTGAGGCATCAGTGCTTTGCACCCCCAGGGCACGTTCAAGACAGATGAACAACAGGGGCAAGCACAATGATAGCACAGGATTAGCACCCCACACACACCGCAGCTCTGTCCAACTGCACAAAGCGCCAGAGAATGGCTTTACAAATCCTCAAAAGCAACATTCTCATACTGTCACCATTAGTCTGCCAAACGCACCTCACACATGCCGTGCTGTACAGCTCAAGGAAATCAATACTGCTACTAAGTGCGTCTATAAAAGACCACCATAAACACGTCAGCTCAGTCACTAGACTCGGGAAACAACTAATAATTAGACATAAGCAGAGCTAGAAAGAATCTGCAAACCTTTTTTTTTTGTTATTTCTGTACAGAAATTTGTAAAAAATTAAATATATAAGATACAGAAAATAAAAAAATACTTTATTTTTATATATGGTTTAGAGTCAAATGCAGTTAAATATATTCTAATACATCCACTAAAAGACAGAAAATGTTTCATTACAAATTGTAGCGTAAAATGGCAAGTTATTTAATAATTAAACAATTAATGTAAAAGCTGAATAAATATATATTTAGACACATTTACATGAGTAAATAATACATAAATAGATATATATTTAATATGTATTATTTGTTATAAGCTTTCCTAAATTTATAAATAACAATAAAGCTTATGCTAAGCTGGTTATCTTTATGCAAAAGTATAGAATGGAGTATTTTATCTACAGTAAAAGTAAATGAATGTTGTAAAACTTCAACTTAATAATTTGATCTGTAAAGAAAGAAAGAAAGAAAGAAAGAAAGAGAAAGAAAGAAAGAAAAAAGAAAGAAAGAAAGAAAGAAAGAAAGAAGGAAAGAAAGAAAGAAAGAAAGGTCACAGTGGTTGTAAAAACCCTGTTACAGTCTTTTTCTAATTTGTTTTATATTAGCGTCAAATCTGATTTGTTGTTGCATTTTAATACTGTATGTAATAAAAATCTTAAAATAAACAGAAGAGATAGTTAACTGTCAGCAAACAGTAAATTTGTGGACAGTAAATTTGTACACAATTATCAAAATAAATTCTGGCACATAACAAAACTAATCCCATTGTCACTGTGAAGTTATTTTTTTTATTGCTAAAACTGTAAAAACTACTTACTAAAAAAACTGTACTTGGTATTTAAGTGTATTATCTACAAAGATGTGTGGAAAAGCATGGGTCTAAATTAAATATGTGCAGTGTCACATGGTTAGTGCAATTTGTCACATGACTAGAGTAGTTAAATTTAAACAAAAAGATGCATGAAAACTCCAGAACAAAATGTTAGTAAAGTATAAATAGTAAGCTAGTAAAGTTAGCTTAAACATGGCTAGACATTTGGTCCATATTATCTACACTGTAAAAAAATTCTAGGTGACTTAAATGTTTTAAGTTAAATCAAAATAATCTTATGAGTCATTTTAACTTACAGACGTATACATTTGAAACATGATAAACTTAATTTAATAAGTCATAATAAACATAAAAGCATATGTTGTGATGACTTATTGATTTTATATTTTTTACAGTATTATTGTGACACATTTGAGACAAATAAACAATAAAAAATGTTAACACCTTCACATAAAATTCAAAAGTCATAATTTCATTTTTCTTGGGATACAACTAATTGGAACTGAAAATATTGGAATTGAATTGGCTAAACTCAGTAGGATGTGTTTAACGAGGAGACAATATGAAATCTAAAAGAGACTACAGTGTTTTTGTTACAAAGTAATAAAAGAAAACACTGGCCCTCTCCCTTATTTAAATCTATTGCAGTTCCACACAGTCACATTAATCCACAGCGCCGTCTGCAGGTATTGAGTAAAATTACAAACTGACTGCAATCATTCAGACAGTGTGCTAATTCGTGTTAAAGGCGTAGAAGTGTTATCATTGTCTAAATAAATTATTTTACGGATGTTATTTTACGGAAATAATTTTACGTTCAGTTATAAACAAAATAATCAAGGTATCTTAGGCCTATACACGAAGACCCACAGGTCAGCAGTTCACACAAACTCTCATCACACGAACACGATTTGTAGGCTACATTTAACAGAACTAGAAATTCGATTACGAACAGAAACGAGAACTTTGAAACAACACATTAAATATCCTCAATTGTCTTGCCCCCACCATCAACTCAACGCAAAACTACCAGACATGCCAATCACGAAGCAGCTTCTAAACGCCCATAAAAGGGAAATCCAGATGTGCCCTGGCTAATTATAGTCTTTTCAAAAGCATCAGCAGCATTCACTCTCTACAGACCTCCAGAAACAGACACCGTGCTCCATGACTAGACATCAAATTTGCGTTGTTAACAAGCTGAATTAAACTACCGGGACATCCACGAGATCATCCATCCAGACGTTAGCAATCCCTGTGTAGCATACTCTGCTCCCAATAAACGTTTCGAAATTAAATTAGCTTTTTAAACGTACCT
The DNA here is from genome assembly GCA_903798035.1 of Danio albolineatus. Classification (NCBI taxonomy): domain Eukaryota; kingdom Metazoa; phylum Chordata; class Actinopteri; order Cypriniformes; family Danionidae; genus Danio; species Danio albolineatus. Next base: position 2,522,792 of record CAIGQQ010039888.1, read on the forward strand.
CAAACGCATCTCCGACAAGTCCCAAAGCACAGTTATTCAATTACAATACACATAATATTCTTTATAAATACATGTCATTCAACAGATTTAAAGCCGCTTTCTGACGCAACAATTGGGTTAGAACAGACTCAATTGGTTTCCTCTCTAAGTTAAAGAGCAGTCAGTTCCATTATCTTAAGCAGCTACACAGACCCACGATTGTCTTCTTATTGCTCGGCTAGACGATACACGAAGTTATGTGGCGTTTAACACGTGAGAACAACTCGATTAGAACACACACTGGTCATTTATAACCTCGCACGACGATTTTCCGCTCCTGTGTGAAATACAAACTTTAAAGCCTTGGTTGTCTACGTGAAAGTAAACGCAGTCTTTAAGAACATGGTTAAAATTGATTTCCTGTCTTGTTACAGTGTCTGAATAATGGCAGCTTCACGGAGCTGCTTTTGACAGCCCTGAAAACGAGCTTTGATGGATTTAGGAATAACCTTACTGACACCATTTAGTTCTGCCTCATCAGTTGAAGATGGGAGAATAAAAAAAACTTCAAGCGACCTGTGAATCCACCTTTACACATCAGAGAAAAGAGATTGACCATTCTCCAAATGAAATAGACAACAAAACTGTGACAAGGAGACTGTGAGTATGAGAGAGAGAGTCAACTGAGAAGTTAACCCTGTATATATGTTTGATAAAGTGTAAAGTGTCTTGAAGGCTGGTAGTCGATCCAACATCATTACGATGAGAGAGGGCCACAGTTTGCTCAGACCTCCAGAGCTTTAATGAGTCTTTCTTTGCTAATTAGTTCTGTATGAGCTTACAGTACCAAGACCTCTCACACTGCTAAAGCACAGGATTGAACACTACAGAACATGTCAGAAAAGACATGAAATGATTTACTACTTGTATGTTTGCAAGGGTCAGAAGGGGGTTACTTTTTCTCTCTTTTTTGCTGGTAGCCTGTTTTTTTGTTTGTTTTAAATAGAGCTTGTTAGTGTAATACAACAGTCCTAAAATCACAATTACTGTAAGAAAATTAGATGCTAAAATAATATTAAGTAATAGGAAATCTTAAAGACATATTTGACTTAATGTTTTAAGTAAAATCAATGAATAAATAAACAAATAACAGACATTCTTCATTTCTCATTAAAGTTTGATAAACTTGAGAGCTCAGAATAATTGAGTACACCCTTTTTTGAAAATGAGTGAAGTTAAACTAATTTCGAGAGGAGCACGTGCTTATGATTGATAGCAGCTGATCCTGCACTTGCTAACGCACAATCCACCAATCAGATGACTCCTAAATCACTATAAATAACCAGAGTATCTTATTCCATTATATCATTCCAGTATATATTCTTATTCATAATTTTCATTCATCATTTAGCAAGCAGGGAAGTTCTCGTGACCTACCTGAGCTCAAACTCCCCTCTCGCCCTGCAAGGGAGGGAGCCCTGGGCTTGAGGATCTCTTGAGCTCAGGGCCCTCTTCCTGGACAGCATGCCAAGCACACTTTATAATCAATCATCAGCTAAGGGTGAACTCGAAATAGACAGAGAATACAATTAAATTCACGCATAATATTGCAAAAAAATTACAACCTTCAACATTTCAACAAAATTTTTACATTTTTTGCTTCTCTTAATTTTGTTCTCTTTTTAGAATTTGTATTTAATATTTTTCTATAACATATAATTTTGTGTGTACTAGTTTTTGGACCCTTATTGTGTTGTAAGGCGTGTATTTATATTTGCTGAGCACTGTATTTGGTGCAGAAAGATTAACAGCAAAAAGCACAGCAAATAACATACAAACGTAGCCTTTAACTTCTTAAAACATTGCAAGGCAAGAAAAGGCAAGAAGGCACATACTTTTGGTGTGTCCTAACTTATTATGACAAAGATATTAATGTTTTATACCAGATTTCCTCTAAGATGCATGTTTTTGATGAGTGATAAAGAGAGTAGTTCTCTGTCAATGTGGAACCAATAAAATAGCTACATTTCGAACAACAAAACTACAATCCAATTACAATTGCCCATTGGTTAACTTACAGTTGGTGAAGTCTGGATCTGGCATCTGTGTCATTAGTGATACTGGGTTCCGCTATGATAAATTTGGCTACCCTATAAGGCAACGATATATGGTCAGATAATATGGTTGTAAGAATCAAGTGGATTCTCTTCAAATGTATAATGATATTTGAAATGAATAGTTCATGATGGGCGGCAAGGTAGCTCAGTGGTTAGCACGGTCGCCTCACAGCAAGAAGGGTGCTGGTTCGATTCCCAGCTCGGCCATTTGGCCTTTCTGTGTGGAGTTTGCATGTTCTCCCTGTGTTCGCATGGGTTTCTTCCGGGAGCTCTGGTTTCTCCTATAGCCCAAAGGTATGCAGTATAGGCGAATTGGGTAAACAAAATTGCCCTTTGTTTATGAAAGTGACTGAGTGTGTGTGTGTGTTTCCCAGTGATGGGTTGCAGCTGGATGCACGTCCGCTGCACAAAACATGCTGGAATAGTTGGCTGTTCATTCCACTATGCATGGCGACCCCTGATAAATAAGGGGATTTTCATGACTTTAGGTTTATCTATAAATATTATTCCAAAATCTTACCTGTTTCTAACCTGAATTTCTTTCTGTCTCCAGGCGGAACAAAAAAGACAATATTTTGAGAAATATCACTGGGTATTTTGGTCTACACATCATGCTGTGTAAGACAATAGTTACCAAAATTCTTCAAAAATATCAGTTTTTGTTAAAAATTTGGTTATAGCTCTGTTATAAATTTGGTTAAAGCAAACGATACTTAAAATTTAAAGGAATTAAAGTTTTTAAAGGAATTAAGTTTTTTTTAACAGAGTATTACAAATAAAAAGAGTTAATTTGAAAATTAAACTAATCTAAATTACAATAATGGCAGGCACTTATAGACTAAACTGAAATAAATTTACTTTTATTTTTGATGTTTCTTTCTTTCTTTCTTTCTTTCTTTCTTTCTTTCTTTCTTTCTTT